>VXBC01001072.1:224794-238142 GCA_013399945.1 Ploceus nigricollis
ATCCATAGCTTGGGCTGTGAAAGTTTATGATGGCGGATATAAATCTCTGAATGTGAGGAATTTTAAGAGACTCTCTTTCTTTTAAAATTAGGCAAATTGGTAATTAGTAATTTTCCCCTCCCTATGCTGTTATTCTTCATTCTACCTAAGAACTTCGCCTGTGGGTCAGAGGTCCACTGGTGCTCTGCTTCCAAGCAGTGGCTCAGTGTAACAGAAATTTCTGTAGTTTGACTACCCATTTAATGAAGTAGAATTCAATTTTCTTCTGAATCTACCATCCATTATTTTATTTGAGAACTCCTGCTTTTACAGGGAAAGGAAATATTTCTTCTTTTCTACTTCACAATGAAAGATTTTTTCTTTGCTACGTGCTTTGTCAGCCATACCCTTTAACACAGGTGACCATGGCTCTCTGCTGAGAACCTTTCACCCCATCAAAACTGGTCATTAGTTTTTCACTGTGCTGCTGCTTCTTTATCTAATCCTTTGACCACTTGACTCTTCTGATCTTTTGACAGCTTAGCCAGAGGTTCTGTTGGGGAGAGCTTTGTAAAATATATTTTAGTACTCAAAACAGACTACCTCAGCTGGATCTTCCATGCCAGCTTTCTTACTATCAGCTCACAGAATGTAAACAGGTTTTCTCTGAGCCATGACTTCACTTTTCAGGTTTTGCCAACTCTCCCCTTCTTTTGTACTCATCTCCATGTCCATTAGTTCTACTTATTTGGCCACTATGGACACCAGACTTAAATTCTAGCTCCTGAGACACCTTTAAAATCTCACATAGATTGTGTGACACACTAGCCACTATTAGTCATCTTCCACACTTTTCCAACCAAAGGTAACATTCTACTCAATAGCTCAGCTCTCCCATTCTTAATGTCTTGTCAATTTATGGATTAATACCATTGCAATTTATCTAGATGACTTTGTATTTATATTGTAAGGCACATAAAAATTGCCAGAAAAAAATTGAGACCTATTTTTCACCTGAATCAATAATAGATGGTAAAGACCATAAATAACAAGACAATAAAGGAGAGATTCATCTCTGATATATTCTCTCTGTGTGCACTGAGTGTGTAGCAATTCCTGAGACAGAGGATGCATTCAGATCATGGTTTTATAGCCACAGGTGAACTTCTTTTGTATGAATTTGCTGAAGGAATAAAACTTCTTTTTTCCTGACATAGTAAAGTTTGCAATGTGTTCTACAGAAGAAACATTAATTGCATTAAAGAACTCCAAGAAACCAACACATTGTTTTAAGATTCCATCTGCTAAACAACAGTTAATGAAAGCAATGGGAGAAATAATGAATAATCTGCCTCCTACTTATCTTCTCCACAATAGTAATACTGCTATAGAAAAAGCAGGCATGAAAGCCTTGTTTTCCATGGCCTTTCACCTCTTCTTTTGTGGATATAAGCATGAAATATGAATAAGCACGAAAGCAGTTTAGATCTGTTTGCATTGATGTGACTTATTTGCACAAGGAATTTCACAATGAAAAAGGAAGTACTAATTCTTACAAATAGTGTTAACCTGTAAAGGCATAACTCAAACTTGGAAGGTCATGCTGATCCAAGTTACAAGTCTTTCCTTGTTAATATACTGAGGAACCCACTTTATTTCTCCCATCAGTTTTAGTATTACAGTAAATTTTTCAAATCCATGAATAGAATTCATTAACTCTGAGGAATAGAACACAGATTTGAAAGACATGAGTAACTTTCGTAGTGCAAAAGGGTCTTTTCAACGTTTTAAAGGTTTTAACTTGGCTCAATGAACATAAGGCTGCTTGCAGTGAGAATGTATGAAAAAAGAAAGTTTTACTTATATGCTGAATATGACCTATCAAAAAACCCATACTGGATTTTCTGAAATACTGCAAACTTCCTCGTATTCTAAAATGCACAAACAACCTATGTGTATATTTAGAGAGAAAGACTAGGAAAAAGCCTGTATATGCAGTGTGGCCCTCCAATAATTTTTGTATCATGAGCAATTATTGTTATCAGGCTTGGCATTCAAGATAACCTGATAGGCTCTGATAGAATTTTTATTATCAGGCAGAAGAAGCCTGATAATTTGTTGGATTTTCATATATAGACATAAACAACCTCTCCCAGTGGTCATTTCCTTCACAGGTCCAGTTCCAGAATAATTTCACCTGACAATTAGAAACTCTTGACACTTTCAAATTTGCACCTCATTAGCTAAAGATCTGTGACTTTTCATGAATTGAAAATAATAATGTTTATTGACTGGGGAATCACACAAATTCTCACTTCTTTAGTCCACATAATAATGAACTTAATTAGCAAATAAAGTCCTGGAAAAGAGACATAAAAGAACCAAGGTAACTCCCTAACTCAAAGCACCCAGCTTATAAAGATTTAAATTTAATGATTATTTTCTATTGGTTGTGGTAATATACTTAACTGATTATATCTGATACAAAACAACCCTTTCAGTAGTCTTGGATGGTTTCATATGAATTGCTAACACAAAACAGTTTTTGAATCCCCATATGCATTTAATTCTTCCTTACATTAGCAATGATAACATTGCTGAGACACAGGGAAAGGGGAATAGCTGCAGGGTATAAAATACCAAGTACCTGGCATCAGCGCTCTGCCAACCACAGCCACTGCCTTTCAGTGTTAAGATCCAAATATCTTAATTTTTTAGAACTATTACTCATTTCATATACAGTGTAAAGGAATCTCATTGGTTGAAAGTCAAATATACCTCAGCTCTTTATGTCTTTTGTTTTGTCTTTGCAGCTGTCATGCCTAGAGGTGCTCCAGGCATCGGAGCTGAGATTCCTCTGCAGGCCCTGGTGAAGACAGTGATGAAACAAAGTGTCCCCCTGTAATGCAGGAAGTCCATGGGGGATGCAGAGATCCACTCACAGCCCATGGGGAAAGTGCTCACGGCAGAGTGGGTGGGTGACAGAGAAAGCTGTGATCCAGTGGGAGACCCAAATGGAGAGAGGGCTCCTGCTGCCAGAGATAGAGAGAGAGGGGCCCTGCTTCCAAACCAGAGCAGCCCATCCTTAGAGGACTGCACCCTGTGGACGACTGACCCAGGCCACAGCAGTTTTGGGAACACTTGTTTGCCCGTGGGAGGGACTCATGGCATAACAGAAAAAAGACTTCCTGAGGGAACAGAAGATCTCGAGTGACGAACTGACCAAAACCCTCATGCCCTGTCTCCCTGTGCTGTTGGTGAGAAGGAGGGGCTGGAGGAAAAAATGGCTTATTTTACTTCTCATTATCCTACTCTGACTCTGTTAATAATAAATTTGAATGTATTTTGCCCTCAGAGTGTTTTTTTCTCCCAGTCCTTATCTCAACTCGTGAAGCCTTTGTTAATTTTTTCCCTTTCTTCTGCTCAGCTATAGCAGAGAGTGAACGAATGACTTTCGTGAGTGCCTGGCATTTGGCCAATATCAAACCACAACAAGTAATGACAGACAGCAGATTTAGCACCTGTGTGCCATGTAATATGCCTCCAAAACAAGGCAAAGATATTATTTCAAACTGCCTACCACAAATTAAAGAATATTCTCCTAAATGACTCTGGAAGACATTTCAATAATTTTTGGCAGTATGTGATAAAAAAAACACAGAAAAACTAGAGGAAGCTTTGGAAAAGGAAAATTAAGTAAACTGGAAAATAAAAATCAACTTTTTTCTTGAGACGATTAAAGGAGGTTATAAAATTAAACCAGAAAAAACACCACAAGCTACTTGTTTGGGTAAGCGATGACTAAGAATGAATTATATACCAGGCATAACATATCTTTAGGCTATTAACTTCCAAGTGGGAATGGATTACTTAGTGTGGTACTCAATGCATAACTAGAAACAGATTCGATTATGTCAAAGAAAATGCAGGCTATATATAGGGAAAAAGTCACTGACAGGAAAATATGTTGCTTCCTGAGAGAAGCAATAGGAACTAAATATCAAGAAATTATAAGACTGTTCAACTCCAGTGCATTAAAAATTACATTATGTAAGTGGTTTACCCGAGGATAAGTACTTACTAAAATCACACTAATTTTGACTAAAGTGCAAGCAGGCTCCAACAGAATGTATCTTATTTTTAATTGGTAGGCTTGTTAAGGTACTTGGGAAATGAGCACTCTCAGGATCTATGACCACTTCACAGTCACAAATGTTTTCCTAACACTCAAATTCATTACTTGGGATCATAAGTAAATAACCCTCTCTCCTAAACTCCCAGCCAGTTAGTAAAGATGGACTGATCTCCCTATGCACTATTGTGGTTTCTATAGGGAAAAGATATATTGCTCAAGATTAGCCCCTAAAGAGAAGTTTAGAATTATTGTTGGTTTTTTTTTGTTTTTTTTTTTTTTTTGCTAAAGCAATTGTTCTCTCTCTTATTTGAAACAAGTTTTGAAACATCTTCTTATCTAGCAAGAAAAATAAGTGTCAGCTAACCATTAAAATAATTGGCAGGCAATTCACTGAAGAAAAGAAAGGAAAAATATCATCCAAGTCTCAGAAGAAACATCCCACTAATGCCTTCAAAGCATATATACAAAACACCTATCAACATTATTTTTGATATTACATTAATTCTGCAGATACTTGGGACTTATGAGATATACCTTAACTCTTTTTGATAGGTAGGCTCCATAGATAGATATTCACTCTTGATGTAGCTTTTCAGTATTAAATGATTAATCTTTACCAGTAGGCTTCAGACAAGAAAAAGGCAGATAACTCATTCAGTGGAATGACTAGTTCTCATTCCTGCCATGAGTTTTTTCTGTTACCAAGAAAATCACATTGGCATGCCATGCTGTGCTTCAAGTCTCAGTGCTTCTGCACTCACCTTTCAAGAAACAGCTTTTCTCTAATAACAGATAGGAGGCACTGAAGTTATTTAAATGCCAAACCTCACAACAGATTTTGAGTTTGACAATCTAATGTCCAGATTTCTACAGATTAACTGGTAAGTTTCTCTAACCTCCCCCAAATCTTAATAGCTTTGCATTTCATCAGAGGAGCATCCCATAAAGCTTGCTGTAAATTTGTATTAGTTTGGGTTCACATATCTGGATGCCCACAAGAAAGTGCTTTGTTACTAAATGCTATTTTAAAAAACCCAGACATTGTGTATATACACTATATATATATAACCTCATTTTTGAACAATACTGTAATGAATAGAGGTTAGAAAAGGTCTGGTGCAATAATATGGAAATGGACTGGTTGTCATGGTGAATAAAGTGGTAAAGAGTAAGCTAAACATGTTTCATTTTATTTAAACTGCTATTCAGATACCCACGAAAGCATTTTTCTGTTTGGAAGAAAAATACCAGAGGCCTACAGAAATGGATTTCATTGACATAAGTACATGGAATATAATGTAAATATCTTTTAACTTAAGGCAAAGTATTTATCATTTTAATATTAAAACAATCTCATGTAGAATTCCACTAGAAAAGCTGCTAGATCAGTAAGTTAGCTAAAGCTAAATACAGCATGCCAGTGTCCCAATATCCTAGGTAACAGATATTAAGCCTGTAGCCACAGCATTTTGCCTTTCAAGTCCTTAATACAAAGCATCAAGTGCATAATTTCTCTGATAGACCTTTTGAACTAATGCTATTTAGAAGCAAATACTGTATTCTTTTCCAATGAGCTGATCTATACATCAATTTATAGATGAGAATGTAGTGGGAGTGCTACTAGACAAGGTAAAGTAGCATCACCTAACAGCCTTCCCAGTTCTTCCCTTCTCCCTGCCCATGGGAGAGCTCAAGTGTTTTTGCAGTCTTGATCCTATATTACAGTGGTTTTTGTTGTGAGTCTTCTCTCTGCTTTTTAGCTGACAATATCCAAAACCAGAAGTATTTCTCTCAGACAGTTCTAAATGCCAAATCAATTATTGAAGTTATTTAGTGCTACAAGAATATCCTGTGTTTTTCACAGTTTGGTGGTTCAACTTCATGCCTTCCAACAGTACCTATAGCACAAGATTTGGTCTTTTCATTTTCTTCCAGCTGCCACTGTCAAAACACAAGTGTATCAGAGGCAGTGAAATGCCAAGCACATTTGGGAAAACACAGAATGTTGCCAAAGATTTAGTTAAGTAGTGTATGCTGTATGAAGTCATCAGTTCCTACTGACAGCCATAATCTTGTCACTTACTTTTATTTCATATAGTTGCCAGGGCTTTGCAAGAATCTTAAATCTCTTGAGTTCACATTTGGGTAGTTACTGTAACTATAGAGAATGCTCCAGTTCCTAGTGAAGAGCAATGCCTTGCAAGCAATTGAATAAACATTACTTTTATTTAGGCTGCATTTCATGCAAATTTGTGCAGCATAATGGAAATAATTACAAATGAGTGACTTAAATGAAAAATTGCTATAAGGAAAGAGAACGACATTCTGAGTCATATATGAGATGTGTAAGATGACAAAATGAGAACAGTAGTCAGGTGATGAGCCTGAAAGGAAAAAATAATAACAAACACTGCAGCAAACCATTTTTCATGCAGAAGGGATCATGAAAGTAATTTTTGTATGGACAAGAAGGTTTTTCTGCCAAGTTTTGGAGATTCAACCCTGTGATATAAGATTATAACATCTATTTTCAAATACTTAAGTGTATATTTAAAACCTTTATCTCTCCCTTCCCACTACATCCTCCTTGAAAAAAAACAACACCCATGAAACTGCCTGGGAAACATTTTGTAATTATATGGTACATTCTGAGTATAAAGAGGGCATGAAAGACTTAAACACTATATGAAGTTTTTTCCCAGACCATTTTTTTTAATTGTTAGAACTTTCAAGCAGGCTTAGAGCTAAAAAGTTCTAAGCTATGATCTCTTAACATAGACACTTGAAGTAAATGTTTGATTTCTCTGATGGTTTGGATGATTTGCTCAAAGCAGTACATTAGATTTCAGCTCACAGTTTTGTATCATTCCACTGGTTTCTGAACCACCAAGACCACAGGAAAAAAAGTAAAAATCTTTAAAACTGAAGGAGACATGACATAAACAAAAGTTGGATGGAACAATCAAAAGACAAAGCAATGTTTTTTTCATTGTGACTTCTGACCTTAACATCATTCTGAGCTCTTTGCAGAAATGCTGCTGAACAGACAACATTATTATTACACCTTTTTTCTCAGTGCAGCAATAGAATATATTGCTGGATCCTCCAATCTTTTGCTCATGGAGAGTAAGGGCTGTTACACACAATATTATTAATTTTGAGTATTTCAAATATGTACCTGTATTTTATATCCTGTAAATTTAAGAGCTATTTTCAGGAATATAAAGCAATGACAGAAAATGAAAACCTTTAAGGTGCAATAGAACTGGAAGGGTCTATACCAAGTTGGAGACAGTAAGATCCTTGGGCTCAGTTAGGATTTACACCTTTTGCAATTGATAGTGGATTTTTTTTTCCAAATTGTGCTAACTTCCAAAAGAAATTAATATTTGTTTCTGGGTATAAAGTAGAAGAGCTCTGTATCTTTCAGGGTGAAGTTTTGATTCCCCCATTCCCAAATATTTAACTTCAAATTGTTTAGAATTGAGAAAGAAAAGAATGGGTCTCACATGTAGAACTATTTTTTTTTGGTAACTAAATATTTCAAAGTCTGTCAAATTATATTGTCTCACATCAATTACACCTTGAGGAAAAAAAAGCCTGATGATATATGCCAACCAAAATTCTATCCCTTTTAGGAAACAGTATTTCAGTCAAAGTACTTTTTAGCTCTGCTGAGTGAAGGCTGTTTCAGAGAAGTTATCAGCTTCAGAATCCTATAATCCTGCAGATGAATGGGAAGCCATCACTTAGCAGGTTACAAGCAAAGCTTATTGAAACACAGCATGCCCTGGCCACCATCACTCACAGCTTAGAGCATCCAAAGGGGAATAAAACTGCTGTTCAACCTTGACAATAGATGTACATATTAACATACCTACACCCACAGAGCTTTTCAGTGCTAAGGTATTATTGCTCAAATTCAGTGCAGACTGACCCAGCTTAAGCTCTAGCAAAGGCAACAAAACTTTGACAGCTTGTATTTAGAAGAATGTTGGATTTTTGTTAGGTTGGGTGGTTTTTCACTAGGTGGATCCTCTACTCAGGATTTTAAAAAAAATCAGCTTCTATATGTACACAAGATAAAAAATACAGAAATTCAAATACAGAAATTCAAAAAGATTGTAGCTGGACAAGACATTTGAAGGCCCAAGGCACAGGGCTAACAGATTAGTTAACTAAGGATTCTCCCTGCAGGACCTCTTGCTACTGCACTAAATTTTCTAAACAATGCTTTTCTTCAATAAACAATGCTTATTTCAAGAGAAATAAACTGGTTTTCCACTTATGAGATAATTTATACTTTCTGGCAACCACCCAGGGGCAGCAAATCAATATTTGATCCTTCCCTCTGGATGTCAAATTCACAGAAATTTACAGACTAGCAAGGTGCATGTCAGTCTACTTAGATTTTTTCTGAGTTGTCCCCTCACGAGTTCCTTACTGGCAAAATCTACAGTGTCTGGCAGTCCTATAAAAGTTATCAAGAGGAATCATACAGAACATCCACTCAAAGTAATCGAGTACTCAGGAGAGAAGCAGTGGCTCAGAGGCAAGGCGTTACATCTTTGGTGTTTGCTCAGTCTTAATCTCTGGAAATAAAAACTTGAAAAGAAGACCAATGAAGGAATCATTTTACCCATTATTAATTTATTCATCATCTTATTTCAGAGACATACTAAAATCTTAAATTAAGGTTCTATTGGAATATATATGAACAAAAAAATGCCACAAACAGCCTTCTATTCATCCACTCAGAACCAGGTCTATTTGCTTTTTTTGACAGATGGAAAATTTTATTGCTTTTTGGATTTATGAAGCTGATTCAGCTCCAGTGAGGGAAATGGAATTTTGTTGCCCAGTCCACAGATATGTTCCCACTTATACAAGGCAGTTTTGTTTAACTTAGGAAAAAAGTTGCCAGGAATTGGATGTTCTGTGGGGTTTCCCATCCAAAAAAGTAAAAATAGGATTAATCCACTTTGATTTTAAATAATGAACAAACAAATCTTGATCTGAAACAATACTGCAGGAAAGTGTTTTGTTATAAATTTACAGAGCTCCTTGCAGTACTGCATTTCAGTTGTGACAGTGTTTGCCCCAGCTGTGTGAATGCCTGTTTCCCAAGCTAGTGTTGTGTGTACCATTTTCAAATACAGTACAACTTCATCAATGTCATATTCAAAAACAGCCTCCAGAATATATTTGGTACTTTATATTCTAGTGAGCTTTAAAACTTTGTTTAAAGGTTTATGTCTGTTCGTTTTTATTTTTGGATTTAATTTAGTCATGGAAGGTTAATTAGTCTTCAGATTTATAATTAGAGCAGTGAGTCAGCTCTTCCCATCCTGTGGTATAGTTTTATAGTAGAGTCTCAAAAGAAGAGAATGCAATTCATATTTTTATGCAAATATCCTAACAGCTTTAAATGAAATGGAGATGGAAATCTTTTCAACTCTTGTCTGTGTAAGAATCCGATGCCAAAAGATTTAATTGGAAGCACTAGAAAGAATACAAAGGATTCTTCACATCCCTTATATACATTCTTACATCCCTTATATATGAGGAACTCTTTGCACAAGTGGGGAGTTCATTCCTGAATGAAGGGGAGGGCTTCACTTTCTCTAAGCAAACTGCTGTGCAGTGTTGTTTACACAGACCCCAAATATTTCACAAAAACCCATAAATTAATCAGCTTTTAATAAAGCATTATGGTAGAGACTTTCTACAACTTAAATATTTTCACTCAACTTATAATTAAGTACTTCAATAAGCTTATTTTGCAGGAAATGTTTTTGTAATTTAAGCAGAAAGGAAATTAGTCTATTGTCAGAATTGTTGGAATTGAAATCCAATATTCAATCAGATCTTGAAATTTATCTATTAACCATAAAAGAGCAAAATCATCAGTTATGCTCCTATTTAATATGGTCTGGTATATTTCAGGTCACATTACGAGGGAAATATGAAATCCTTAGGGCTCAATAAAGAATCACATAATCTACAGACAATGGATGCATTCCTTATCCACAATAGACCACTAAGATTGAGCAAAATTATGGCTGAATCAAAAAGATAAAATTATTCTCTCATCAGATGTAATGTTATACAAGCAAAGGAGAATACTTATGTGGACAGTTAGGTTTAACACCGTATGGGGAGAAATGTCTTTGGACATTCAATTCTTGTTAGAGTAATGTCTGAGAATGTCCAAAGTAAAAATTCAAAAAGACAAATGCAGAAAGATTTGGCAGATTTTTCCCACTGTATGCATTATGAATGTGCATAGATTGCATTTTTATATGTATTACATTTTTTATATTTCCTGTAATAAACTTCATGCTAGGAATACTTATCTCACCAGAGTTTTACCAGCTCAGCTGCCACTGTAAGTGTCCCCAGCTGGAAAGAGAGAAATGCTTTTTGGGAGTGACCCATTGCCTTCTAAGCCAGTATCCAACAGACCCAGGACAAATCTCTGATGAAGACATATTCTTCTCCCCACTGATTATAGTGGGAGCCTAGACTAAATGCTTCATTTGTGCATGTCTAGAACAGACATCTGTAAAATGCAATTTCTATTAAAAATTATTTGGGAACAGAATACGAACTAGTTTAATTGATGAAGGCCATTTGGAAATGAGAAAGCACTGAAGCAGAATTAGTTACAAATACAAGCTTGGAGGTTATGGAATTTCAACTTGTTCAGAATTCATTTTCTCTACTCCTTAAACTTGAAAATAATGAGTCCCTGAAACAAAGAGCATGCTAGAAAGTAATAGTTCCCTGATAGCAAGAAACTGACAGCTGGTTTTCAGACATCACGTAAGTTATCTTCAGATAACTCCATAAGAAATGTAAAAAAACCATTATAAGACAGTTCTCAAAACAGAAGTGCATTAAATTTTTTTTCTGAGCCTACTTGATCAAATCTAGCTGAGAGGAAATGTATTATGGCCTTAATGTACAAGAAAAAGTGCCTGTATATGTGTCTGCTTTCATGCAAGATTTTGAAAGAAAGGAATAACTACAGACACATCCTGAACAAGCAGAGATATCTCTTTCAGAAGGGTTGCTACAGATGAAGTAGACAGTGGATGGAGGATCTAATGATCTAACAAAATTTTCCTAAGAGTTTTGCATTACCAGTTTGGAGATAAGTACTCTAAAATGGTGCAAAATTGCACCTCCTGAAGTCACTAGTGTTGCACAGTGGGGACTGGAGTGCTATCAGAGCTACAGAAAAGCAGATAAAATGTCACCATTATGCTTCTACATCCAGTGAAGCAGTGACAGAAGCATTATCCCTTCTAAAATCTTACTCAGTGCTTACTGACTTCATTTTGCCTCCAGATGCTGAAGGGTGTTACAAGACTCAGTCCAAGGATTTTCTCTCTGTGGAATGCTCAGCTACAACATCCTTAGGAATGCAAGTGAAAGTCTGGACACTAAACCCCCAAGTGAGCAAGTCTGGTCACCTTGCTCCCCTCAGCTATGACACAAAGAGGTTACCTTGCTTATTTGTAATAATTCACATGAGATATAAAGTGTAAACACTTAATGAATTAGAAATGCTCGACTGACTGTGGACTATGCCCACAAAAGTTTGTGTTCCACCCAACACAAATGTAAAGGCATTTCATCATGGGTTCCCACCGTGTTTCTGTATCACAGCTGCCAGCAGAGATAAAGCCTGAAAACTTCTGTACTCAAGTTTCTGTATTTCTCTGAAATGGAACCTTCTCTACTTTCCTGCAGCTACCCCATCTTACCTACCTAACATTTTTGACTCCACAGGAGAACTGCTGTAAATACATGCTCTAGAACAGTTAAGGACACATATAGTACACAGGAATTGTTGGGAAGACCAAGAAAATATTTTTATGTTTAAAATGTGTTTCAATTTTTGTTCATCTCACTCTTTTTCCCCCATCTCTTTCATTGAAATAGTTTTATTTCTTCTCTAAGCTAAAGTATTATTTGGAGGAAAATATAATTGATAGAAATGAGCACTTTGTGGAATAAACTGACTTCATTGGCAAAGTCTGCACATCATATCTTTTTATATCACACTGACAATGGCCACATTTCAATGACATTTCCAGCCTGCCTGGTCTTATCCATACCAACAGCTGGTTTAAAGTTTCAGGTGTTGTAGCATGTTGGCAGCTGAACTTTATTGTCCTGAAGTTGGGGTTTTTTCCTATTCTATAATAGAGAAAGGACCCTTAGGAGCAAAAGAAGTGCTCCTAAAGAAAGAATAGTAAGAACTGTTCAAAGTTATAAATATGGTGAAGGAGTGCATTACTAATAGCATCTGCTGAGGCAACTCAGTTTATTCTGTGATTTTGTGAATTCATAGGATAAACATGTTCATTAGAGTGGAAATGTAAATGGAAACAAAATTATCCTTAATTGTCACTCAGAAACAATTAAAAATGTGAAAATATTCCTGCATAAGGAATTTTGGGCCTCAGAGTGCCAGCATTTTGCTCACTAATGACTTATTTTTACAGCTAGGTGCAGTATTAAATGGCACATAAATAAAGGCTCCAAAGTGACAAAGGAGCTGACACAACATTCCAACCATAAATGTCAAAAGGAACAACATTCTGCTGTGCCTAAGTGTTCTGCTCCAGACCGCCTCAGGTTTGACTGATGGAAGCCTTGCTACTTCTGTTAATGACAGTGGAAGAAGAAAACAGCAGATTTGAAAAAGGGACCAGTGGACAGCATACAAAATACCGATTCCAGGGAAATAACTGAGGTGACTGAAGCAACAAATGCTTCTAAAGGACAGTTCAGGTAACAGATATTAGTAGCCAGCCATTTTTCCAACTCCAATCACTGCAGAAACAGTCAAGACTTGCTGAGCCTCTAAGGTTAGCATTAAAGTGGGGTACAGAACCTGGACAATGAAAATTCTGGGTTCCCAGGAAACAAGAAATCAGTGGGGGAGAGAGACAGAGACAGAGACAGAGAGAGAGAAAGAGAGAGAGAGAGAGGAAAGGGGAAAAAACCCAGACCTTACTCTGGATGAACTCATAACTCTGGAATAAATACAGAACTATCTAGATTTTAGACCAAGAATTTAAAGGTAGTATTCCTACACATGTCCTAACTCTGAAACTTAGCAAATGTTACAGGATGTGAGTATTGGCTAGTGACTATAAGATAAAGTAGCAATCCATCCTGCTGCAGTATTGCTCATGCTAACAGCCCTTTTTTTTTTTT
>VXBC01001072.1:238180-259929 GCA_013399945.1 Ploceus nigricollis
TTTTGGCCTATAGATCTTAGATTCCAGCAGCAATTTTTATGCTAGTTGGATTTTACCCCAAATTTATTGGAGAAAAGAGAGTGTCTAACTGTGCAACACTGCGCTGCGGTAGATAAACCTGGATAACAGCAACTGAAAAGCAGACAATTAGGATGGGTTGTGTATCTCTGGTTAGTTTAGAAGCAGTAACCAGGCATCTCTTACAGCAAGCCTGCAGTCTCAGCCTGTGGGAATGGCTGCTGGGAACAAGACAAATCTCTGGGATATCAAGGAATCCAGATAATTTTTAAATTTATCTTTCATTCAACCTAATTTATTCCAGTCTCATCCTCTGCAGCCTTATGTGACTAGAATCATATCTTGAATTAGTTTATAACTTAAAAAGCATTTCATTTACTTTTGGAATCATTTAGAAATTTCCCATATTAAAATTTTTGATGTAAGTTACAGTCCAATGAAGCTAGAATTTCTTATATTTCTAGAATATTTCAAAATGGGGTTTGGAATTCAGCTGTATTTTTGGGGCCTGAATCTGACCCAACACTGTCCCACTGACTTTAAATGATTTAATTTCACTGCTATTTATATACAGCATTTTTTATACTTATCACACAGTGTAATTGTCAGCTGATATTTCTCATGTACTACTCTACATCTAGCAAGAAATCCAATTTTTTCTCTCAGTCCTCTTGTGCATTTCAAACAGTATTCTCATGGTAATATAATGGTCAGTTTTAGAGGGTCTGGCAATAGGATTTCTACATCATCATTTCAGGTTTTATATCCATATTATTAACTCTTGTACAAGTCTTCAGGCTTTTTGTCTTCATGGACTGTTCAAAATTCAGCAACTGTCGTCTGTCTTCAGCCTCCTAACAGCTGCATTTCTCCCTCATGTTCTTCACTTACTTTAGCACTCTCTTAGCTGCATTTTCTATCCCTTTCTGATACTCTATTTGCCCTTCTTTGGAATCTTTTCTCCATCAGCTATCAAAGCTGTCAGTGTCTTCTTAACTTAATTCCTAACTACTTTAAAACCCTGTCTCAGACATCTTCTAACCTGACCAAGTAACATTACTGATTTTCTCTCAGCTTCTCTGTGAAACTGAGTCAAGTGGCAGCTTCAGGTTGTCAGAGAGTTTGCTTGTGCTGTCATCCAACTGTGTGATTGCAACAGAGAGTTCTCTCTTTTAAAAAGGAAAATTTGAGACAGAGTGAAAGTTTTTTGAAGGGATCTGGTTTATCTAGTCCACTGTGCCACGACTATTTGTTTTGGATGGTCTTCTGCTCACCTTGCTTAGAGTTATTGGTTTCCAAAGAAGACTTGGCTGTGTCTGTATATATCTCACATCATTCCTGTTGCCCAGCAAAAGAGAATTATTTTTTAATTCTTTCTTTTAGTTCAACTGCCTAAAATTGCAAAGGTTTCACACTGTAGCCTGTAGAAGTATTTGTATAGGGTGGCTCTTTGAGTGGGTGTTTAGCACCCCAGCTTTGAGGCAGGAGAGTGTGTGAGCAGCTGCAACAGCATCTGAGGAAAAAACAATCAGTGGGAGCCAAAGCACTGCACTGTGTGAGTCCAGCACTGATGGAAGAACCCTGGAGCCTCTGTGGGCAGCTGTGCACACACTCCCCGACAGATCGAGCTGTTCTGGAGGGAGCCCTGGGGGCAAATTGGGCTCTCTAGCAGTAGGTGAGTAGACCTTAGGAGCAAAACAAAGAGGCAGACTGACAGTGGAGGTGTTGCCTGAAGAGTCCCACCCGAATTTCACATCTCCATAACCACACCACTAATAGTGTTAACAGGAACACACATTGAACTTTTTCGTAGATGAGCCAAGAACCTAAACAAGCCTGACAAAGGGACTGCAAGCAAGCTTTACAGCGAGTCAGGACAGAATACGTTTCATAAAATGCCTGAAATGTTATTGGGTATTTTGTCAGTCCATTAATTTTCAGTTCCAGAGAAAATATTCACTTAATATACAAAAAACCCCCAACAACTACTTAAAGTATCCAAGTTCTTGTACAAAACTTTTCAGCTCTAGATAAGACTGAAACATATTTCATATTCATATTGTGTGTTTAGGTGAGTTTGCTACCACTGCAGCTTATAATGCAATGAAGGAGTGAAATAGTTGCTTTGTATAGTCAGTAGCCTGAAATTTCAAGCAAATCTGGCTTATTATTCATGAAGTTCTGCCATATGTGGATAGAAACTAGTTGGAAGAATAAAATGCCTGTATCTGTAGTCTGATGCAGTGCAATTCCTATTCTAGGTAAGGATATTATTTACTAGAATGCAAGAAACAAAACTGATATTTCATGTTTTTGTCAAGACCAATGTTTTAAAATAGGAATTATTTTTATGTCTTATTTGCTTTGCAATTAATCCCTTACCAAACCAGACATATAGGACAAATGAGAGTATTGCCAGAGTTTTAAAAGAACTGTCTTTGTCTATTTGTTATATACAGGAGTAACTTGTTGCACATAGATAATCTAAAAGCCCAGTCATTCATGGTGTTAGTACTCATGGCTAATACTCAAGTATAAATTAGAGATGTAATTCCAAAGTGTCTTTGTCACATCATTAAATTTAAAGCATTATCTTGCTTAGAAAAGTTCAGCCAAGTTTAACTGACGGACTGATGCTGAAAAACAACCACTTCAAGGAATTGCTTAAATTACCTATTACTGAAAGAATATCTCCCCTTTAGAAGGCAGAAGAACAGATCTTCAAATTGCATGTTGCAATCTGCATAAAGTGGTATTAAATACTTGTAAATACGGTGATTGGTTTTATTGTGTCGTGACATTTGTTCCCATGGGTTTTGAAATATTAATTATTTACGTTAATTGATAGCAATGTGATTTAAACACTAGATATAATTTGAATTTTCACAGTACAAAAGCATTATTTGAAATTTTTAATAAATGACATGTTATTTGCTAGAAACACTCTACAGGAAGCAACAAGCCTGTATTAATTTCAAATCTTTTTATATTAATATCACTCCTATTTATTGCACACCACTAATAGACAATAAATCCTCACAGGGGAAACACTTATTTGCAAAATAATAGCTTACCTCATAAGTCATGTAAGCAACCCTTTTATTGTTGTTTCACCCCTAACATTCATTAGATTTGACATATGAAAAAAATTTAAGTAGCTTTTATAATTTTGTCTGTCTATAGTTTTCAAAATTATAGAACGTAATTTCCTAATGAATTCAAATGTAGTACGTGGGCAAAACCCTCATATACATCAGCAGATACTCACGAATACACTGTAAAATGCATCCTAAATATAGCTCAACAATAAAAACCATCCAGAAAACATAAAATCTCTAAGGGGGTGAATATTCTAATGTGCTGTGCTTTTAGTCACATTACTCAACCAGACTGTGACTAAGACAAATCTGCCCTGTGCCTCTTCTAAGAAATGACAAATGGAGTGGTCCTTTTCTAATCAATTTATGGAACTGCCAACATCAATAGAGCTCCTGCTTTCATCTCTGGGTACACAAGAGCTAAAGATGTCCACTTTTTTTTTCTGAATTGCTGTAAAATGGACTTAAACCACAACATTAATATGAGCCTGCCCCGATCTGCAGAAATGGTTGTGTTTTAAAATGACAGGAGTCACACTGGGCATCCTCGGCCTCCTACAGCCTGAAGACAGAACTTTGAAGCTGGGCCTTGAGTACCAGACTTGGGATCTTGGTTTTAGTCTCATTCCAGAGACAGGGAACTCCCTCCCTCCTCAATCCGTGCAGGTGTGCCACACCTGAGCACAAACTGAGGTCTTGATTTACAGCACACCACCCTGAGGTTGCTGTTGACTCTGATACCAGAAGGAAGTCTCAAAGCTTCAATTTAGAGATTTTGGGGATTTGATGACCTCAAACTACAGTCTAGTATCATGGGAGTTTTAAAAGCATATAACGAAGTCATTTTTGGGTTTAACCTCCTTATTTGTTTTAGAAAACATTTGTTTTAGAAGCTGAAAATAACATAATTACTGAATCTAATGTGTTAGATGTTGTGAGGAGAGATATGAGAGTTGATATGTCTGAATATCTGGATTGAGGAATATAAAAGAATCTAAGACAACTGAAGACCATCCAAATTTAAATCTTGGATCATGTAAGATCATAGACAGGGTATGTGGAGAAACTAAAAATATGGTGCAAATTGCACATCTCTAATCATATCAGGATTTCCAGGTGAGAGAAAGAAGAGGCTGTTTAGTACCACCCTTCATTAACCCTGATTTCAGAAGGGCTTGTGCTCTCCTGCAGTGTCACAGTAGGAGAAGAGAACTGGAGGGATAATGAAAGCCAGAGGACTTAAAGCACAGCAGGTTGGGTCAGTGCTGTTGTGTCCAGGGACAGACACCACCCTAAGCCCAGGCTCCAGGGCAGCAGCCTGGAATTTCAGGGGATATAGTCCTTCAGGAATCCTCCTGGCAGCCTGTTCCCTTCTATAACCTACAAGAGAAGATCCTTTCCCCATATTCACATCCAGGCTTTTTCTCCCTCTCTATCTAGCAGCAGGGATCAGGAAAAATAGCTGGATGTTTGATCAAAATATTAATTACAACATAAAACCAAACTGATTTGCAGTTTTCATCTCCTCTGCACTTACTTCTTTGCAAACTATAATTGCTGAAGTGGCATTTCATAAGGTGATTCTGCCTGTGACATTCAGACATACTGGCATTTGAAAGAGGACTAAAGATACACAAAGGCAACTCACAGAATCTCTCTGGAACTACACAATCTGGTCATTTTATTATTTACCCTTCAGTAGAAGCAGTGGAATAAAAATAACCCTAATCTGAGGGGAAAAAAATTGTTTATGAAAATCTGATTGTCTCCTCTTGAACTCTTACCTCCTGCCAAGCAGTTAGTATATCCTGACAATTCTATCAGTCATGGGTTTTTAATTCTGGGTACCACCAGAGCTGCTACAACAGAACAGGGAGTTTAAAATGAGACACACAGTCCAAGAGGAACCTAAAGGTTGTGCCATTGTATCAGGTGTTTTAAAAATAAAAGTAGATCGTCCCAACAGGAATATGGTGACTGAGTGAACCAGCATAACAGATGCTTGAAACCAAGACCCTTTACTTTGTAGAGCTCCTTATGAGATCATTTTCCAAGCTATGGACATAGAATATAAGGAATTAATGCTTCAATGTCCTGGAAATCCCATGGCTTTCATTTTAAAATACTGATTCCACAAAGTGCACGTTCTAGTGATGTGGTGAAAGTGAAAGTAACTATAAAACAACTCCTCATTAATATTAGAAAGGTAAAAACCAACAAAGAGAAGCTAAGGCAGTTTTTCTAAACATGTCTCTCCCCATTTGAATTTAGAATTAAAGATAGACAGCACTCTGGTTGCATTTCTGCTATATCCTCATTTTCTACAACAATAAGAAAGTGAATTTAATCATATGTGGCAATAAAAAAGTTAGAAAATTTCAGGCAATGGGACTCATAAAACAAAACCACCAAAAAATCCCTACCACTGCACAGCAGAGAGATCTGCAGTAGATTTTAAATTCTGTTCGAGTACACATTCTCAGCTATGCCATGTTTCGGAATCTAGTGCTGTCATTTTGAAAATGAATAAAGTATATCCTTATTCCTCACTATGAATCATCAGTTTGCATTAAAAAAAATAGAGAAGAAAAGGCAAAATAAAGCAGAGAGTTTAAAGCTCACAGAGAGATAGGGGGATGGGGACAGGGAGGAACATCTTGAAACAGCCCAAAGAATCTTTGATCTTTATTGTGAATTGATCCTGTGATTTTTGAATTGCATAAGAACATCAAAGTATCTTTTTAAAATTTATTTCAATATGCTTGAATCAGACCCTTAAAGCCCTGTCAGATAATTAATGCTTTGCAATGCAATTAGCAAAACTTTTGAGCAATATTATTATTTTGGCTTTTATTCCTTTTTATTGGCTAAAACAGTAGCAGATCACTGTCTATATTGTTAAATCATGTAAATTCAAATGGAAAGACATGTATTTATGATAGGGTTTTCTTTTTAAAGCAACCTTTGTTTTCAAGCCAAATTTCTGTGGATTGGTACTCAGCACATTCTGAATAAAGTTAGATCCTCCCACACTGAAAAGATTCCAAGTCAGGCAGGCAAAATTGATTGCCTATCATTTTTAGCATCTTGCTTCTCAATATGGAAAAGTATGCACACAGTCTGCTAGATAACTTGTCTCTGAAAATTAGGTGAAGCTTAGGCTGAGAAAGTGATATTTTTTGATATGGAAATAATTAGTGAGAGGTACTTACAAACAAGAAAACTTTTCTTAATTGTACGTTATAAATGCAATTTAATTGTAACTGAGTAAGAGGCTTTCCATAGGCTTTTGATGAAAACATAAAGTTACGCAGCTCATTTGAAATATTTACATTTTCTAATGATAAAATAAAATGGAAAATGTACTTTTCCAAGTCCCCATAAGTTTTCATATTTGAGAAGCTTTCTTCTCATAGACCATGCCACCTTTAATAAAGTTATTAATTCCAATTAAGACTCCTATCAAATACTGTTTAGAAGCCATCAATTGTAATATAGTTCAAAAATTGCAAAGTCAATGTAGAATGTTGAATAAGAAAGAAGAAATAAATCTTTATTCTACTTTTTAAATAAATATATTTGGGCAGTTGGGATTCAGGTTTAAAATTATACGTTAATATAATTTTGCTAATAATTAAATAATAATTACTACTTTTAATCTACTATGATCTCCTTTGCTCTATAGTTAATTTTCTTGGCCATTCCAGTGGATGATCAACCTGTGAAATACTGGCAATATATCCACAAGAAAAGTCAACAGAGCAGCTTTATCAAAAGTTGAAAGCGAGACTACTAATGCTATAAAAAAGTAGCAGCATTTCAATGCACATGTGATCCTGAGTCACACCATGAGGAGAGCTTGAGATTAACAGAGCACACACACATTCAAAAAGAAAATGAACTGGCTAAAAGAGGAGCAGAGCAGCATCAGACCACACAGCAACAGGAAAAACATCATTATTAAAGGTACAGCTGCTTCTCCAGCACGTGTTTAAAGGACTCCTCCAGAAGAGGATAATAGGAACAGCTCCTCTGAAAGAACTGAGCTCTGTAGCGGCTCATTAGTACAGCTGATTTCTTTTCTACTGGATTACATAAAAGATTTCTTAACAACAATGTCATTAAAATGAAATTCCTATCAAAAGGAAAAGTGGTAAAGTCAACCACAATGGAAACCTGGTCTTGAAAAGAGTGTTGCAGGAGCTGTGCTGAAGACTGTAAACAATTTGAACATAATAGGTGATTTTTTCTCACCATCTCCTATGATTTCATCCTTTCTGACTTCAAACTAACCTTCATTTATGTTTGAAGTGCTTGTTTTGACCTTGCCTTGGAAAGAATGTTGTGATTCATCAGAGGCAGTAACATTTATTCTAACTTCTGGTTTTCAGAATTTTCTGATATAGCTGCTGCAGGCACCTGCAGCACATTGGTCTGTACTCTCCATGTTCTATTGCCACACATATCCCACAGGTCTGTCAGAAATAACTTTGGGGACTCCTAATTTTAGTGGGAATAACTCATGTTTCTCCTTCTGTTAAGATAAAATTAATATTGCACTGAAAGGGAATGCACATTCCATGGTGGGAATAAATGGGTTTTGTACAGCTCAGGAAAAGAGGAAAGAAAAGTTGACTCAGTCACAAAACCAATCAACTCTGCAGATGACACTTAAGACAGACAGAGAAAGTGTTACATTTTCTCCTAGACACTGTTTGGCAGTGTCTGTGTTGCAATTTATTGAATTTTACTTCATGGACACTGTAGAACTTACAGGGATGGAGCAAAGATTTCAAAACCTCCTTATTTTCTTAGCAGCCTGAATCACTGCACTTTACTGTACAGCTCAGATTGCCAGAACAGCCTAATCAGGGCAGTTCAGGTACCATGAAAATGTCTGGTTATCCACACTACCCCCCTTAGAGCTCCACACTACCACATCTGAAGCAGTTCTGATACTTGATATTTGCCTCAGTTACTTTACGTATTTTAGAGCCATACAGACATATTATATTGTGTTTTCAGTAAAATTCAAGGCTGGAAGATGTACAGAGATACAATATTCCTTGGCAATGGAGGCAGTTCTCCATGATTTTGAGGTTTCCTCTATTTAATTAAAAAAGAAGAAAGAAGAAGCACTGTCAACGTAAAAGGAAGCATGGGCATGGGGTTCCACAAGTGTATTTTCTTAGTCCCTAATTTCATATTGTCCTGGCAAACAAAATAAAGATTAGGTTTATTAAATTTGCAGACTAAGAGAGAGTGCCAGTAGTTAGGAAGATATGCTCAGAACTCATATTGATCTTGATAAAAGGGAGATTTGGTCTGGAAGGAAAAGATTCTATTCAAAAGAGTTAAGATAAATACCTTGCAAGAATTTTTAGGCACATTAAAGGCAGTGTGAGCAACAATTCTGCAAAAGATGTTCTAGAGATTGCTAGGGAGCCTTAGTTAAGTATATTTCATGATAATGAGTACAATCAGCCACTCTATTATGATATAGAAACAGATCTGTATGAGGCATGAAGTTGGTTTTCTGCTCTTGTACTGACATTGAAAACACCCCAGCTGATGCTTTAGATCTGATTTTAGGCACTGTCAGTTGGAATACCAAGAAGAGGACAGGGCTAATGACACAAGATTTAGAAGCAGGTCTTAAATGTGCTAAATTTCTTGCACAAGAAGTTGAATAGATAGGAGGAAAATATTGTAAGAGGCTTTGTAAAAGAGTCCTGGGGAGTGGTAAGGAGTGATTCTTCTTGTCACTTGGTGAAAAACAGAACAAGAAATAATAGCAACAAATTTCAGGAAGGACTCAGGCAAGACATTAGGAAAACAGCAGTGAGGACAATGTCTCTGTGAGCCTCCCTGTGCAGCTGAACCTGCATCCACTTATGGAGACCACAGTGACTTACACAACCTGTGAGGAGCAGCACTGCCAGCACTGCCTGAAGACAGGGAAAGAGAAGAGACAAGATGACCTTCTGGTGCTTGTCTTTTGTACTGAAACTGAGTTGTGACTGAAGAAACGTGTGATTAAACCTTGTTCTCTTTAATAGGGGGGGCTGATGTGGGAGAAGGGAAGAAAGCCCCTAAAATATAATGAGTATATGAGCTCCTCTACTATATCAACGTGCACAGTATATCCATACATCTGCAAACAGACGTCATCCTGAGTCCTGAACACTGATCTCAGGATGTGAAACACAGATTCCAGGGTCACATTTAAGTTACTTGTTTTAACTTTAATTTCAGAAACCTGGCTGGAATGATTCATGAATGTCTTGTGATACTGAATATTTCTGCAGCATTACCATGGCAACCTGAACTGATAGAAGCAGTGAATATAAAAATATATTGAGACATCTTTTAAGAAAAGAACAAAAAATGAAAATAGAATATAAAATAATGGAAATTGTACACTTGCACATTATATACATACTGCATTTCAATAAATGGATCCTGTGAAAGCACTAGGGATATATTCTCCTGCTGCTGAATACAGGTGTAGAATTTATTTCTCAATATTGATGCCAGTCCAGTAATAACTGGTTAAAGTCAACAAATAAAAGTATCATTGAAAAGCAAGATGGCTGTTGGTTTCTTATCACCATTATGAAAGAAGTCATTATCCATCCTTCACCCTCCTCTCAGTCATAAAATACAGATAAACATTATTCTTACTACTTAGTTCATCTGAGGACTTCTTGCTTGCTTTTAGGGATTAATGTTTGATTTAACTTCCCAACTTCCTCAAGGATTACTCTTTCTTTAAACTTCACTATTTATAAAAATATGGCTTAAGCTTATTTTTTCTGCTTCTTCCCCTTTCTTATGCATCATTACTCATTTTGAAACCAGGTGTTGCAGTTAGACTTGTGAGATTTAGACAATTCAGATTATTAATGGCAGAACATTTCCCTTTAATGTCTTAATCACTGTCTTCTGAGATAGTGGTTACCTCATTTTGAATTTAAGAGGCCTCCATTTATCCAATTTCTGTAAGAGGTATCAAAAGTACTACTCAATTTCAATTTCTCTAATCCTTCATTTTCTTTTAATTTCCCTGAAATACAAAACATAGGCACAATTTATTTTCAAATATACCATTTGACCTTGGCCTGATCAGACCAATTGTCTCATAACTACTACACCCTTCCATTCTCACCTAATTCAGAAGAGGTTTTGTATGTGGACACTCAATTTCAGTTGTGAACTCACTTTTAGTTGAGTCAGAACTAGTCCAGGCAGGGAGACAGGAACTTCTGTTGCCTGGACAGCCTGGACCCTTTCCCCTGTGAGAAAAGTGGTGGTTAAGGTAGGGGAAGGAAAAGAAGAGTAATGGTCTGGATTCAGAGACCTCCAGCAGTTCTGCATCGAAATTACAAAAGGACTTGAAAACGGGTCCTGCTTCTCTATTGACCACAGGACAGGCAGGTAAAGTTGACCCTTCCTTCCAATGATTATTTCTAAATAGTGCAGAGTCAAAATGTATTGAAGTGGTAGAATTACATGATGCTGACAAGTTTCTTACCTACTAGACAGTTGGTGAGCATGGAATTCCCTCAGGAGATAACTCCCACCTTGCCCCTTTTCCAGATGGCTCCATCCCTTCTCTGATATGCCTTAGGGTTGCACTGAATTAAACACCAATATGTTATGCATGAATTTGCTCAAGAAATTCCTTCTCTGTTCATCAGTGATGGTTAATTGACCACAAAATTTGATTTGTATATCAAAAAGAGCTCAAATTAAAAATATTTTTCCAGAAAAGCTTTAAATTAAAAAATATTAATTCTAGGATAACTTTTTTATTTTGACTTGTAAGGCTAGTTCACTTTTCACATGAAACAATATCATTTGCTTTAAAACTATAATTAGAGTTTGTAAAAATTCTTCAATAATGTCATGTAAAGAGCTCAGCATTTACAGACTGCTTTCTAAGAGATGTTTTTGGTAGCAATCTATTTTTAATAGTCACAATATTATCATATTATTACATAAACTGATGTGAATCTTTTGCTTTGGCAGAAGCAGGATATCATGAATCCCACTGAGTTGCCGGAAGCTTTCAGGATCATGCAGAGGAAGCAAGAAGCTCCTTGAAGATCTGCCTGCTACTTTTGTACTTTTGTTTATATTATTTAACAGTTTACTAACTTCAGAGCAGAGATACATACATACTACTGCATTTTCCTGTTCCCACCTCTCCTGATACACAGGACAAAACAAAAACCTTTGCTCTTCCTGGCCTTCTGTGTTCCAAACACAACCTGATTAACTGGAATTACCATTCTAGATGTCCTTCAGGATTTCTGAATGGACTGGAAAGCTCCATACATCAGCTGTACCACAAGAGTGAACAACTCCCCAAATGCCTATGCAAATCTCTTGTGCTTTTGAACTGCAGCAAAGAAAAGCACCAACAAATCCAGAACACTTCTTACATACCACAGTCTTGGTATAATTATAAATCCTGTCTTAATTTAACAAGAGTTTATCTAGTTAATCACAACATTATGTCTAGAACATTCTCTTTTCTGATCTATTACAGCAGACATCTTGTTCTCTTATATGGCTCCAAATGGCAAAAGGGAGGAAAGCATCTCTAGCTGCAAATGTACAAAGCAGAGAAGTGTGCCCAGCCAGGAGCAGGTATTTTAACACTGAACTGCCTCTAGTCATGAAACTTTTCCATAAGTTACCCTAGTACTGCATAAATATTGACTTATTGCCTTCATGACCCTGTTACTCGTTGCTCCAGGTCACTAATGCTGCTGCTCCCACTGGAGTGTGAGCTTTCCACAGCTGTGGCACAAGCATTTCAACTGCATCTTCTGCACACCTGGCTGTTTAGTGCCAGTCTCAGTTGTGTCAGTGACACACATATCAGAGCAAAGTGCTTGTCAGGTAGATCAGAGTAGAACAGCACAATGGACTCTGGAGCAGCACCCCTGTGCTTTCTCTAAAGGTTCAGGGAATTTCCTGGCAGATGGAGGCAAGTATACTCACATTATGGCAATTCCATTTTCCTAATGAGGCCATTGCAACAACATCAATACAGAGCAGCCCAGCTGGCTGCAGTATCTTGGTATCTATGATTAGGAAAGTGCAAAAATATTCCTCTTGCTCTGCAGACTCCTTTGTCACCATAAAGATTTCTTGTTCTCACATAGCTAGTGGACAGCATATTGTCTCCCATTTTTCAGATGAGAGTTTCTTTATTCTTCTCTACTCTTCACTAAATAATTTCACTACTGGGAGCTGAATTCTCCTTTACTGAAATACAATTAAGTGAGAGTTTTTTTAGAGAATATTGCCAAAGCTGTTTTCAGAGAGTAGAAATAATCAACAACATTGTTCTTTTGTGCACTTCAATGGGAGATTATTAGTTGTGTGTGGGCAGTCAATGATTTGCTGTACATGTATGTGGCTCACAAGTTTGTTATTTCTTCCTCTTTAAAGTCCTGGCTTGTAGACAATCTCAAAGAACCATTACTATCCCATTGTAACCCCTCAGTCCTCCCCCACAACGGCCTCAGAAGAGCTCTGAGCATTTTTACAAGCTTGAAACTTGCCTTTAACCCAAAATAAATAGGATAAATATGAATTAAACATAGACTTTTCCCATATTGGACCAAATAGGCTGTATCTGGTGAATGGGGTAGCAGACCTGTCAGCTGGATATTTCAGCACAACACTGCTGTTATGTCTTCATAAAATCATGTTTATAGTAATTGAACTTATTAGAGATACATTCAGCGATATTTTCTCAGTTTATTTTCATTTCATTTATTATTCATACTAGATTTATAACATATATAACCCATACATAAAGTGCATCCTTTTTATATTGCTTATTAAAAAAATTAGGGAGAAAAAGTGCATTCTCTACATTATTCCCATCTATCAGCATGTCCCCAGTTCCCTTCATCTCAATTGTTAACACTGTTATAATGCTAAAACAATAAAGGAGCATCTGGCTGGAGTTTTTGAAGCAAATAGCAAAGTAGGTTTAGCTGATGACTTCTAAGGTGCTACCAGAAGGTGGAGGGTGCACTGCTGTCCTCATGTATGAATGCACTGAATTTTCACGGTAGGAGAAATTTCCAATCACAGAAATCCCAAGCAGCTCAGGCTGATTAGAGTTTGTTTGTTGTGCTTGACACCACAGGATAAATGAAAAGCTTTTTGGAAGGATACCCATTCCCCCTGGCATAGCATTCATTTAATGATGTTCACAGTTATCTTTACAGCAAAGATACTGACTTATTATGAGCTATCACCGAGCTTGTGGTGCCATGGCTCTCACAAGAAATTGACAAAACTGATACAGACTGCATCAAAATCAAGCTGTGTAAATTAGCTGTGTAGGGAGTTGCATAAAAGTGCATGTTAGGAATGGAGCTGGGGACACTCAGTCTGTTCTATATAGCACATATCAGTATGCAGTCACATGGTAAAAGAGGAATATAGGGTTTTCACACAGATGTGTCCATGGCAACTGACAGACTATTTCCACTTGTCTCCAAAGATGTTTCCAGCATAAAGGACTCCATTAAAACTCACAGATAAATCCACACTCAGCAAGGATACCAACCAAGAGTCTTTTTTAAACTTATATTCTGTTTTGACAAGGGCATGGGACTTTGTTTCACAAGCCAATTACCAGTCCATTTTTATGGCAGAAAAAAACAGTGGCAAGGTTTTCTATACACAACATGTAAAAACTCAAGAATTTAAGAGTATTGTAAAATGATATTAAATTTAGATCATTCTGTACCCATCCACACAGTGAGTTATGACAGAAGGTTAAATGTCATCTATGAACACCAAGAATCAAAGCAATAAACAAGTAGATGTTGGAACCCTTGACTGGAGCACAGAAACAAAAAGACCTCAGAGCATTGCTGGTCTTTCCCTGCCTGAAATAGCTGGAATGTTACAATGCCCTTGAAGCAGGTTTCCCAGAAGTGATGAGAAAAGCTGAAAGAACGCTGAGGAATAGCATGCTATGAAAAACCTGTGATCATTAGATTACAAGGAAATTAAGCAGGTCAGGACAGCATGAGGAATAAATCACACTTTGATTTTTTGATTAAGATATTGAACAGATCCATTGCATGGATCACAATATTAAAGGAAACTCAACGTCCACTTCTAAAGCAGAACATTTATTCCAAATTCCTGCCAAGCATATGCCACATCATGCAGTAAGTCCTTCAGTCTTTAAAAATGCCCCTTTAATTTTGCCCCAGTGTAGCAAATTTTCAGGGCTCTTCTGATTATTTGTATCATGGAATGACCTGTCTCTTCCACTTCAACATTACCTTCATTGAAAAACAAGCAACATGTTTCCCATTGAAGGTAGAAATTATTTTTTACTGCATGGATCTTTCATTATTTGTTTTTATTTTAGCAGATTTAATTGTTTTAATTTTACCAGAATACTTTTTTTTTCCTTTGGCCAGTTCTTACCTTTTTAATAAACTTTCTGACTTCTGAATCACATTTGTTCGCTGATCAATCTGTCCCTCCATTCCCTACAGGCTCTCTGCATATTTGTGTTAGGAATTGTTATGAATAGTTGTGGGGGTTCAGGTAATTCTTTGCCTTTTGCCCAGGCCTCTGGCAGCAGGCAGGAGCTTTATTGGGGTGGCCAGCACCCCAAACCCCACAAGTTCTTTAATAAGGGCTGATTTTGTCTATTGTAGAATGAATGATTTATTTAATAGACATAAAACTAACAGACATAAGACTTAAAACAAAAAAATACTACACAGGAATAAGGAGAGAAAGAAACTACTATTAGGTATATGTCTTTGCCCCACTCCCAGCAACATCCAACAAATTAACTAGAACAAATCCAAACTGTAAATAACACATAGAACCAACAACTTTCATTCTTTTACCTAATAACCTTTTGGCTGCAGCAAAATATTACCTCATCTCTCACACCTGTGATATTCTTCTCTTGAGCAGTCATTCACCCAGTAGGTTTGAAACCATTTCTTGTAAGAAATTCAAAAGTTTGTAAAGATAACTCTGGGAAGCTGTACAATATAGATTAATAACAACAACCTCAAAAACATCAAGCCTCATTGACACTGAAGAGTTTGAGCTCTTCAGCACAGCTGAATTCTCTGATGAGCTCCTTTAATTTCTCAAAGCTTGCCCTTTTGAAATAATTAAAAAACTGTAATTAGTAATCCACTTGGTTTATTTTTCTATTAATTTGAAATGGACTTAACTCAGGGTCACTCAAACTGGAATAATTTCCTGGGAGCAGCTCTTTTCAGTAAGTTATCTCCTACCATTCAGGCTGCAGAATTATACAGCCTGTTCTTGGTTCGATGCTTAGTAACAAGTCTGTCATCTGGCATAGTCAGAAACTCATGGGACCCAACACTGTCAGTATTTTGTCTCCAAGCTATATAGAGGAAAATTAAGTGTCCCACAGTGAAACAGTTGCATTCAGAATAATCATTTGTTTGTACGAATATTAAATTGGTCCTGAAGTTTTATAATAACAATATAACAGAGATATGCCTGTGGCATATTTCAGAATTGTATTTTACAGTAAACCTAAGCTTGAGGTTTCAGTCTTTCAGGCTCAGTCTCTAAAACTCAGTGCATTTAGTGTCCAAATGGTCATGAACATTCCTTATCACAAAAGACACCAAGCAAAACATACCTGCAGGATTTCTTTTCCTCTCATTGTTTCTTTAGCTCATTTATGGTTAAATAGATAGAACACATTCTGATGTTGTGGTCTGGTGTGTACCAGTTGAGACTTCTGAGTCATAAACTGGAGGCAAAATATTCAGCAGTTATTAGTAATAGACTGTCACTGAAGCAAAACCATGGAATCTCCCATTCACATCAATGATATCTTTTCACTGTCATTTAAAGTCACAGGTCCCTTAAATTTATCATAAATTTGTGAGCCTGCAGCAGGGAAATTGAGAAAACTGAAGTCTTAGTCTCTGAACTAATTTCACTATATTTCTCTAGAAAATTACTCTTTTAATGAATAAGTTATATCTTTCCTATGACATTCAAATAGACTTAAACATACTAACTGTTTGTATTTGATTCCTCTGCACCAAAATGGTCTCCTAATATTCATAAAAGCCCCTCATCAGGCTTGTAGGCCTTTTTTCTCATGCACATTCAGCCAGGAATCAGATGTGATGGAAATAGTGCCTTTTAATGGATTTTCAAAATTCCTTTGGTACTTTTGAAAATTCCATTGAAAAACCCAGCCCTAGTTAGTGTGATTTATCTTGGTGAGAGTACACACATGATAAGGGCACCAAGCTGAAAAGGGATACAAAATTGTACCAAAGACCTTGATGTTCCCTTAGAGAAACTTAAGATAACACTTCTCCATGTGATAGAACTGCTAATGCAAGGATTTCACATTATTAATTTCATGAATATTAAAACTGAGGTTTATTTCCATCTAGTGTTCATTGCTTTCATAATGAGATATTTGCATGCATATGCATTTGTGTGTAGGATAATGTGCTACACATCATGACTTAAGGACAGATAAAATGGTAAAAATGTGTATTCATGCTGTTTGGGGTCAGGTCAAATATGATGGTCTGGATCTATGAGCAGGTTCAAAAAGCAATGGAAAACAAACCAAGAATTGCTTAAGAAAAAATGAACTAACAGAAATGTACAAGCATATCAGAGTCAGTGAAAGCACTAAGAAAAAGACCTGTGGCAATACAAACACTTATCCAATCGAATGACCAGGAGGATAGTTGATTAAGACAGCAAACTTTTTAGTATCTATTATTTTGAATGAGATTTAAAGTTATTTATTACCCACCACTTCAGTCCCTGCAAATCAATACAAAACAGCCTGTTGTGTGGCTTGTTGCCTCTGCCTTATTTAGGAGTTAAGCTGCTTTTTAATACTTTTTTTTTTATTATTGGATTGTCAGTGTTATTCAGCTTTGCATAGCCAAGCAGGTTCTTTTAAACCAATTTGCATTTAATTGTAAGAACACAAGTAAGTAGAGCTTAACTTTTTCTTAATTAAACCCCAAACAACAAATCATCATTACTACGATACCCTGCAGGGACAGGGATTAGAGATACATACCCAAACCTTAAAATATGTTTTTGTGCCTGCAATGCAATATTTACAAAACTATCAGAACAATTTGTGTGTTTGTTGAAAAGGCAAGAATGTGTTAACAAACTATGTAAGAGTAAGTATTTTATGCAGTTCCATGTTCTCTTCCCCAGGGAAGAAATCACCTGTCAGGAAGCAGCAGACACAACCAGCAGTTATACTGCCTACATTACTAATGAAACCTGACCTTGAGTTTATCCTTCACTGGCTCAGGGATCGTCAGCACAGCCTGCCACTCGGTGCTGGTGATCCTCCCATGGTTCCAACCATCCGTCCCAAGTCTGCCCAGCTCTGAGGGATGTGTAGAACAAACTGCCAGCACCAGGCACCAAGTCCTGTCTTGCTGATAGGCAACTTTGGCCATCTGTGATTAGAAACAAATTCAGGACAGGAGCAAAAGGGTTTCAGATTGATTTCTGCATTGCCTTTGCTTGGAGCAGTTCAAAGAGATGTGTTCTACTTTTCAGTATCGGAGGATGAATGTGAATCATAGTCTGAGCATTTCAGTGTGGGCCAATGTAATGAAGAGAAGAACTATAGAACTATTATAGAAGAACTATAATTTATATGGTTCATGTTAAGAGTGGCTGCCAGGCCAGTCCAGAGGACCACTGACTTCCTCATTACACTGCATCTCTTTGGCCATGGACATTTGAGTGCCCAGCTTGAGGTGCCCTGGTCCATGATTAGTTTCTGGGAACTAAAATAAAATAAATATTAATGAATTGATATAGTCGTATCACCAGTATTCCCACTGAATAATCATGAGGTGCAACCTAAAGATTTCTGAGTATTTATTAAAGACTACAGTTCCTTTTTTTAAAATTTTCTTTTAAACCCTGAATCATAGAGCTACAGGTCACATTTTCAAAGGTTCATTAGCACTGAGATGGCCACAACCTTACTTATTGTTATTTATTTTTGGTAAGCTGACAAAAGCTAACTTTTAAATAGCTAACAGTACCCATATTTGAGTTTTAAGAAAAAAAAAAGACACGTTATGAGTGTCTGTGATTCAGAATTCACAGGATCATAATTAATCACATTCACTAAAGTGAAGGACTTGGCTTGCAAATAATATCTCTGCATGATGGTGTGTGAGAGAGGAAGAGAAGGGGAGAGAGACAGACAGGTGGACACAGATTCTCTAGCTTGAGCCAATTGCAGAAAGTCAGGAAGCACAGATGCATGTTTTAGGATTTTCCTGTGAATGTTTTAGTTGTGAACTGTTAACTATTGGAGTCTGCCTCCTCAAATTAGTCTTAACATTCACTTGAGATTAACAATTCATGAAATAGCAATTCCTGCTAGTGACAATCACACATGAACTTTAAAGCAGATTTTCCCCTTCACTTTTATCTTCTAAACCTCTAGAAATGCTTCTGGGTATTGAATCCAATGCTAATTAAAGAATGCGGAAACCATGCTGGTCCCAGTGGATAAACTTTCCTTTGGGAGACTTTTTGCCATTATTTGTGAAGAGTTGAGTTGATTGAGGTGAGCTGTCCAAGGTTTTCTTTTTTTAGTTTTCACTGCATTGTACCTCCTGCATTCTAGAGCTACGAAGTTTTATCTCTTTAGTTGCTGCATTATTCAGCAACTAAATTACAGTTTAGATTACAGATTACAAACTAAGATTACAGATTACAGTACCTGGCTGTAATCTGTAATCTTATCTTTTGCTACAACCTCCTTTGGTTTATTACTTCAGCTGATTTGTATAATTCATCATATTCTGTGTTTGCTGTTTCCTCCATTCTAACATTTTCTTTTCATTTTGCTGGCTTTAGCCCCTCTTGCCAGCTGCTCACTTGAAAAGTGACCTCCAGCCCACCACTCTGTATTTCTTCTCCCAGTGTTGGTTTTCACTGAAGGCCTGTGTCTACCGCCATTTGAATTTAAAGTGTATTATCTTAAGGCATGCTGGGATAACCAGAAGAACAAATGGTGTCTCTGTCTAGGGAGATCAGACATTAAGTGACACCTTGTTCAGCTTATGTTATTTGTACTTAATGGATGCCAGTCAAACCAGGAAGCCATTTATCATCTGTTCATTTAAAACATTTCTGTTTATGAGTTAAGGAGATACTTTTAAGAGACCTTTGATACTTTGTTCTTTATCTATAAGATTGTTATAGATAAACAACCTGCTGCAGTACTGACTGTTCTCTCACTGTGAACAGAACCTGAATATTGCCTGTGATGATGCACAAGCCTAAGTCAATGTTGTTATTGCTGAACTACCATTAACTTCTGTTTTGGGTGTGTTTCATATGACTCTTACAAAAATATGTAAGTGGTAAAGTTGTTAAGTATGTAAAGAGTGTATCACTAATAAAAAAGTTATTATTGCTATTCTATCATTAGCCCTTATGAGTCTTATCCTACAGGTCAAGCATTGTTATTAAATTCCATTAATGATTTTAATGTTTGTTGCACTTAGGCATTTTCAAAATTGGACTACTTACTTTCAAAGATGGGGAGACTTTGAGCCAGAAATGTTTTCCTCATGCCATCTTAAAATACGATGAAAACCTGAGTGATGAATGCATATATTTATTATGTTCCAAAACAACATCACTCCTTGAAGTCTGAAAAAAATCGGAAGACAGGATTAGAATAAATTATTATATTATTGAAGCAATCTGTTATTTATAAATGCAGGTTCTCTGTTTGTCAGTAGGCAATTTCTTCAAAACAGGTGTTTGATCTCAACTAGAGAAAAATCAAGAATATTGCACTTCTGGAAGAAAAGCAAACGTTGTGGGACATAGGAAAACCAAAGTAATCAATTCACTGCATGTGGTACTTGTATCTCAGCTGCAGACTGTGTCTAACTTAAGCAATAGGTAGAATGACTGGAGAAAAATCCAGGGAATGCAAGAATAATAAGCAACCTGGAAACATAAGATATAAGTATGGTTTGAAGAAATGGAATTTGTTTAATATAGGGAGAAGAGGTGAAGAATAAAACTTCGTATTCACAGCAAGTGCCTGAAAAGAATAAGAAAATAATCTGTTCTTCCTGCCAACACAGATAAGGTTAAAAATACCCCAAAGGTCTTTAGCTGGACAGGGAAGACAGCAGGGATTGCTGAGCACTGAAACAGATGGCCCACATGGGCTATGAAATCATCCCCCAGCTAGCCTGTTTGGGTTTTTAAAGTAAAACTAATGAACAAAAGGACAGTTCTTGGTATTAAGAGAAGCAAAAATAACCCTAAAACTGACACTGCTGTAGTATGTTCTGACAGCAGGACATGATAGGAGTGTGTGTGTGTAGGTGTTGTAACACTCAGAAATGTAGGACAGCAGCTTCACAAGTTTTCCATTGTGACTCTGGAGCTATGTAGTCTCCACCTGGTAGCTTTGAAAAGATCACATATATTTGTGACCAGAAATCAAAATACAGATTATTTTTGTTGGTATTTATTGTGAATGGATAAATATTAACAGAAGAGGGCAGCTGGACTGCAGTGACTAAATTGTTGTGTTTATGTGGTTTTTTATTTTGCTATCTTTTTTATTGCCATAATCCTGTGTGGGTTATTCAAGACAAATTGATATAATTCCTCCTTTTTTTCCTTTTTTTAATAGATTCTCTGTTATGATACAGTTAGAGAATATTAAAAAAATCCCCAAACCAAAACCAAAAAACCCCCAGACTGCACTTAAAAAAAACACTTTTTTTTTCTTTTTTTAACATTTCAAAACATCCAAATACCCGATTAACTTCAGTTTTTAAAGATCAATTCTGCAATGGCACCTTAATGATTACCTTAATGATGCATTCATGAGCTACATGGCTGGAGAACTCAAACATCTCTCTGCAAGAGTGAATTTCCTTGTGCAACTCTCACCCTAATGATTCAGGAAGGACAGACTCTATTTCCATGCCAAAGGTGCAACTGTTAGAGGCCTTAGGTAATACGAGGATGTTGATGGACATCCTCAGAATAGGCTCATTCATTGTCCTAGGCCTTGTTTTCCAGACATTTCAGGTCTTTTTCATCCAACAAGGATATTTTATTTCTGTTTTATAAGCCCAGTTACTGCCTTAATATAAGGTAGTTGGAAATAAAGGCACAGGCATAGAAATAAAGGCAGAGGAAAAAAATGGGGCTGCTCTCAGGTCCAATCTCCAAAGGGATAGGACACAAAAAGGGTAAGGATGTAATGCTTTCTATTTCACATTCTTACACCAGTGGGACAACTTGTTTGCCAGCATCAGATGAAATGTTAAACAGCCTCTAATAATCTACTTCTCAGACAGGAAAAAAATGAGACAAAGAGATGTATGTTCTTGGTAGACCTGTAATTCAGGTTGGAGTAAATGTAGAAAATACAGCCCCCTCCATTCCCAGGCATTTGCTCACACAGTGGATTAGACCTGACTGGACAGAGGAAAAGTCAACTTTTAAAGAAAACACATAAAGAGCATGCTTCTAGTCAGTGCTGTTATTTCTTGGGAAAAAAAAAAA
>VXBC01001072.1:259962-291703 GCA_013399945.1 Ploceus nigricollis
CCCCCCCCCAATTTTTTTCAGCTCACTGATGATTTTTAGGCAATAAACATCTTGTTCCAATATATGGCATCCTTAAGCACTTTGCTGTGACTTGAGTAAAGACTTATTTGTTCAACATCACTGATGTGGTGGGGTCTGTCATTCTGGGTCTGCCACCAGCACAGGTCCAGTTAGGACAGAATACTTTGGAACTTCACTTTGGCTTCCTGTAAGGTATTACTACTCTGAACTGAAGGAAAAGACACCAAACTTTTTTTCTCTGTTACCTGGATAAAATGAGTTCACTAAGAGAAACAAAAATTAATCTCACTTTAAAAATGTTTTTGGGAAATGGAAACTTTGATTCAAAGTGACAAGTCTAATAATATTTCCCATTTTATTTTGAGTTTTCTTCAGGTTGTGAAAAAACAATTAAAAAAAGAAAGTAAAATTATTTGAGCAGAAGGAAGATAGAGAAATTGTTAAACAAAAGGGCACAAAACATAGGTTCCAATCAAGCAAAAATATTAAGTATATTTTAGGTACATTTAGTCTTTAATAAGAGTAATTAATAAAACGTTTTGTGGGATAGATTTTTAAGCATCCACAAAGCAGGTTAAAGTTGTTGTTAACCACTTTTATATGGCCAGTATTTCCAGAGACAAGGATCAGAGCAGATTTTAGTTTGCCCCTATAGTACCAAATAACCCTTTCATTTCAGTGATGTATTATACACTATTTATATAATACACATCAAAAGAATAGAGCCAGGGGATTAAGCATGTTCTGAAAACTGTGTTTCATCCTGCTCTAGGAATTTGTCATGACAAGGAGAAAAAACCCCACAATGTTGCCTTCTATGTACTACACATCAGACTATCTTTCCTTGGAAAGTAAATCTGCTTAGTAGCAATCAAGTCAAAACAACATTGGCTGAGTTATATTTAAGGACATAACTGGCCAGGATAAGATTTTTGTCCCATTAATCTGAGGGTACTCTAATTTGACATCCTTTTACAATTCAAGGGGAATGCTAAAGGTAAAAAACAAAGTAGATATCTTTCTCAATGTATAGCTATGTTTCCATAGAATGACATGATGTTTGCAATTTTATGTGTCCAGCAGAACCAAGAAATAGGAACAAATAAGGAGTAGGAAATTCAAGGCCCCAGAAAAGTGCTAGCTTTTTACCTCCTGTATGTTTATTACTTTCAAACCTGATTAAAATGATATATTATCCAATCTCCATATTTTATTATTTTACCCTACTTACCTTTCCTCAAGTGACTGACCATAATTCCCTGCAGTCATTCTAATACTAAAAGAAGTCTCCTGATATGATTTCCTCCATAGATAATATAATATTCATCAGACCTAGATAACATAAATGATTTATGTTGTGAAAGTGAAAGGAAGAAGCCTTCAGTTCTGTCCAGAACTGAAATTTTCAGGTATTTTTAACAGTGCCTTATTATATCTTTAATGTGCCAACTGACCCATTTTGACTTCAGATCAACTGGCAGAAAATGAGCTTTTGGTGAAACTAAGAAAGAGGTGAAACTAAATTATAACTATTATGTAATAATATTGTCTGGTCATAATGCATTTTCTTCATGTAGGTCTGATTTCATGAGGGCAATTTGACTAATATATGAATGGGAAAAAAAAGGGTTTCCATAGAGTTGATACTGCTTCCATGGAATTTAATAAGGACAGAATTTAATCTCTGTCCTTACACTTTCAAAATTAACCTCCTAAAAATATTTAAAATATTTAGGCCTGTTGAAATGGTGGATCTAACTTCACAAAAATCTCCTCAGTACCTTGAAAAATGCAGCTATGTTAAATTCAGGCTATGAATCCATTTTAGAAGGAAAAAAACCATTTACTGGTAGGAAAATTTTTGGACTTAGTATTCTTACATATTAACATATTAACAACATATAGCCAGGTGATAAAACTTGTGGAAATAAAAGAGAAAACAGTGGAGATGGTGTGCAGGAAGTGAACTCTAACACTGGAAGTCTTCCTTGAAGTGAATTCAGGAAAAAAAAATCTAGAATGGACAATTTCATCAGATACTAAGGAAGAATAGGAATAATCTTGGCAGTTCTCTCTTATGAGCTCTACTTCAAGTGGAAGATTTTCATTTCATGTAAACCAGAAATGCATGTAGCATCTCATGTTCTTATCTTTAATTGAAAGTTTGAAATATTTGAAATTCTGGAAAAGAGGAAAGGGGAGTTTTTTGATCGAGTACCTTGGACAATGCCAACATTTCTTAGAAAAAAAATAAAGCCAATGCCAAGAACTGGACAAATTTAAAATCTGTGGGCTACTTTCTGTGAAAACCCACTGCAATTATTAAAGATGATAAATATATGATGTATTAAATATTTATAACTATATAGGAATTATGATTTAAGCACCTGGAAATCCAGGAAATCAATACTTCTTTGCAGCTACTTAAGACTTTTACTTTTTACTATAAAAGAATACATTCCTTTGATATATTTCAAATTGTATTTGATAATTTGATACTATTAAACATCTAATCCAGTCAGTAAAATAACCAAGGTTTTACCACTCATAAAGGAAAGAGAAGGCAGCAAGCCTCTTGCTAAGAATCCTAAGGCAGAGAGATTGTATTTTGTAGTGAAGATGGTTCACTAGATCTCTAGAGCAAACTTACACCCAATTTTTTATTGTGCTTCCCGTCTCGGTCCCATCTCAGTCCCTAGGTTTCATTGTCTTTAGATATCCTTTTTTATTAAGTATATAGCTAAATTCAGCTTTTTAGTAGATTGGTAAAATACTTAATTTAAATTTTTTGTGCACATTTTAAAGTAGACAATTTTGCTACTTTTTAGTTGACCGTCAGAAGCATTTTTTTAGGCATCAACTTATTTCTTCCAGTTTTGAATGAGTGAAAAATTCAGTTGAGAAAAACAATTACTGCCTTTTAAATGTTCTTCTTCATAACATGTGAGGAATGAAAATCTTCTAGTCTGAGTCTGTGCAAGGCTCTGTCCTTTATCAAAGGGTCCTTTATCAAAGAACAGTGACTTCTGATGTCCTTAACACAACATTGGGCTACATAATGTTCTTGAGCAGGATGAATTCAAGGATTTCATTTTAAGAGTAAAGCCTGACCTGAGATCATACAACTCCCAAGATCACTCTTTATTGCTTTCATCACTGCAGAATTCATTCATTGACCGGGCCGAATGAAAAGACTCACAATCTGTGCCTTCAGTTTAAAGGGTGATGGTTCAGACTAGTAACTTATTCACCATCCAGGATTACACACATGGATTCCTGGATTCACTGTTTTATATATGCAACTCTAAGAATTAAAATGTTCTTTTTTAAGAAATCACTCAGAAGTGACTCACTAATAAATCACTAGGGATTTATTATCTTTAACTGTTTACCAAAATGTAGGGGAAGAAACATCACAAGAAAAGGCTGTTTGAGGAACATTGCATTTTCCATGTCAAATGGGTACAGCAAGGTACTGAACGTGGTGTTTTATATGAACTGTGTCAGCAGCATCTTTCCCAACCTCCTCGAGCAACTGCACTTACCACTGATGCAGTAAAACCTGTAAAACAAATTGGAAGTAGCTGTTATTTTGTACCCATTGGTAAATTACATGACATTTCTGCCAAAAATGCCTCACAAACTGCCACACCAGCTGGAAATCCTTCAGTTTAGTATAACAAGTGCAACCCTGAAGAGCTTTTATAGATATGACTAATTCAGTTTAGCTTCATTCTAAATTAATGCATTGGGACAGCCAATAGTAAAGCTATTAAAAGAGTGAAATGACGGTGTAATTGTCAAAATTTCTCCCTTAGCCTGCATTTAGGAAGACAGTTTTAGCTACATGGGTCTCCAGTTGGTAGCAGAGACAGGCATACATTACATGCAAAGTTACATGAGGTTTTTGGGGACAGGACTTGAGGTAAACAGTGTAGCCACTGAGCAGCACTATATGCATGCATATGAAATTTATTTTAGTTAACATGACAAAAGGGATGACACTGAAATTAGACAAAGGTGGCCCCCTATCAGGCAAAAGCCTGTCCAAGCAGATGGACTTTCCAATACACTTGAAGGTCAAGAGATTCTAAATCACCAAGTGTGTCAGTTTTAGTGGTAGTTTATAATCTCTCTCTGCTGTAGCTACTGGATCTGATCTGTTCATGTCTCAGCAGTTAAAAGATAAAGTCCTGAAAGCAGCTATCCAAGCAAAATGAAAAAGAAACTAGATCCTCTTTTCTAAAGAGAAATCTTGTTGGCTCTATTTGGATCACGGTAAATAGGGAAGTTTATTCCTACTGTGGGCTTTCACACAAGCAATCCTGTGAGAATAAATTCTCAAAGACGCAGCAGGCTGTCTTGGTTTGAAAGGCAGGTGTCTGCCAAGGAAGGTGGGAACCTCTCTTAGGGCCCTGGGTTTTCCCCTGGGTGGTGAGGGCCCTTTTGCAGCGAGGTCAGGTGTTGATAAGATCCAACAGCTGCTCTTACAAGCAAAGGCTCACCCACCATAGGAGAACCATCGGGGGGACAGAAGCTCTGCACTGCCAGCAAATCCTCTGGGCAGCAGCGGGCACCAAAGCCCACCTGTCTCCACTGCAGTCCCGAGACAGAGAAGAGCTGAGCCCAGTCCCTCACCCCCAGCCAAAACAGTACCAGTTGTTATCATCTCTTAGGCAACAAATAGGAGAAAATTCCCTGAGAGAAAGAAAAGAAAGAAAGAAAAATTCCTGACCTCCAGCACATGTAGTGGATATTTAATCCCAAATAATGATGTCTTGCTATTATAGTTCCAATAAACAAACAAAAATGCTGTTTTGTTGTGCTGATACAAGTCTTGCATAACAGTATTAAAATAAGTGACGGTGAGTCAATGTGAAAGCTATAAATAAAAACATTATTTAAGGTTTTCATAGTAAAGTTCTCCAGGACTGGGTAGTCTAAGGATATCAGAAAATTCAACTACTCTCTAAAGTGTAGTGGGTGATAAAATCTCATTATTCACGTACCCTTTTTTAAAATCCATATCTTCAACTCAATTTCCTTTCTGCATTTACTTTTTTTTTAATCTCTGTCCCTTGTGTCTTAAAAGACTGCATTTGAACAGAAGCACCTACAGCCACTCATACTTAAGTCTGTTGCTTTCAGTGAGGTTCTCTTGCCTCTTAGTCCTTCCTCTTGATTAAGCTGAGTTTACTTTCTCTTTACCCACTCTTTCCGTCCTCTCCTTCTTCAAACATTCTTCCTTTGTTTTGGAACAAAAAAAAGTTCATAGAATAACTAAAAACCAGTCTGAATTCTCTGATAAATTACCATCATCTAAAACTCAATGAAGAAAATTTTAATCACCTGGAAACACTCTTTCTTACCCTATTAATGAAGCCCATTCTTACAGTGTGGTGCAAGAACACAGAAGGAAGCTATTTCTGTTTCTTCACTGTCTGAAAGGATGTTCCCCTCCATTTCTTCTCTCAACACGCTTCTCTTTTTGTCACAGGGAATCTTTGAATCTACCAAGCTTAACTTGGACATGTTAAAGAATGCACACACGCTCCCACCCACTCATCCCCCCAACATGCCAGATGGAAATAAGGAAGTAGTATTTAAACACTGGAGACAATATGACTCACTCAATCTTCCTAGATGTACACCGTCCCTACTAGACCTTATTTCCTGATTTCTTGCCTAAATCTCAAAGCTATAGTTTGTTTTGAGAACCTGAATGACTGTCACCCGCATTCTTAATAGCACTTTATTTTGGGATTCCATTTACCACACTCACCCATAGTAGTAGCTCTGCTCTCTATTTCTTTGTCAAGAAATACTGGAGGGATTTATGTTTTAGAATAATGAAAGATGCCTCTCTGCATACCCAATATCACTACAAGTCAGAATAAGGACTGATATTCTTTAAAAGACTCATCCCTTCTGTCAACTCAGCACAAGTGTGTAGTACAGTGCAGGGTTTCAGTCAATAAAAAGTCAGTTTTTTTCATTTTAACAAAATGAAAAGTTTTGGGCATTAGAGAAATAAATAAAAGAGCTGATGGCAAAACAATATGCATGTTTAGCACTTCTATGACATGTTTATAAATTCCAGTCACCCAAATGAAAAAAAGATACAGAAAAACTAGAAGTGTGAGGACCAGGCTGACAAGTTACAGGAGACAATACAGCTGAACAGTAAATGAATTGAAAACTACTGAGGTTTGGACCAAATCTGGTTAAAAACAATAGTAATTCATTAGATCAGCACCACCATCAGATGCACCATATGGTCATACAAGCACTTGTGCCAGAACAAGTGAGAAAGAAGCATGGGGATGGGGATTAAATGAATGGAAGGATACTGTGATTAACCTTTCAGGGACAATGCTGGCTTTAAATGTTTGCAAAACAGCAGAGTAACTAGACCATGACATTTCAACTCAGAAAAAAAAACAGCTGAGGAGAAATATAAAGATGGTAATACAAAAATTTCATAACTGAGCTCCTACACAAAATTCCGCAAAAATCATGAACTGAAGGCGACAAATTCTTACTTCATTCTTCAGAATGGGTGTGTACCAGTTTAAAATTATCTGGCAATCCTTTCTGTACAACACAGCGAAACTATTCGTGCATTATCTTAAGTTAATTAAAATGTATTAATTCGGCTACTTCCAGTACCAGAAGTTTTTATATACAATTGCTTTCAGCCTCAGAGCTACTTTAAAGGACTTGAAATTTTTTCATTAATTCGATCACCTCTGTGACTAAAAAGGAAAAAGTGGTTTCAGTTTTTTTCTATAAAATATACTATTTTAAAAAATATTTGCATTTTTTGATCTCTGTCTTGTACTTCTACTTTCTCCCTTGTTAGATCATAGTGAATGAAAGAACAAACTGGAATGGATAACCAGAAACTTATAACAGATATTATCTGCAAGTCTCTTTCAAGTTCAAATACTGACAACTTTCTTTTATCCTTCCTCTACACAGGGGTAGTTTACATTTAAAGTTCCATCCATGACAAATTCCATGAAACACACAAAGGTGTTTAAGCTTGAACATATTTGTGATGTCTATTAAAATTTGAAACTTGTTCTTTCATTTTTTACAGTGCTTTGTTTAGTCACAGGTGATATTAGCAATGCTTTTTGATATCATCCTCATCCTAGAACAGGGCAAAGACAATGTTTCAGTTTTGCCAAGATCATTATGTCTCCAAAAGCTTAAAAGAGAAACATGTCTTCAAAATGGAAAGATAGGTTAGGAAGCAGTTCATATGAGCAATCATTATAAAACTGATTCTCACAGAAGTTGACAGCTAATCACAGTTCTAAATTTAGATCTGAGTCTTGAAATCCATTTTCCTTGTAGTGTTCCAGGGACTTCTTTGTTCTTGAGGGAAAATAAACTCACAGCCCATTTACAAGCTAGCACATAATCCTGTGGCTCTCAAAGAATATAAAATAAACAGCTCTAAATCTCCTTCAGTTCTTTATCTTTCCCACTTCATTAAAAAAAATTGCTTCAAGTGAAAAATGTTAATAACTGAGGTTCTTTGGCCTATGAGAAATTACATAACAACTCAGGGAAATCCATATGGCAAAAGTTTCAAAGTTGAACCACAGTTGAATTTGAATCACCAGAGATATCTTTAAATAAAATTAGTGAGAGAAAGATTAAGTATTCCAGAGGGCTATTTCTGCTTGGTATGATTCATGCTGGAAAACAGCTCACTTTTAAACTAATAAGGCCTAGCACAAAGGCAGGGGAATTAGGCCACCATCCTGCTGAAGGAAGGCTCTGAGTGGCTGATCCTAATGCACCTAATGCATATTTCTATTACTATCTCAACAAAAAAGGAGGGTTAGCCTTATATATTAAGGCTCTATTAGCAGGAAGGATTTTTCATATTATTGAAGAGTGTCTTAGTGAAAAAAAAGGTTTTGTTTTTTTTATTTGCCTGACAAATCTTTAAAACCTGTGTAGGGATCCAGGGGCAAGTGTTGCATAATGCAGAAAAAAAATGCAAAAGTCAACATTCAGAAGATCCAGTAGCAGACTGGTGTGTGCAAAGCTATAACAAAAGAATTGCTTGTCAGTGAGAACTCACTTAGGGCAGTGTCACACCTTCACCTATGTTAGAGCCACTCTCATGCTCTGTGGATCTTTGTCCTCAGCAAGCTGCAGATTTGAGCTGCCTAAATAAAATTCAGCAAGCAAAAAAATGAAATGTTGTAGGGTAAATTTGAGTTTCTTATTAAATACTAAACAGCATGTTTCAAGCTTCAATCTGTGTACAGAGAAAACAACTAACTGAAGTAAATCAAGGTATATTTTGTTTCTAAAAAAATGGACAAATTCCAGGGTCATTTACAAAAAGCAAAAAGAAAAATAGGAAAAAAAAGAGAATAGGACTCTTACAGAGAATTAAGTGATAGGATCATATTCTCTTGTAATTTTATGTGAACAATTTTCAGCCTCTGTGAGTTTTTATAAATGAACCATTTTTACTGTCCCTTGACCTCTCTAGGGAATTGATGTTACTCTCTGTTGAAAGGATAATTTGTATTAAAACATACAATAATTTTGTACAGCACTAAGGCCTCTCCACCTCTTACTTCATGCTTCACACACTTACTCATGCTGGCCCTTCCTCACAAACCTCTTGTTCTGAATTAAACACCCAGATCTTAAAATCTCTCTCAGAAATGCAAGAACATATTCCTTGGCAACATGACTCACTCCAGTGTCTTAGCCTCATTAGTAAGCAAGGCAGATGTCCAGATTCCAGTGCTGTCTGTAGCACATAGGTTTTTATATAACATCTCATTATTTATATATAAATGTACAATGCCTTATCCTGGGAATACAGCATCAATTTTTGGTCGAACATTACTAAGATTCACTCAGAAGTGTTGTGTTTATTTTAGTCCACTTCATGGTTTTCTTCTTTAAATTTTGCTGTGAATTATGCTTATTTAGGAGAAAGCAACCCTCCTTTGGGATATTTTCCCCTCAATGCATTCCATGGTATAAAATGTCAGTGGCAGAATCTCCTATGGTGTAGCAGTTGAGAGTCTGCATACTTTAATCAAACCTTAAAGTTTTTATTATACTTCTAGAGGCACTGCCTTTACATTTATTTTCTTTAATAAAGACTCTGTGAGAAATTTAAAAAAATAAAAGAAGAAAAGGTAGGGTTCCTTAGGAAGAAAGAGAAGGGCACTCCTCTGTTTCTTAAACTTAGACAAATCGGCACACTGTCACTATGAAAGAGTCATGGAGTGTTATAGGTTGGAAAAGACCTTAAAGGTCTTTTTAAACCTTAAAGGCTTTTAAACCCAGCCTTTAACCCAGAACTGCCAAGTCCAGCACTAAACCACGTCCCTTAGCTCCACATCTACAAGTCTTTTAAACGCCTCCAGGGATGGGACTCAATCACTTCTCTGGGCAGCGTGTTCCAGTGCTGGACACCCCTGTCAGTGACAAAGATTTCATAGTCGTATAGAATCATAGAACATCCTGAGTTGAAAGGGATGCACAAGGATCACCAAGTCCATCTCCTGGTCCTGCACAGGACACCCCAAGAATCCCACCATGTGCCTGAGAGGGTTCTCCAAATGCTCTGCGACCTCTGGTAGACTGGTGCTGTGACCACTGCCCTTGGGAGCCTGTTCCAGTTTCCAGTGAACAACCTGGAATATCCAATTAGAAAACTTCCTCTGGCACCACTTAAGGCCATTTCCTCTCTACCTCTAGTACTATCACTTGTTACCTTGGAGAAGAGACCAACAACCACCTTTTCCCCACCATCTTTCAGGGAACTGTAGAGAACAATAAAACCTCCTCTGATATTCCTTTTTCCCCATGCTGAGTACCCCCAGCCACCTCAGCTGTTCCTTATAGGACTCTCTAGGCCTTCCCCAGATCTGCTGCCCTTCTCTGGACTTGCTCCAGCAGCTCAGTGTCATTCCTGAATGGAGTGGCCCAGAACTGGACACAGCACTTGAGGTCCCTCACAGTGCCCAGTGCAGGGGGACAATCCCGCCCTGGTCCTGCTGCCACACTATTGCTTGTGCAAGGGTGGGGGCCAGCCTGGAGCACTGCAGGGGGCTGCTATGACCCAAGAGCAGGACCTGTCACTTGGGCTTGTGGAACCTCACACCACTGCTCTGAGCCCATCAATCTGGCCTGTCCAGAGCCCTCTGCAGAGCCCTCCTGCCCTCCAGGACATCAACACTCCCACCCAGCTTGGTGTCCTCTGCAAACTGCCTGAGCCTGCACTCAAACTCCTATTCTGGATCATTGATAAAGACATTAAATAGGACTGGCCCCAGTACTGAGCCATGGGGAACATAATTTGTCACCCACCACCAGATGGATTTAGCCACCACTCTGTGGGTCTGGCCATCCAGCTTGTTTTTTACTCACTGAACAGTGCACCCAATCAAACCATGAGCAGCCAATGATATAATTTGGAGTTTTTTACACCAAAGAAGAGAAAATGGTATGTTTGGTACTATTAAGTATAGTGCTTTTGCATACTGTAACTGTTCTAACAATAGCAGGACCTTTAAATAAAATTCTCCTCCCTACCCATTTCCCTTTTTCTGTCTTCTGGCATCCATGCAGTTGGGAACTGTGCACCTGAACAAATACAGCTGTAAGAACAGCATGTGTCTTGCCCTATTTAAGCTCACCTTGAACAATTGTTAAGGCAGGGGATTTTAGCTTGGGAAATATAATGTCTTACCAGATGCCTGCTTTAGGAAAGAAAGGCACCATTATGAAATATCTGTTGGCCTTTGAAATTGATTAAAGAAAAGAAAGCAGAAGGACCCTGCTGTCATCCATTGAAACAGAATTTCTTCTCAGAAGGACAGCACAATTCCTCATCAAAATTTCTTTTAGATTTAAATTTTATGCTATCATCATTGAAGTCACTATGTCAGATCCTGTTGAATAGTATTTTTATATATATATATATTTCATTAAATAAATTTAATTAATTATCTGCTTTTGATAGCCTGTACGTTTGGGGCTGAGCTCATAAATTACCTTATGGTGGATTTTTTTTCCCCCAAGGATGAGCTCATTAGCCATGGGGTTCCTGATTTTATTCCAAATCAGGTAGTTCTTTCTCTACAAATTCTCTTTAATCTTTATTTGGATGCACGGTATTTCTCTCCCCAGCCTCAAAGTACTATTTGTGTAGCATTACTGTTAGAAGCTTTTCCTCATTCTTTCCACACCATAGGTATCAGAACTGTAAGAGTGAGAAAAACAATCCATATGGGATGAGTGGAAGTTACAGATAGAACATACATTATATTTATAGAACTATTAATGTATGTCACAGTAGCAAGATAACAGATATTTTGATTAAAATTGCACTTAAATACCAGATCAGATCTCTTCATAGTTGCCTTGTTTGAGCAAATAAATACAGCACATATAAAATGTTTTAATCATCCCAAACCAAAAGTTCCAGCTCAAAAAAGGATTTAAATGTCTAATACATAAATTACATGGAATTTAAACTCTCAGATGCAAAGACACAACCTTGAAACTATGGATTACACAGACTCTAGGTAGCATAAACTCAAGAGGGAGTTCAATATAAAAGTTCTCCAGATAAAAATTCTCTAACTTCTCTAAATGATGACAAATAACTAATGCCTGAAAGAGTTAGTGTCATGTACCTCACAGCAGATGACTAACCTGCATTTCTCTGCCTCGCCTTCTAAAGAACTTGTGCCAGAAGGTTTTAAAGCACACTGCAGACTCATTTCCTCTTATAAAAAAAAATTCCCAGAAATTGTTTTGTTTTTCAAAATGACCAGACAAAGAATGAGATTTTCCTTTCCCTTGCTTTTAGACTAAAGCTCACTCTCTGGAACAGTGACCCAGGGTTCATTCTCTTTCTGCCTTTAAAATGCTGTTCAAACCTATGTAATTATCAGATAAGAAAAAGACAGAGGTGCTTTCCAGCTTCCTATGGAGGCTGTGGCATTTTCCATATAAGAATCAGGCACTACTTGTTGGGTATTTAGAGGAAGGAGAAAGGTTGGGTAGTATTCCCTGACCTGGAAATAACAGGGCAGCTGGGGAGATGGATTTCTAGGCTGACCTACAGAATAAAAACACAACTGTAATTCAAAACATTAAGAAAGATAATTAAAGGAAAAGGGATCTTGTTTAAATGTTATCCATCTCTCTTCTTTTACTTTTGGTTCAAATGGAACAAAAAGTATTCCCCATTCCCCATCTGACGCTGGTTCCAGCAGCAAGTACAGTACGTGACGGTGCAGTGACAGCTTGTGTAACAACACATCTACAACTGTTCCTCTCTGGAACACAGGTGTCCTCTTGTGATATTTTTTTTGGCTAGACAGACAGCATGATAATTTTTTGGAGATCATCCACAGCCATTTCATAAAGACAATTGTACATCTTCTGTGCCACTAATTATAGTAATCATCTTACTTAATAACAAGCCAAGAGCTTGCGCCAGAGGAACTAATTTTGCTTTTACTCCCAATTCCCAATTCATGCTACATTGTTCAACCTTGTCTCAATTAAAATTGTCTAAATGTTTAGTTGGATTTAAAACAGAGGAAATAATAATATTTCCTACAAGATGTAGATTGGCTTCCTGACGTAGATTGTTAAGCAATACTGTATTAAAGCGTGCAGCAGAACAAACCGCATTCTGAGGTGTTTCTCAGGCAAGTGGAGAACAGTTATTTCACAGTACCATGTTTACAAAAAAAATACTCTTTTTGGTTGAAAAGTACCTTAAAAGCACTGCTTATGTCAGTGACAACATTTAAAGCAACCCTTAATATTATTTCAGTTTTGAGATGAGAAGGAATAAATAAGTCAGTTGTGCCAGCAATGTAATTCAAGAAAGTGTCAAAAGTTTTATGAATCTGTTTGAAATTAATGCTCAGCATTCTGAGAGCCAAAGAAATGAGACAATGGGATTAAACTGATGATGGATATCCTTGGTAAAACCCCTGAAATAATGACATTTTAAAATCAGTAACATTCAGAAAATTCTCACACAAATGTCATGACTGATCTGAAATTTAGCTTTGACATTGTAAACTGCAATATATGCAGGAATATGACAAAAGTTGGAAATTATTTAGAAAAATTTAAATACTGATAATATAAAATATTACATAATTATTGTCTCCTGTTACATCCTTATGTGATTGCCTGTATTTTTAAGGATAAATATACTTAGTCTAACCCGTAGGCATCATATCCAAAGTCTTAGCTTAGTTCTGTTCCATACTGAATCAATTATAAATATTTTGTGAGTTTAAAATTATTTATACCTATGCAAAGGAGACATTTTCGAGTAGTATTGAATATTTTGCCTCTGCATAGACTATGAGAAAAGGCTGAATTCTCTGTAGCCTGCTTGAGCTACATTTCTCTGTTTACTAGGTTAGGAGCTTAAATTTTGAGCTCAGAAATCATTAGTTAGACACACAGTGAGGGACTAATTTGGCTTAACTCAGACATCTAAATGCCAGATTAATAAATGTGAACCAGTCACAACCAATCCCTTTCCTAACTGAAGAACAGGCATCTTTAAATGTTTATAATTTGATCAGAGGAATTGCATATCTATCCTTCCTTGTCCCCCAGCCCAACAGTTTTCAAATAAAGGAATTATTCTTGAAAACTAGACATGTGATTGCCTTGAAATTATTACAATTTTCTGTGTCACCATTATGCAGTGCTTTGTTCACAGCTGAGAGTGCAGTGAGAGCAAGAGTTTCTTCAGTGAGAGTGCAGTATCTCCATATCCTTTCTGTACTCTTCAGTGTTAAAATCTTGAACTTACTAGGTTGCAATGGAACTTCAGTTGTCATTCTCTGTTTCTTCATAGCCTTACTGTCCTTAAGTGTTCTTGAGAGGTTAGGACAACCTTGAGAACAAAAGAAAAAGCAGAAGTAATTTATTGCAAGCAGTTCAGCTGCAGAGGGTTTTATGTTGATAAGGGAATAGCCCTGGAACATGACAAATTCAAATAAGGCAGGCAGTAATGTACTGCATGTTTAAGAACTACTTATATAATAGGTAAATACTGAGGAAATTATTTCATATTGAGCATGGCAGCTTTTGATATATTTAGTGAACATCAAAATGCCATTCTTAGAGATGAATCACTGCTTATCAATCCTCTGTCCCTCAACACATAAATACATTCATACGTGCGCATTTGGAAAATTATTAATAAAAACAAGCAAAATCAATTGAAAAAAACTATATATTTTAAAGAGTGTGTGCTTATAGGATGAGTTTTAAGTCAGACAACCAGCTCAAATATGTTACAAATTAGTGCAACCACAAAAGGTAATCAGAGCAGTATAAGTACAGGTAAGTAACTTCAAAAACATTCAGAAAAAAATCCTCCATAAGTTTTATGAAGTTATAAAATTAAAAGGGGAAAACAGTAATGTTTAGTAGCATAGGGTTTTGCTTAGGGAATGCAACTTTTTCTTGCCCATGCTCCACTGAAAACATTTCAGAACTTTCAAGAGTATAGCAAGGCATTTCATGTAGCTGATGGACAAAGGGGGTTCTATCCCATCCAAAGTGCTGTTAAGCAACCAGGAATTAACACAGAATAATGAATTCAACATTAATTTTTCATCTTTTTACTGAAAGATCAGATCTCCTTTTGCCTCCAGCTGACTGTTTCATTGTAGTATACTGGTCTCTGCCATTTACAATATTTTGATAAGCAAGGAAGCAATATTCTCTAAAAAGACTTGAAGCTTCCATTGGTTTGCCTGTTACAAAAATCTGCTGGCTGGAAAATAACTCCCACGGGACACTTTCTTTAAAACTTTTAAATCTAAAATGTTATCCTTGTCACCTTGTTCATCTGGAGAGCAGAACTGCAGAACGTGCTAAGGTACACATTAGTCACTTCAAGTGAGCTAGCTAACAGAATAGGAGACATTTAAGTTGTACAAAATGCACAAAAATGCCTTTCAGATATGTTATGAACAACGATTGATTGTCATCAAAGCCAAAACATTCAAAGAAATTTGATCCAAAGTGAAATGTTTTGCTTGACAAAACTGCCACAGAAGAAACATTTGAATTTCTGTGTCTGTCAGTGATAAGTTCACAGTGACATTGAACATCTCATCCACATCAGTTGGCTGAAACTCGTGACACTTTCCCTGCAAAATCAGGAAGGAATTCAACATGAACATTCAGCACGTTTGGAAACAAAGAAATTTTGTATCTGCTCTTCCAACTAAAGATGAATTGCTCCAGATTTTTGCTTGAACTGATGACAGAAGTATTTGTCAAAACAAGAAACAGTTTTCCACCATCTTGTACAGAAAAAGTTATACTTCTGTAGCTATTCCACATATTTCTGTTTGGAAGTCAGCCTGGTTTATCCTATTTTATCCAAAGAACTGGTATGCTCAAATCCATGGTTAATTTACTGGCATTTGTCACAAAGTAAGAATGAAATCTTTGCTCTTTAGAATAGAAAAATCTTTGTTCTACTGGCCAAAGATTTTATTTCTACTTCCTTACAAGTAAAAAAATTAAAACATTTTCATATTCCTGTCTCTATTATCAAATAATACCGGATTTTCTGAAATTTTTGAATTAAAATCGCTTTTTGAAACTGACTTCAGCTTTTCAATCAGAATGAAATCACGTATTCTTTAGCTTTCCACTTTGCATTTAACAGAGACTTTTCTTACTTTAGATATTCTAATTATTTTTGCCTAGTGAAGCTCATGCAGATTTGTACAGTATATGAAGATATTGCTCTCTGCTCTACAGACTTGTACCTCAGCAATGAGGAGGTTTTCTAGCAATGCATCCTTCAGAAGTTTAGAGACTTCTTTGCCAAAGAGTTGCTGCAAGGTGCTAATACACAAGGAATTCCAATGCATAAGCTATTAAACTGGGGAGAATTTATTGCTTTTTTTTTCTCCTATTCCCCGGTATAATTCATCTTTACCACACTTATTTTCATATACTAGAATAAATAATATTTTCTTTCTCCTTTTCTTAAAATAAGAATATTTTTGTCCACTTTCTGACAGTTTTTGGCTACAATCCACTCACTAGCTTGGAACTAATGAGACCCTGGAAACATTTTATGCACTCTCTCCTTTTGATTTTCCCCTACTTTGATATTTTTTTGATTTTAGCTATGCCACTGCTTGTTTCCCTACCTTGTTTACAGTGAAGTTGAATGTGTGTGTGCTGGTTTTGAGGCTTGAGGTACTGGGAGATGTGAAGCCCTCGAAATGACTGCTGAAAAGGCAGAAAACTAACTTGGGCATTTAGTCCCTCATATTTTCATACTCTAATGTCTGTGTTGAATGTTGAATGAATTGTGGCTATTGGTATTTGTATTCCCCACACAGTCAGAGCACTCACACTCTCTAGCTCATTACAGAAATCGCCTTAGAATGCCTTCAGTATGAAAGGTGTTATTATAGTATCAAATTCTACTCTAGTCTGAATTTCAAATTCTTGATTAAAAAAGCATTTTGGGCTAACAGGTTCTCTATTAACATCTCACCTATATACTTTACACTGAATAATTCTAAATGATTTTTTTACAGCTAAGGAAGATTAAGGCTGTTTAAAATAATAGTCTGCTATTACTGCTTCAAATGAGATCTTTATTGCAACAGTGGATTCAATATTATAAAATGTTATAATCTGTCAGCTACTGCCAGTGAAAGAAGCTCCTAAACATCTGTGGGGAGTGGGAGCTATAAGGCTGAGGTTAGCATCATACACTGGATCATTATTTCTTTGAATATATAAGTAAAGAGTAGATCAAGAATTAATTTTGTCATTCATAGCAGAAAGAAATAAAACTTTGGTTACACAAAACTAAACATGCACAGACTGTCTTAGAAGTATTATGTAGAGTTACAAATTCAAGAGATCCTGGTCCTACCCATACTTTTACTTGTGGGAATCTAATCAGATGCACAGCCTTAACATATATATGCCCATTAAGGCAACCACAGAGATGGGTTTAAAAGAATTTAAAATAAATTCTGGGTGTAGAAAGGCATGGACTTTTTGTGCACTTGTTTCCATGATTTAGCATCTCTTGCTGAGGATAGAAACAGCTCAGAACTGAGGGAAAAGACTCCAGGGCTGCTGGCTTGTGGCCATGTCCTGCCATAGATTGCATCCCACTTGTAAAGTGTGGCCCAATAGACAATCATGGGATCACAGAAGAGTTTGGGTTGAAGAGACCTTCAAGGTTATCTAGCTCCAGGTCCCCTACCATGGTGTAGAAGTTCTCCCTTACTGACAGCACAAAGTCTTTTATTTCCAGGTAAAGCTACATTTGCAGTATCACACAGGCAGGGTGATGCACCTCACAGAGTCACTTTGTGTAGGTGTAGCTGTCAGAAAATGCCTTGGTTACATTTTTAGATCTTCTTTGTAAACAGGAAGGCCCACATCCTGGAACACAGAAGTAGGAAATCACTGAACCTGCTTCAGGAGGGTTTGCTGCTCAAGCCAGGGAGTAGGCTGAGACAAAGACAACTTCAAAAGGGGTCTCAGAAATTAGGTCAGACCTAGTTACTATCAGGGTATGCCAGTCCCTCAAGTGACTCAACCATGCCTGTAAACTACATTATTGAAATACACTTCTGACATGCTTACACACAGGAAAAATTATCTCTGCTATTCATACAGTTCATTTCCAAGTGAAATCAAAAGTCAATATTTTAAAACAAATACATGAGTTTTAAAGGAGATTACTTTGCTTCTTAACAGGTCACAGGATCCCAAAGGAAAGAATTACAAGAGCTGCAGGCACATGTGTAGGGGTGGCTGGTAGCCAGGAAAGGGCAGCCCTGGGGTGGAAAGGTTGTGGAATTGCACCTACACAGGTAAGTGCCAGATACCTTAGGAGCAGATCTAGAGAAAGAAAAATCAGACATGCCTTTAGCCTTGTAAAACAACCTAGTTCAGTAATCTTAGAAAATACTGCAGTTAGCAGGAATGTATCAGAGAGGTTTTCATCTGAAGGAAAATAGCACTGAAAATCTGTAACAATTTATGGCAGTTTGTAATATTCCAAAATCAATTCTAATATATCTTGAATTATATTTATACTTTCAGAAGACTTTTTAAATTAATTAACCCTTTTAAACATTTTACAGTCTCTGGGGAGCTGGGAAGATGGTTTTTCACTGTGCATCTATGGCAAGGAGACCAATTTGCTTCAGGGTTAACTGAGTAGTGGGAGAAAGAAACTGAGGACAAGTTTTTAATATAATAATAAAAATTATCAATTAAAGCAATAGTCTTCAGTGAAGTAATCATAAAATAATCAATTAGGATTCAGTCAGAAATAGAATTCTGATTTTAGAAAGGCTTAAACTAACTATTCTGTCACTTACATTTCCTCCATGATAAATATAAAGTTTGAAATCATGGTTTCCCCCTAGTGATACCCAATATAATTGTAGAGTATAATGTTTCTTTAAGAAAAATATAGAGCAAAATATTTTCAACATTAAAGAAAGCTAAAAAAAAAAAGGAACAATTTTTTTACAATCTAAGCCTCAGCTCTGATGACCTTGCTCTAAGCACCTCACAGACTTTGAAACAGAGAACACAGCTTAAAAGGAATGACCAAATAAGTTGAGTCCTGTTGAGGTTCAAAGTTTTAAAATTAATATCTTTCAATACAAGATACTTTGAAATGTACTTGGGTTTGCCACTCATTCACCATAATTCTCTCAGTAATATACTCACTGTTAATGTTTTCTGTCAGAGATCTTCAATATGGTGAATTTATCTGTGAATTTGAATCAGAAGCAAGGAAACTATGTTCAAACAATGATTTAACCCACTCAGATCTACTTCATCTCTCATTTTTAAGGGGTAAGGAATTTTTCTCCTCTCCCTGACTCCCTAAGTGCTGCATAGCAGTTAAATTCTCAGTGATTCATGCTCCCCAGGCAGGCACCATCTCCCCCAGTGCCAAGTGCTGACCGACGCTGTGCCCTGTCTTGCTCTGAGTTTGCACTGAGTCTTGCTTCTATTTTGGTCTGAAATTCCAGTGCAGCCATCTACTGAAGGAAACAAGGCCAGATGCTCATCGTGCAGCCCACGCACAAAATACAGCCCAAGACAGGCCCAAGGGAATCAAAGTTGCTGCTCTGAGAAAACAGGGGAGGAACCAGCAGTGAAAGGTGGCGATGGAGAGGGAAGGGCTGTGATCTGGAAAGGTGGGAAGACATAAGGCACCAAAGAGAATATAATGAAATACTATGAAGAAAAAAAACCTGGTGGGCTCAGCACACCATGACCGGAAGAGATTCTACAAAGGAATCAATATGACTGAGAAACAGAGCCCATAAGTACAGAGGTAAAGAAAATGAAGCAAGACAAGCTGAGGTAGAGAAGATATTCCAGAACCAGAATAAGCTGGACAAAACTCACGCGAGAGAAAGCAGGAAAGCCTTTGGCTGCGAGAGGAAATTCTTTGGAGTCCACATGGAAGCCAAGATTCCTGACACTTTTGGTTCTCAACACTAGCACAGCCATTAGCTGTGCTGCTCCCTCATCACATTTAGTGCTAATGAGCACCTATCAGAGCCATTACTGCTGTCAGTAATTTCAGTTCATAGGTCAAACATCTATTGGGTAAATAGAATGGGTTCCCTACATCCAATTCTTGTAAGATAAAATTAATATGTTTTTATAGTTTTAGTGCAGGTTCTGTGTGTACAATTTTTTATGTTATTTTAGTAAATGTTTTGCTTATTTCCTCAGCAATATAAATGGCTAGAAATAAGTGAAAGGCAGCATGCTTGAATACATGCTTTTGAATTGTTGCATAGGATGGACCAAACCCCTGTTGTTTCATGTAGAAACTTCTTGGAAGGTCTGTGTAAATTGCAGAAATGGAAGCACTGCATTTAATTCCTTAATAAAACACCAATTTAAAACCACAAATGAAAAAGCCACCTTCCCAGAGGGTAGAACTCAATATTCTTTCATTTCTTACTCAATGGTGACTGGTAAGTGCCTGCACTGAAATTAAACTCAGAAGTTGATGGTGAAACAATAGGAATGCAAGAAATTGTATATGATCTATTTCAGGTGGTCAGTCCTTCAGATCATACTAACTTTTATCACTTATTGAGCCACTTCTAATGTTTTAAAACTTCAAAACCATCCTAATCTCTGTTTCTTCCTAATCTGTTTTAGTCTTGTGGTCCACATATATGATGAAGGCCTTTGTTATATTTTCCCTTTCCTGTGCAGCTGTGGAGGGCAGTGACAGAGAGGCTTTGGTGGGTGTCTGACATCCAGCCAGGGTCAATCCACTACAGGGACAAAACTGTTACCAATTATTGATATTGATCTGGTTGGAGTGAACTGTGGGAAGCAAAGAGCTGAAGATTATAGTGTGCAGAAGGAAGCAGGGCAGGAGTTGTATTGCTACAGACATTTGAAATTTCAGAATATTCCCACTGTATATTACAACAAACTAAACACTCTCAAAGCTTTTCCTGACAAAGAAAAGAGGGCAGAAGAGGAAGAAAAGACCAAACCTGCATTTGTAGTTACTATTTGGATGTTCACTTAGGCTGTAGGGAACCTGCATTGTGGTTTTCAATCTTCTGTATTGAGAGTAGGAACATTGAAGATATTTTTCCTTTCACAGGCACACAAAGACTGCAGGTAAGAAAACCCTTTGTTTTGCTCAGAATCAGTTTCTTGGCTGAACAGAAATTACCCTCAGGACAGGAAAATGGCTCTTTGTAAAAATAAGAAAGAAGTGTATTCCAGTAGAATGTTTCAGTTTTTATAAACTTTTCCTTATTGAAAAAATGTATAATCAGAAAATTCCTACTTACCTCTAGGAGAAAATCTTTCTTCATACATTTATTTCAGTTGCAAGCTTTGTCACTATAATTAAATTATTTGTTTTGTAAGATAAATCTCTTCAAGAAACTAGCACTGTATTTGCATTTCTATTAAATATTCTGTTCTCATGTTATCTTGAAAACACACTGCTTATATTAACAGCATTTACTTTTTCTGCTGTTTGTTTTGAAGGCAAAAGATTTTCTCAGTACAAATATCTATGAAACTTTTAGTAAGTAGTTCAAATGTTTGGTTATTAAATGAAACTGTTTCTCATTTCAATTTAGAATTCAATTAGAATTTGTTCATTTCTCTGGTTCAGTGTTTGGAATCAATTTGCTCTGTGCTGACACATTGTTTATTTTAATGCTCAACCTTAAAAAAAAGCTTTCTGCAACCATAAATCTACAAACTAAAATGTTTAGGAATGTAACCTATGTTTCAATGTTTGCCTTCTTCCAAACACGAATGTAAAATTCACACTTCTCAGGATCAAACACAAGCAGTCCAGCTGACAAGGTGTGATATGACAACTGACTTTCCTTACCACCAACCTCAAGCTAGGATACTTGAAGTATTAGTGGGGTAAGAATGCTTAGACATAAAAGCAGAGGTAAAGTTATTCAAGTAAATTTCTATCTTTATCCTTTTACAATGTAAGCAAAACTCCAAATTGCCAAATTACTGTCTGATGTTGATCCATGAAGACAGCCATGTTCTTTTTCTAGGCTTTTTTCTTTAGTCATTCAGCTGTTTGCAAGATACTCTCCACTTAACAAAATTTTGTTTTGTTGATTTTCAGGAATTGTTGTCTTTTTGTGAAATACTCAGTTATTTGCTAAATAATATATGTGGCAGAATTTTCTCTCCACTATACTAATAAAGATTAGAGGGAAATAGAGCTCCTGTGATTAAATTTGCTTGTAAGAGGATAATATATTATAAATCAACAGCAATAATGGCCTGTTACAATTAAAATACAAGAATTAAATGACCACTTTATGACAAAACATTTCAAAAACCATGAAAAATAATCTCATTAAGAAGTATAAACTTAAAAAAAAAAAGAGTAAAGCTGCATGTACCCAAGATTTCACATGATTTTAAAGTCAATATATAAAAGCAGTTACAAAAATGGAATTTCATAACAAGAAATTCACAAATTTAAATTAAATGTTGTCATGTGTTAATATATAGTTTGTATTAATTCCTGTTAAATATAAATATAAATATGTCGATAGTAATTTAAGTCTTAAGCTAATACTTTAACTCAACCTCTGTGCCTTAAAAAATCCTTTATTAAAAAAAAACTTTTATCAAGTCACTTTGGCCTAATTTACAAATAATAAGAAGAGCAGATAAGATGTCAATGACTCTAAACAGGTGAAATCTGACTGCAGGATGTGAGATCACACTGTCACTCATCTGAAGATGTGGCCTTTACTTATTTTTCTGTAGGAACTGTTTGTGATTTACCTTTTTCTGATAAACAACACACAGGTCTTGGGCTTCCTGCTTGCCAGATGCTATCTAGAATTCTAGAACTGAGTCAGAGACAGTTATCTGGGAGAAAGCAAAAAAGGTAAAACAAAGATAAAGCTTCATATAGAAAAGGACATTTCTGTACATACATGTGCAGTTAATCAGCTGTTATGGCCACCATGTCTGACCAAAATCTTAAAGCTCAAACATCCCAGGAGACTAAAACTCTGACTCTGTGGAAATCAGGTAGTGATGAGAAATGCACTGTACTCCTATCCACAGCAACTTTGGTCCTTTCACATCATCTTTTTTTCTGTAGAGTAAAAAATACTATGATTTGAAAAGGTTTTGAATGTTTTTGATCAGATATTTGCTTTTAAATGAGAACATTCATAATTGCTATATGTACTTTGTACTATATATCCAGACTTTTTAGTCTGGATATAGAGGGCAAGTTCCATACTGTATTTAAATGTAGGGTTACTCTACTTCAGAAAATAAGTTATATTTATACGTTAGCTATCATGATTTATAAATTATTTACCATAAGAATTGCTCTTCTTGGCAACAATATCCTTTTATTGGTGTAATAAAATAGCTCAGAGTAAAATAAATCTCTCAGTGCAAGGTACAATCATAAATAGGATAAATATTACTCCAGTCCTATATTTCCCTCTCTCCAGATCAATTTTTTTCCCTTTAGATTTAAATAAGATATAATTTTTCTTTACAATATATTCTAACTTTGAATCCACTTGAGCAATTTTTTCTTTTACGGTCAATTTCAGTGAGATCTTAGTGCTCTGCAGATCCTCTTGATTTTTCAGGTGAGTATTATAGTAAATGCCAAAAACTCTTTATGAGGTTTTAGTTGCAGCAATAATATCAGCAGCAAACTGAAGATAATCCAGGAAATTCTTGTCAATGATCTGGTCTGCCTTGAAGGTTTTGGACAAAAGGTGAAATAGGGGCTGGGACAGTCCTACCTAATATGACATTTTAATTTTCTATCTTAACTTCTCTTGTCAAGTGTAAAAGTTGTTAGACTGGTCAGATAGACTCAGGTGAATTCAGTTTCATTTAATTTAGCTTTATCTTGTGTGTTTTATACAAAGAATCTCAACTGGTGCCTGAATTTAAGAGTTACTTACAGTAACTTTGTGAATTTCTGTTAAAAAGAAATAAACCTCAATCTCAGCCAGTGAAAATTCATGGCATCTCAGTAAGTACTGAATATCTCAAAACCAGATTATGTGCTTTCTCTGAGGCAGAAAAGTGTTACCAATCCAAGATGAAAGAAATGGAAGTCTATGAAGAAAGTGTTTAGTTATTTGAAGACTAACTGCAAACAGTTATTCCTGGAAATGGTATATATTGCTTTATTTAATGAAATGCATCCTAATTAAATGTGTTTCCATGTTTGTCACTTTTTATCATTTTAAAACATGAACAATAAATACAGTAATCATAAGGGCTTGTTCTGGAAGACACTATATCTTCATTATTGTGAGGAGCACTAAATAACCTCAACATGAAATGTAATGCAGACAATTCTGAGTTAGTATAAATGATGAAATCAAGGCAAATGTGCTAGAAAATATATGCAATGAAAACCAAAACACATTAATGTGCTTTAATGTGTTCACACAATCAATCAGTGTGAACTGGAATGATGTTCACTTTCTGGAAACTTACCAGTAAGAACACTTCTGTAAAATTTTGATGCCACATGGCTAAGTCCAAAGAGAAATTTATCATTTAAACTTCAGGAATAATCTTTCTGAGAAATTATGCACAAAAGCAGTTGCTGATGCCAGAAGGTGTTGGTATTATTTTCTAAATCCTCAAGATAAAACTTCATTCATAAATTATTGTTTGAACAGTTTTTGAATGAACGTGCCTTAAAGTCAATTAATCTGTCACAAAAAACCCCACGTGGAATTAACAAGCTAATACCATTTAAAGAACATGACTTAGCACTACTTGAAAGCGGAGCCAGCCCTCATAGGCACACATTCCCACTTTTATATTAAAGATTCCTTTTTAAGTGTAACAGAATCAAGAGAAAATTGGGAAGTGAAAGAAGGAAAATGGTTGTGATTCTAAGTGCTCCTTGGATTTAGAAATTACATTATTTTAAAATTAGGCTGTGACTCTGTAGAACAACAGGTGAGCTAAAGCACAGAGTGAAACAAAGGTTTTGCTGGGAAAATCTGTCAATTTGAATAGCTAAGTGGTTCCACCCGTTGGAACAAAAAGGACTTGGGAAATGATTTGGCTTGAAGTGAGATGTGAATGTGGCAATAAGCCTTTACCCTTAGTGCCTGGGTAAAAAAGATATATAATTTCCCCTTAACCTTGACAATAAATGTGGCTCATGTAAAGGATGAGAGACATACAAAGGATTTTCCTGTTTTCACAGGTCAGTAGAAGTTCTGCTTTTTCAATACCTCTTATGCACCACCACAATGGGCAAAATAGCTTTTTTCAGACTGATATTGTTCAAGGATTCCTGTGTGCCATGAGTGAAGGATTTGTACATGTGAAGGAGCAATGCTCTTCCATCTTCCTGGCTTATGCAAAACAAGAGGGAAATAAGTAAACAAAAAGTATTTACATCTTATGAAAATGTTGTAATGGTATGCTTCCCAAAAGATCTGAGAAAAAGGTGGGCATATATTGGACAAGTCCTCACAGAAAACATCCTGCAAACTGTATAAAAAAGGCCTCCTACGTCTCAGAAGTAGTGAGTCCTGAACAAAAAATATCAAGTACTTCAGGGTGGTTTTTTTATGTTGCTTGGCTTTGTTTTGTTTTTAATTTTTAATCAAAGAATCTTCTAGATAGAAATCAAGCAGATTAAATTAAGAGCCAATTATATAAATAATGTCCCATTAAATAACAAAAGCAAAAAAGAAAACATAAATTACTTTAAGGCAAATCTGTCAGTCTTTCACTGCAGGGTGCCACTTGAATGTGTGGCATTTTAGCACCATGTTTGATTCTGTATTAATGTTTACATTTTTTGTTCCCAGGAGACAGAAGTTTCCCTACTCTAAGCAAAACAGTAACTAAATCAGCATTCTGTAACATATCAAACACAGAAGATGCAAATGTTTAAGGGGAAGGGAAGACTTTGAAAAAGAAGGGGGGTAAAAATTAATTCTACCCTTCTGGTTGGGTTTTTGTCCTCCAGCCAATGTCCATTTTTTAATACCTAGTTAAAGGCTTCCCACTGCTGTTTATGCCTGGACCACCTGTTCCCATAATGCACTCAAATCAGCAGGGTCTGGCACTGCATTAGACAGTTCATAAAAATACTAGTTCAACAGCAGGCATTTGGGGTGACCAGTCTAGATCCCATGATCTGAGTGCTATTTCACTTCCATAAAAACCTAAATAGCTATAATTAGGAAGAATAAATTCAATTGAAGGTCAGGCTGGTGGAAGTGAAGGAAAAGGGATTTGGAATAAAGGCCTCAAGTGTATTCGTAGCATGAGTGTTAGAGTGAGGGAAAAAGGGACAATGAAGAGTAAGGACTGTAGATCATGATTTCCTGAGTTAAAGGAATGATGTTGAATAAAGAGAAGGGAGAGGCAACTTGTCTATTGATAGATTAGAATAGGAAGAGCAGGTGAGAAATCGTCTCACACAAAGAGGCAAATGAGTGGTGTATAGAGGAAGAGACAAGAAGAGAAGGTGAGGTGGTGGATGGCTTGGAGATTAAATAGGCAGGTTAGTTAGGTAAATAATTGTTGACTGCCAGTTTTAAAAGCTCTCTAAATTTTAAATTTTAATTCAACCTTCATATCTAGCCTCTCACCAAACTTTATTATCCATAGGTATAGATTTACATCTGGAAGAAAAAAGTCCTGAAACACAGTTACAAATCTTTTATGTTGATCTCATAAGAAACTTTTCTAGCTGCAAAACTGGAGCTTTCTGGTTCCTTTAACTTCCTCTCATTGCTACAGGCACTAGACTCTGCCTAACAGCTGACATGTCCTGGAATTGAGGTATTATTGCCATTCCAGGAGGTGAGGAGAAAAAGGAGCTCCTCCTCCTTCTGGAATCAAGAGCTTTTCATTCACTCCCATTAGAGTAGCAGCCTCAGGCCTCTATCATTTGACTTTTCATGGAGAAGACACTTTACTCCAGGTCTTGGCACTGTAGTGTTCTTTGACATTCAGCCCATGGGGGTATTATCCCACACATAACAGCACACTGAGGGAGAATCCCAGCCTTTCAAGCAAACAGCACTAGATCTCAAACATTTTATCCACTAAATCTGAAATGATTTTTTACATACTTCCACAAGTTGAAACTGAATGTAGACCCTGACCAGGTCTGTCCCCAGTGCATATTTCCTGGTAAAATGAGAGGCTTGCTTGGATAGAGGCAGCTTTCTCTGAAAAGAACATGATACTTAGCTCAGAGCTTGAAGAGGGGTTGAGAGGTTAAAAAGTCAAAGTAAAAGGTTTCTTTGTATGAAGTTCAGGAAGGTAGAAAAAATATTAATGATGGAATAGAATAAAAGGGTTTTTGAGCCATCTTGTACCTGGTGAGGCTGATACAGATCCAGAGCCAACAGTCTAATAATCTCCTTGCTCATTCACTCCACTGTCTCTGCTTGAAGCTTTACAATTGTGGGTAAATAGCAGGTTCATTAGAGCTGGGAATACAAAGAACTGGCTCAGATCCATGATCCATCCTCAGTGTTTTCATAATGTACTTAATGGCTTCTTCATACACTTTAAAAGCTTTTGTAGCTCAAACATTTCCTTATCCATAGTTATCTGTGATCCAGAAGATAAGAGAGCTAAAAATTGGATATTTTAAGACCGTTAAACCCGGTCTTTTTATCCTAGACAAAGCAGAAATCTAACTTTTCAGAAAACATTTTAAGGAAACTAGCACAACATGAATGCAAAGTATTATAGTAGTATAATTCCTGCTTCAAATACACACCTTCCTCTGGGATTCTACCCATGTAAATACCACCACATTTTCTTTTTTAAGATTTTGCCATGCATGTGAAGTGGATATTAAGACACACTGATGAATTTAAGAAAAAATATTGAAAAATCTTATTTGACTGAGGCCCAGCTCTCACACAGTCTTTTATTTTGCCCCACCATAGAGAAGTTGGAACTTCTGCCCCTGTCTTTCCCTTGGTTCACAGCCTTCCACTAATTCTGAACATGTGCATATTTCCTACATTTTTTGACATCATCAAGCTGGCAAGTGTCTCATCCAATTTGCTGGAGCAAACCAAGGTGCTGGCGTGGCTTTCTTGAATGGTAAATATCATCACTGAGTGTGTAACAGCTGAGAATTTTGCCTGTAGCATCTGCCCACATGCTGCAGGATTATCTGGCCTATCCACAATCTATCTGCTAGCAGGAGAATAAATTAAAACAAACAAACAAACAAACCCCAAAGAAACAAAAAACAATGCAGACACAAACCCAAGCATTCAACTCCAACTGAAGTTGTCTTTCTTTAACAAATACAGAAATATGACATCTGCTTCAAAAAGTAAAGTTAACAATGAGATCACTTAAGCTGCCCACACACTGCCTCCTGCAAAGCAGCAAACATGATACAGATACAGAGGAAGAAATTCTGTCAAATTCCGTGTGGTTACTGTTGCTTGGGAAACCACTTCCTTGGTAACTACAATGCATTCTCAGCACGACTCAGTATCAATTTCTCTCTGGCTCTGAGAGACACAAACCTGCAGTATAGTGTGAAGTGAGAACCAGAAAAACAAAAAGCCAATAACAAGAAAGCCAACCTGAAGAAAAAAGGAGAGAATGAGCAAAAGATTTCTTGTTGTTGTTTCAAATGTGCCTAAATTAAAAATAATGTAATCAGAAATCTATCTGGAAGTTGTTTTTCATATTTTTTAGAGGAGAAATCATTGGTATATGTCAGAAAGTGTGTCTTGAATCATAAGTGTGAGGTTGGAGACAGGTTCTTGTGTGGCTCTGGAGAATTGGCACTGAGCCTGCTGTGGAAGATTGGCTGTCACTGGTGTTTTCTCTGTTCCACTTTGTCAGGACATTTGTTGCTGAATCCACACTATAGAATCTGTTAGGAAAGAAGAAGAAAGATCTGTTAAGGAATAACTCACTAGTATTTTAAACATAATTTCTAATGAAAATTGTTGTAAAAAGAAGACATAAACCTTAGAATCCTTTCCCATACTGCTCCAGAAGAGTGGCTCAGTGATACAGCTGCTAAACCACTGACAGTTTCCTTACTGCTAAAACACAATGATCTTTCTTTTAGAAGTATTGATTTGAGCTCTCTGCATAGAATGCAAAATTTGGTTTATTCATTGTTTCACACCAAAATCTTGTCTTCTGCTTACCTGGACCTCCAACTTCTCTTTGGCAGCAGGCATGTAAGCAGCTGAGCACAGTTTTTGTTCATGGACTACATAAAGGAAATTTAGTTTTTATATGAAACAAATAGAAGAAATGCTGTAGTTATAGCACCAGCAATTTGGTTTTTTTTTCACTTTATCTTTTTCTGGGCCTTCTATCAGAATCATTATTGTGTCGTTCCAGTACAGAATGTGTGTTCACTGGAGGTTTCTTTTCACACAGCTGGAAGTGATTAGGGTGGCAAAAAGGAGGCACCATGAGCTCGCTGCTTCTTCCATTTGCAATAAGTAGCTTAGGACAGAGTGACTCTAAGAAAGCATGAAAAATAAATAAGGATACTTGAGAAATCATTTAAGTCACTATCTTTCTCAGTGCAATGAACTACTCCTTTTATGTATGTCTGTTTAAATATATAGATTCTGTCTGTACATAGATATACACGCACTTGCCTTTTCAAGTAATAAATTAGTTTTCTACTCTTTTTGCAGACAAAAAATTAACTGGTTGAAGTTATTTTGCTCTTACAGAAGGAGCATCAGCAAAAAACATTAATAGTGTCATTTTAACACCTTTAGTTCAAGCATGCCTTCCACCCACACTCCAAATGGCAGAGGATATACGTAAAACACATCTCTTCCAGGAATTCAGGAACTTACTGAGTCAATGCAAACATTGGTGCTAAACTGCAATAACATACTCATCCCATTTCCTGGTGCTGTTTCCTGGATTAAACAGAGGAACAAATCAAGGAATCTGAAAATTAGAAGAGTTTGTCAGTTGTTCTCTGAAAATACAGAAATTTGTATATTTGTGCTGGTGTACGTGGCTGTGGGGAGAGGGCAGGAGGATATCCCTGGAATACTAGAAAAGATATGATGGAGAGCTGGGCTAGATCTGGGTAACAACAATGGAAAGGGCACTCTCTCTTTTGGTGTTGACTACCTGGGTCAGCACTAGTTTCTCTTCAAGTATAGTGTCTTAATTCAGAAAAACAAATTAGGAAGTCCAGAGGACTTGAACTGATATTATATTGTGTTACTATGCTCAGGTAGTTGAAATACTTCTTCAGCATATGTTTACACTGCTTTGGGAATGAAAAACAACAGTGGGAAATGCCAAGTCTTCCACATTGCTGAGATAGCACTTAAAATGTTTTGGCAGTACTCCTTCCCCTCCCTGTGAAATTTAATTACTCTATCCAAAAGCACCAAGTAGCCATTAGGATCAACATTATTTGGACATTGATGCCATGAAAGCTCTAGACTTGAATGTGAAGTTGTAGGTCTCATGGTGTATAATTATTGTCTCCAAACTATTCTTGGAAGAATAGCAGGAAGCTACATATATGTAAAAACAAACCACACAAAACAATTCCAATAAAAGTCAAAGCCAAAAGCACAAAGTGATTTGGGATAACTCAGGTTTTCTTTTTTTTTTTGGTGTTTTTTAAGGAAGTTTTCAACAGTTACATAATCCAGAAATGCACATGTAATTCTGCTGTCAGCATTGCTGTGCTATGAATTTAAATACTGCAGACTACTCCCTTTGTGTAGATGAGAGAAAAATTCTTGAGTATATCATGTTTACATGTAAAAGTTTACCACTGTGATTTCATATCTAAATTTGTATCTTGTAGAATAATTACATATAATTAAGACAATAATGTATTAATAATGTATATGCTTTCTAAGCAAAAACCTTGCTTCTGTGCCTAGAGTTTATTGAATATTTTACCACTGAAGTCACAATCTAAAAAAAATTAACGCCAATATTAAACATGTGAAAGTGGGCATCCAATGCATAGGAAGTTAGGTTTGCACCTTGTGGCCTGTTTCAGTAAGCACCATGCAAAACCAATGAAACCCAGGGGGAGTTCAGTATTTCACATTATCAATTCCTAACTCAATAAAATGGGCTACTACAAAATCAGGGGTCCAGGTTTTGCTGAGCTGCTGTCCCTGAGGGTCAGTGTGTGAGAGCCACCACTGCAGCCTGATCCACAGGTGTGGAACACAATCATAGTCATGCCCTGTGCTGGCTGGTGTGGCAGCAGCTCTCTGGCCACAGAGAGCAGGCACAGACATTCCCAGGCATTTTCCCAGCGAAAGCTGTGAGAAAAGAATGAGAAACAATTCTTATCTCTACTTGTTGCACCTGCTGTTGTGCACATGTGGAATGTGTCATGGAGATTTGTTTAGCAAAGGGTGATTTCTTAATTAGCCAATGGTGATGGTGTTTGGATTGATTGACCAATTCGGTCAAAGCTGTATCAGACTAGCTGGAAGGGTTACTGAGTTTCTTAATAAAGATAATATAATATAGTATAAGATGGTATAATAAAGCAATTAATCAACCTTCTACAATCATGGAGTCGATGCTAATTATTCCCCGGCTGGGGGCCTGTGGCAACAGACTGGTGCTGAGGTGATTGCATCTGTCAATTTGCAGTGATTTGAAAAACTATGCTTAGAGAAGTATTTTATCCTACCTCCTCTATGTAGTTCCTGATGTCTTCCATTCTGCTGTTTGAATGAAAAATTATGTTATGCAGACTGCACAAATTCATGTAAGATGAACCAAATCCAGACAGTGTCTTTGAAGTCTCTGTACATTGACATTTAACTTCCTCTGTCTCCAAATAGGAGCTAAATGAGAAACTGCCAATTTAATTTGGACTACATTCTGATTTCCCTACAACACACCTGTTACAATCCAGTTTAAACACAGAAGAGCAGTGGAAACTAAGTCTCTGTGAATAAAAGGGATCAAACCCAGAAAGGTTTGAAATATACCCAAAATATATGATTAAAACCAAATGAGGTTAGATGTTGGTGCCAAAAAATTGATATGTTTTACTTAATAGTAAAAGAAGAAGGAAAGAATGAGGGAAGGGAAGGGAAGGGAAGGGAAGGGAAGGGGGGGACAGGGGGAG
>VXBC01001072.1:291808-385798 GCA_013399945.1 Ploceus nigricollis
AAGGGAAGGGAAGGGAAGGGAAGGGAAGGGCGTGGGGGACAGGGGGAGAGTGACAAGCATTAGGTGGAAGCATATCATCCATCTGAGGGTCCCAAAAATGTCTTGTTGCTCCCCCAATCTGCCCTTCTTGGTGCTGAGGGTCCCCCACTGCTGCTTCCACACTGCAGAGTACAGAATTCCATGGATTNGTCACACAATTTTGCCATAATAGGCATAGGTGCTTCATTAAGGTGTTTAAGTAATAAATTATAGTATTTCAGTCTCCGACAACACCAAATAACAACTTCCTTCAAGAGGAGCCCATTTAGCCAGGAAGGGATAAATTCCAAGAAATACTTTAGACAAAGAAAAGGTTGGAAAAAAAGAAGCCTGATTTTTAAAAAGACTTATTATCTCATAGGATCAGAGTCTCTCTCTGTCACTATGCCTTTAAATAAATACTGCTGCTTCTTGCATATTGTTGGCTTGATTCAAGGAAAAAAACATCTAGCTTTTTAAAAGTCAGCGTTTGTATATTTGATTTCTCAGAGGATTCAGTTATGTCTACAGTCTATGGGATTGAACTGAGATAAATATTCTTGCCTTTCAGGCATTCATTTGCAGGCACATCAGGTTTTCAGTGAATTTTTTAAGTATGTTTGCCATACATCTGAGGGAGGAATTCTTTTTACATGGAATGAGTAACAAACTTCCATTTATCTTTTGCCATGGTGCAGATCAAGGCACTAACTTGCTACCTCACTGCAAGAGATATTGGATTTTTTTGTGATGAGGTACAGTGTGATTAAACCTATTTGAGGTACGGTTTCATTACAGAATTTGGTCAGTGTTTGTCTGTGAAGTGTTCCAAAGCAGTCTCAGAAAGCTTTATGGCTCTTCAATATTAGAATACATGGATAAATTTTCAAAAGAACTGTTTTCAGTTCAGTGAAGTTCAGTGAAGTTCCTGTGAACAATTTTGGCACAGACAAACAATGGAGAAGTGTTATTCAGAGAAAAACTGCTGGAATATCAGAGACTTGTACTCAAACCAAGGATTTACACAGAACAGAAACAAATATTCATCTTTCTTGTACCTTTAGTTGAAGTCCTAATCACTGGGATATTGGTATTCTGTGCCATTTCCCATACTTCTTTAAATATGCATCAAACTAATGAAGGGTGATTTGGAACATCGCCCATGACGTTAATGAATCAGAAAGAACAACATCTCAAACCTTGGGCTCCCAGCAGCCAGCCCACTGCTGCTCTCTGATGTTTTCACAAACTTAATTTGCATGGTCTTAATTTGTTTCAGTTCAGAATAAAGAACAAATGTCAAACCCCTCTAATTTTAACAGAGCTTCCATTTTCCAGGCAGGCTTCCCTCCCATTTCTGAAGGCTTTTCCTACAGCCCAGAGGACTCACATTGTCACAGACAAAATCCAAACACAGTCCCCACAGCTCTCCTCCAGTATAAACCAGTATAAATGAGCAATTTGTCTATACTCTGGTTAAACCTTTCCCTGGGGCTGCAGGGAGCCCAAGCACAGTCAGCTCCAGGCAAGGATTGATTTGCAGAGGAACACACTGCCCATTTAGGCCAAACCAAGACCCTGTATTTCCAAACATCCTTCTAAACCCCAGGCAAGGAGCACAGGTGGCACCTTAAGAAAAGTATCAAGGAAAGTTCAGAGAACACCAGTGGGAGCAGCTATTACAGTGGTAAAGCAGGGAAATTCCAAGGAAATATTCAGAGTCTTAATAAGACTCATTGTTTCCAGTCCATGGCTTCACCTCTTCTGATGCTTGCCCTTCACCCCTACACCACATCTCTTCTCTCATGTCTCTATTGTATTGTAGCACTGTGTTGTAGCAACTTGGTTGCCTCTTAATTCCCTATGGATTTCTTCCCACTTAAAAGTGTATGTTTTATCTCCCTCATTGGATAAATTTAAGGGGAGGAAGATGTAGTTGCTGTCATGTTGTCCTTTTCCCTTGTACTTTTCATCATACTCTATTCGTTATCATAACCCCCATGACTGTTAGTAAGTAAAAGTATCTAGTGTTTCTGCTGTCACTCACTGAAGTGCAACTGAACTGGTGTCACTTTTAGCAGACAAGTTTTCAAAAATAGTGGCAAGAGATTAGCTTAAAGCATTAAAAAAAAGGTTTCTCCCTTAATGAATCAAAATTGACACCCCAGCTGGCACAACACCCCCTGGACTGAGCCACCTGACCACTTCAGCCTCCTCTCTCCTAAACACCAGGATATTCATGTGACCACAGCCTCAAAGATCTCTTCAGTGCATTTTTGTGTCTCACAATTTCATATGCAGAGTGGCTCAGACCATCACAAATGATCAAATAGTTTTCTAAAGCAAATACTTTAAAGCTAATGAAAATAAGGATGCAGCTAAAATGCTGTGTCTAGCATAAGGTTATTTGCTTTTTGTTTTCAGCTTCCTAAATAATAGTGCTCCTATAACTGACCTTATGATACTTCTGTTAACAATTCTAATACAACCAAATATGAATGTACAGCGAAAAGTCAGAGATCTTTCTTCTCATTAGTCAGGTAAAGAGAGATAAGAAAGGGAGATACAACAGAGATCGATAAAATTATGAGCATTATGAGAAAGCTTAACAGCAATATTTACTCTTCGTTGTTACAAAATGACTAGGGTACAAATTCAAACCAAAATTAGAAGCAACTTCACACAAACTGAGCTATGGGGATTATTGCTGATACATGGCGTTGATCCAGTTTGTATGCATTCAAAAAGTCCATTTATGAATTTATGAAATGAAAACTGGGAAAAATACAGCTTTTCCTTTACTATCCTTAAAAAAATGGCAACTCTGTGATAATATATTGACAGACAAGGGACCTGAGAGGTAGCTAAGACAGCAGTTATTAAGATGGAGGACAGCAGCTACCTGAAAAATCAAGTAAAAATTGATTCTTTTATGCAGCCTCTGCCAAGACAAGAGCAAACCACAAAGCAATGTGTTGCTTGTATGAAAAAACTACCTTGACATTTAAAGCCTAAATCTGCAGAAAATGTACAGTGCTTAAGGATCTGATTCACACTTTTGCAGATAAGTAGGCTTTTGTTTCATGTAATGGAAGTAAATGCTTGAACTCTGAGTTTTTCCTTAAATGTAGCTTATTTCTTCAAATAATATGAGTTGTTCTAGATACTTCCTTTCCTTAACATTGGGATGACATTCAATTCAAATTTCCACAAAATTAAGTAAAGAGACAGTCTAGTCAAAAATAAAAGTTTTCTCTCCCTTATTCCTCTTATGCCACAGTAATGTGACATAGAATACAAAACATACCTATAATTTTATTAAGTACTTGTATGAACAATGAGCTTAATTATGTTGCTTGTATTGAAGTGATCCCAGTTACACTGAATTTTCTATACCTTTATCAACTAAATGAAAAGAGAAATGGGTCAAAATGAACAATTTGATTTTGGAGCAATAGTTTATGAACAGACCACTCATTTTTTTCCTTGTTTTGTTGGGTGTTTGTTTTTTTTTTAAAGAGGACTTTTTGACCACTGTGTGTTGTTTAAACACAGCCATCATATGCCAAGAGAGACTTTCCCCCTAAGCTGTTCCTCAAGCCTTGCTAGTCCTGTCCAACATACAAGTGGTGTCACAGTTGCAAGGTCACACCACAGACCTGCACTCAGCTGATTGTCCCCAGGTCTCCCAGGCCACCTTCTGCAAAGCTGATGCTTTCCAATGGTAGGAAATTACTACTCCCAGCAAAAGTGTGAATATGAACCCAAAATTCATATTCTCATTCTCTTTTACAGTACTGAAAAGGGTCCCTTTTAATATTCTTCTGGACTATTTTAAATACCTTCTGTGGAATCATCAGATCTAGTCAAGAAATTCTGGTGTTTCCAAGTCTGACAAGACTTCTAATTAGATTGTTGAACTATTTTCCTATCCAGGAGTAGCCCAAACAAGAACAAAAAATAGTAAGTAATTGCAGTCTACATTAACCTTTACCATTCAAAAGCTAACCCATGAACACTCTGGTTCTTCATTAAAATCAGCTTTAAAAAACTTTTTTTGTTATTTACAAACCTGCAGGTTATGCATGAACTTTCGTGAGGTCTCACTGATCAAGTAGAGCTCATTAGCTTCCAGACTCCACACAGCCTACAAGGTTCAAATTTTAAAGCCTCAAAACATTTTGCCCTAGACTCCTGACATTTTCACTAACTTCATTTGAAATGGTGATATGTATGTACATTTCTTTGACCCTCACTTGTGTACATCTTCTCCCTAAAATACTCTAAAGTCAAAAGAAAGTTGCAAACTCCACATTTTTTTTCAATGCAAGCACAGAAAGGGCAAGATTAGCAAATTGCCTGAGCAAGAAAAGTATTTGTTAGGGAATATGTCTTAGTGTGTATTTTAGTACTGCTTAAGTCTTTACATGAACAAACCTTATTTGCCCTTGCATTTTGAAAATGTGGTTTAAATTCAATTGAATGCAACTCTCCCTGTGCATTACTGGTAACAAACACAACTAATTTAAATCTATTTTAAAAATCAAGACACAGGTCACATGATGTCAAAAGATCAGGATAACCATTCTGAGTTTGAAATTTTAAATTAAAACATTGGGATATATGATGTTCTCTCTTTTGAACAGTGAAACAGCAAGAGCATTCAGAGACAGTGGGAAGTCCTTTCCCTGGATTCCTTAAGTAACTCCACAATTCTCTTCTGTTTTAAAAAGAGAGAATATTACTCACTTAAGAAGGAGTCCAAGAGAAGAAGAGGTAAGAACAGGGACAGCTTGGTATTTACTACTGCAAAAACTACCACTGTACCATAGCCTAAAATTCAACCAAATGTAATACATGAAGCCAAGACAACTGGAGCAAGAGAACTTCCATCTCTGCCTGTCTGTACTAGTTTGAAAACAAACCAGTGGGAGATTACAAGTCAGAACTACAGTTTAATGGGAAAAATGAAATAAAGGCAGAAAACACTGGCGTAAACTGACAAAGTCAGGATACAACCTGACACCCTGTTGGTCAGGGTGGTGGTGGCAGCCTGATTAAATGGTGGCTGCAGAACTGTTGGAGTGATGAATGTGGTTCTGTTGATGCTGTGATCCTGTGGAAGGGCCTGGTCTTCCTCTGAAGGTCGAGCAGTGGTTATTGAGCTCTTGTCCTCTGGGAATCCAGTAGGTAAATACTGCCTGTGGTGCTCCACAGCTCAGATTGTATCCAGGTGGGAATGCTTGGCTTCTCCCCCTGGGCAGGGCATCTCACAGTGGGCTGATGTAACTCAGTGAGTGAAGCAGTGAGACCTGATGGCCCATTAGTGCAGCCAGACCCCAGAGGGAGTTATCAGGGATGAGATAAGGAATTTAACAGTTTATGAAGATGGTGACAGAATACATACTTTTGGTTACATCTAACACTGTAACCTAAGACACTGTCCAGGAGTGGGAATTGAGTTTATGGCCCAGAAGAGTTCATTATCACAGTACATCAGTTCCGTGGTTTTCAGGACCAGTGGATGCCATGCCATTTTCTCAGGACAAAAATGAATTGAATTGAACAGAATAGAATACTGCAGTTAAAAGGGACCTACAGCAATCATCTAGTCCAACTTCTTAGATTGTGTGCAATCATTTAGGACCAAGGAGATATTTTTGGCCTGAAAGGAATAAAATTGCTAGTCATCATTTTTGACCATCTTAAGGTGATTTAGAAAAAATCAAACCAGAAAATTTTCAAATTTTCTTTACTCTTTTCTTCCCTGTGTTCACTTATAAATTTCTATGGAGTGGAATATCTTATCAACTATTTAACTGTCAAGAAGCCATATCAATTAATAGCATAAATGCCTTATTGTATATTTTTTTTATTATAAGTAAGTTTTATGGCAGAATTCCTCTTGTAGCTAATGATTTATAGTACACAGTGTCCTGAAGGCATTTTAAGAGTAAGTCCTCCCCCTTTCTCCCCTCTGAGAGGGTGAAAATTTAACATGGAATCAGAGAGTTATATTTAATTTTAAAAATGTTGTTAAAAACAGGGTGGAATTTGAAGGATTCTTATTCTCATAAACAAAAAAAGGCAAAAAAGCTTTTAAAATTGTGTCATAGGGCACATTTGAAAACTATACAAGTAAACTGCCATTATCTATATGTTAGGATAACTTGTGCTTTGGTGTCTTTTCTGTCTATTTGCTGTGCAAACTGCTTAGGAGCAGAGGAAACCATAAGCTCCAGGAGCCAATCTGCCACTGTTGTCTGTTTATGTAGTCTGATAGAATTTACATGGGCTGGCAGAAGAAATTGCCCTTTGCATGCTTTGTCTCCAGGGGAATTTGGAAGTATGTCCAAGTTTTATAAAATAATGATAATCACAAAATACACCAAGCACAAATAACAGGTTTTCTAAGGCCTTTTCTAAGCAAGTTAAGTCTGTGGACAAACAGAAAATAACAGATAATTCTTAAAAGAAAAGGAAAACCAACCCATTTATGCATCAAAGTTAAAGTGGGTCACTCTGCAACATAAAGCACATTTTTAGTGGATATAAATTTAGCAGCTCTCTGCAGCATTATGCATGACAGCTGTCTTGTGATATTTCAAGTATAGAACAGGTCCCTGGAGACACCATGTAATTTATAATGGACTAACCATAATGAACCGTAGCAGTCAGAAAAGGAACTGGTTCCAAAGAAATAAGGACTGTTGGTCTACTTGTCTTACAGGAACATCATGTTGAAGATCTCACTTATCTGGGATCAGACAGGAACAGTGGGGAGGTCAGTTTATTGGTCACTAGAAAGGAAAAAACCAAAACAGAAAATCTCCTGTTTGTCTAGAGTAAGAACTTCAAACAAAGAAAACAAATACAAAGGATCACAACACACTTTTCCAGCAGACTAATAACTAGCAACCCTTTTCTCCAAGTGCACAGCAAACGCCTTTCTGCTGTTTGTGCTGGCAATGCTTTATCATAATTGGTGCAGTAACAAAATCCAGAGATACCTGCAGGCCAAGGGCTCTGCCTTCCTCAGCTGTGCTGCACATTAATTAGGCCCCAGCTGTCAACAAAGGCACTTTTTATTTGTGATGTATCTGTTACTTCATTTTTTCACAGGGTCCTTGCTGGTAGGCTGTGGGTGTCTATTTGCTCTGTTCATGGCTACCAGGGACTGATACCTAACAACCTGCAGAGAGTATGGGAAATGATAAGCAGATTAAAGGTGCTCTATGCCAAAGCATAAGGGGATATTTAGCATGTCCATTCAGTGCAGTGATCTGCATACCTTGTAATTAATGAAAATTTAGGTTAACCCCTTGCTTTTCAAGGCCTGGAAACTTCATTTCTATATCCTAATTTCTTACAAGCATTTGATGACATGAGAAATTATTAAAGATATTATTAACATGATGAGAGTTTCACTTAACATTCTCCCATTCTTTCACTTGTTCCTTCAAAATAACAGTAACAAAGTGCTCTAGTTACATAACACTTTGCAGTTATCAATTAATGATATAATTAAGGCACAGGTGTAACAATATTATTGATGTCATAGTTAACATTAATTCAACAATAGTGGAGGTAAAGTGTCTGGGAGAGAAGGGGGATGCCACATGGGATGCAAACCTGAGGCAAGTCCCAATCTGATAGCAGGCTTAGTGTCTATCAAACAAATGTTTTTGGAAATTCCAGAAGTCCTTTCCAAATTCACAGTATGCAAAAGCTATGGTAATCTTAATTTAATTCCTCAAAGCAAAGTGTCAGTGCTTGCACACAATTGTCATCCTGTTCCAGAGCTGGGTCTCAAACATAGAATCTAGCAAGAGGCATTCTGTGTATGCCAAAGAATGATGCAGGGGCATTGCAGTTTGACTTTTTGTATTTTCCAATGCCCATATAATTCCGTTTCATTAGAAAGAAATAAGTCTCTTTAATTCTCGCAGAAATGAGCAAAGCCAACTCTCTTCTCAGCAGTGTACAGATTTTGCATAAATTGTAGTTTCTATTTCAACAATATGCATGAGTGCTTGCAATATCTAGGAAAAGCATTTTCAATTATAGGGCAATAGATTTGTCTTGTTACCTCAGTTTTTAAAGGAGAAAGTCCTTCCCTCCCCTCCTCCATTGATACAATGGCTAAAATATTTGTCAGTGTGCACAATAAATGGAAATGGGTGCTTAACACCTTTGGAAATCCTTTGGGCAGAGTAAAGGCAGCAAGATTTGGTATTTGCTTTCAAGTATTGTCAAATGCAAAATACTCATCTAGGGAAAACATAAGGATTTGGGTGCTGGACATCCTTTCCTTTCATCAGCAGCAGGAGCTATTATCTCATATCACTTTCCTGAAAGCAACCTGAAATGGGAAAACCCAGGTGATGGATGGCTGGACTGCAGTTAAAAGACAGGGAATCACCTTATGCCAGAGGAGCAGGTAGTATTTACTTTAAAATGTTACAGCACGGGTGAGGAAACAGCCTTTACTTTTCATCTGCCTGTCCTTTCCATTTTTATGTTTCTTCCTTTTGTCTGGACCCCACAGAAAGATTCCCCCTGCCTCTTTTTCTCGTCCTTAACTAGTTTGAATGCCAAACCTTTTCAGTAATCACATTGCGCTGGGTAGAAATGAAGGCAAATAAATAATGCTTAACCTTTTTTAAAGAGATTTAGAGACCCTTCCAAAACCAATTAAGGCTTACATTTTTTGCTGGAATTAGCCAAAGTCATCACACTAAATTTCCAAACTTGTCTAAGAAAAAAACCATTAAAATTAAGGCTGGGGAAGGAGGAAGAAAAATTTTGTCCTTCCTACACTCTTAAAACTTTCTAATTTTAAAGTGTGTTATAAGTGGGAGAAAAAAGAAGAAAATAAATTAGGTGATGCATGTTGCACTTCATGGCTGCTTGAGAGAATGGGAGGGAGTTTGCTTGATTTCATCACACTGTTTTTTTTTGGGGTTTTTTTGGGTTTTTTGTTTGTTTGTTTTTGTTTGTTTGGGTTTTTTTTGTTATTTTTGTTGTTGTTGTTGTTTGGGGGCTTTCCCCCCCCTTTTTCTGTCCAGCAATTCTTTTTCCTGTCTGTTTGGCACATATTTCCAGTTCAGATATCTTTTGAATGATGACTAACAGCAGCAATAAAAAAGCCTTGATTTTTCATAACCTAAAACACAGAAGCACATCAAAAGCAATCCAATTTGTCTGCAAATCTTGCAGATAAATCTTGCTGTCCTGACATGCAGGTTTTGATCTGTTTATTATCCACATTGCTTCTCCTGTCAAGGTCTTCTCACCTGAAGAAACAATTTCTTTGCATGACATGGAAGTGGAAATATCACCCTCAGTAATGGAACTGCACTGACCCTACCATGCCCACATTAGCTCTTGTGCTGTGGGTTTATCACTGCACCTCTTGCCCTTTTTGCTGCTGTCAAAGAGCATATGACAGGACTTCATCCCCTGTCTCCTGCACGACACTGCACTGCTGTGCTTGCCTGTGATGTCTCTTCACAGCGCCTTCAGGAGCATCAATGCCATGAAATTTCAACAGAGGGCTGAAGATTAAAGACTGCCATGATCAGTGAGACCCTTCAGAAAAGATCTTTGGGAACATTTAACAAGGAGATCTCAAAGGTCACAGTCCAGTTTCATGTGGGCTTAGCAGCAGATGTCAGATGTATCAACCAAGCTGAGAAATGTGAGTATGTGTGACCATAAATACTCACAGTTATACACAGAGCTCTACTAAAGTCCCATCTGAAAACAAAACAGCACCAAAACCAAAAATGTGCAGTTTACATGAATTAGTTTTTAAAGCGCTTGTAAGGGAACTTAAGCTTAGTTTCCTTGGCTATATTTTTTTCCAAAAAAGAGAAAATTTTAAAAAAGTGGTCTCAGCTGGAAGCATGCCTTTAGCCATTAGAGTGCCAAAATGAATGTAGTATGTCAGCTGTGACAATCTCTCAGAAAGAGAGAAAAAAAACCTTTTGTTCCAAGAATAAGAGGTGTTCAAAAGTTTTGCCCTAACATTGAAACAAGCACTCTCCCTCTCCCCAGAAAACCTGGCCCAGAGTCTCAGCCAAGGGAAGCACATCTCCTTTTATACAATCCATTTTCATCACCTGAATAGCAAACCCACATTTCGTGACATAACCATCATTTTTTTTAAAAACATATCCCTTGATTAGACTCATATGAACACCATAACAAATGAGTCATTCCAGATATCCCTCAAGAATAACAAGCATTATGGATTAATAATGTCATGCTGGTCATTAATTTTGATAACCACAGAATTTATGTCAGTGAACATACTTGCTATGTAGTTATAATGTTGCATTTATTTATATGCAGCAGTTAAAATGTGTTAGATGCCAGTTCTCATTATTTCACTGTTTGACAGCTGTTCAGTATTTTACAGATGCATAATTTCATTCTTTAAAATACTCATTTTCCTTTTATAAATTAAGAACTGTGATGTTAGATAATTTCTCTTATGTTTTGTTAATTTTAGATTATCAAGATATATTCAACAGTGCAATATACCCATAAAAAGTCTCTATTAAAGTTTCTAATTTGCAATCCAGTAAATTGAATGAATGCGAGGCCATGTTACACGTCACGAAGAATCAAAACTCAGAGTAAAGGAAATAAATTATTCAAATAATTTCTATTTGAATAATAGTACTATAGTACTAGCCTTTTTTCTTGTGCCAGTTGATTTGATATAACTCCTGTCAGGATGGGATAACATCAAATGCTTTTATAAACCCAGACAAGTGAAATAGTAGATAGACATTTTTGATTTGGAAATTATACTCACCAATTAATATACATAATTTTAGTCTCTGAAATCATGAACCAGTCTTAAAGTTGAAATATTTTGCTTCCTAGCTTGTAAAAATCTTGAAAATAAGGGGCAACAGTATATCACAGAGTTGTAATAAAGCAACTGTGCTGACATTTCAGTCTTTTTTCAGAACTTCACTCTCTTTTTCAGAAGCTTCAGAGGAAGATGTGGTATTTTAAACAGTGAGGGAAGGAAGTCATATTTGAGCTTTCCTTAACAGTCTGGAATATTTTACTTCTCATGTTCTATGTCTCCTGACACAGAGCCAGCATTCTGCATCCAGCAGCTCCTCACCTCAGTACCATCTGCAAGGCTCAAGCCTTGCCATCATCAACCTCTGCTCTGTCTCTGCAGAACTGGTGCCCTTTATCCACAGAAAAGAGAGACAGAACAGGTCAATCATTAAAGCAGTGCTGTTGTGGGGCTGGTACAGAGAATGGCCAGGTGGACAACTTCAAAAGGAATTACCAATTGCTGTCTGCATTTCCAGACAAAAATGAGAATTTGGCAGTTTTAGCCTTTGGCAGCCTTTTGTCTGATGGCCATTTGTTCCCTTTTCTGGTGCTCCATCTGCTCCCCCTGGTAGGATCTGCCAAAGAATCAACTGCAGGAATGTGCAGCTACAGCTACCAATAAACACCCTGTAGTATCCCCCATGTAGGAGGGTTTGGGGTTTGGAAACACAACTATGGACTTCCTTTATTAGAACTGGGACAGCAGACAACAAGAAAATTTAATAGACACAAACTGCTCATTCAGCACAGCTAGCAAACTAGCTAGTGTAGGTCTGAAGGATATTTAAGGCTCAAGATTCCACTAAGACAGAAAGAAGCAGCAAAACCAGACCTGTATTAGTGGACATTTTACTTTGGAGCACAATGAGAGACCCAGGTTCTAATCCCTGTCCAAAGCAGTCAGAGCCTCTCATGAGCATGCCTGACTGCTCTCTCCTCTCCTCTGCTCATCTTGAATTGTTCTTCAACTGAACCACTCCAACAGGAAAATCTAAATCCACCATCCTGAAATGGACAATAATACATCATCTAGAATCTCTCCTGTTAGACCCTAAGTAGGAAGAGGAAGGAATGAAACTTGGGACTTCCATATCTGAAGTCCACATATTCAGATTTAAGACCATTTACTGTAAAAGGAAATACCATCCCCCTGCAAACAGACCCTTCCATATTTCTGAAAGGGGAACACCAGCAACTCACCATAAGTAACAGCTGCACAAGAGTTGACTCTGAGGAGGTGTCACTGAACCTCTGAGATTTTTCAGCTGCTCCCCCTGCTCCCAGCCTTTCCTTACTGACCAGCACCAGGCTTCTCACTGCACGTTGCTTACACTCCCCAGACACTCAAGTCCCCCAAGGGCTGCACAGGAGAATTAACACCATGTTATGGTTCCCCCTTCCCATCCTACACCTACATTTCAGGTGCCTCAACACCCAACTTCTGAGTGCCTTTCTGACCCAAACTCAGAATTATTCCCTTCAGATGAGAACTGAAATCTGCGGCTTCGAGAAAAGAGCCTGCCCAACATAACACAACTACATGTACATATTTTAGGTTTTCTTTATTTATATTTTTAAATTCAAGAATTACACACTAGCCAACATTATTATATATTTACATGCTGAAACTGGCTGCAATAATTTTAAATTCAAGAAAATATCTCTTATGTGCTACTCATTTACAATCATCATTTTACTACCTCATAAATCCCAGAGGTTAGCAGTCCTTTTGAGAAAGATATGAAGATCTGATGCAATGATATCCACTAGTATTTTGCATTTTCTAGCCATTGGAAAATGTGCATTATGTGCATATAAGAAAGGCTACAAGGTCATTAGTAAGGCTGATGATTACTACATTATGAAATAAATAGTACTAAGTAAAAGATAACTCAGAACTGTGCAAAGACAGTACTAACAGAACCATTTAAACACCCATGCCAATAAAAACGTGATAGAAGTCAAATCATAGGCAGTTTGTCAGAATTAATCATGTTTCAAATGTTCTTTTTGTCTTCAACTGAAAGTAACAGGACAGACCATGAACCATACAGCCTGGTGAGTATCTGCCAAATGACAGGAACAGTGAAAACATACAAAATGCTATCAAATTGGAATAGATGACCTCATGTCTGAAAAACATTAAAAAAATACAACCCTTAGTATGAAAGTAGAGGTGAGATTTTTCATCATTTAAGTTTCATTTTTTTGTCAAAGCACTTACAAAGAAAATAACTTTATATTTATGAAATGCTAGTGTTCTTAATTCTTGTAGAGATTATCTATTTCAATTTTATATAATGGATATTTAAATTCTTAGTATTTTTACAAAGTAGAATAGGGCAGTCTTTTTGATCAACAACATTCCATTTGCTTCTTAAAAATTTAGACAAAGTTCCTAGTGCATTTTACTAAGCTTTACCTTTGGTGTTAAGCAGTGACTTTTTAGATTTCCCTTTTAAACGATTTCTGGAGTGAAGATTCTTTGGCTTTGGGGGACTATGCTATCTAACGACAGTCAAACATCCTGTATTTTTTTCTTAAAGAAAAATATAAGCCTACTATTAAATACCATAAGAGACAGATTTCAGAATCAGACAGATGCAATATGCAGGCTTCTGTAATGAAATCGCCGACAGCTGAATTCTCACTTACCTGGACACCTTCACCTCTCCACTCACTGGAGCAACATCAAGGTGCCTTATTGTAAGTGAAAACCAGGCCCTGTTTGTTTTGGCTAATCTGAGTACTGAGTGTGGCCTGAACATTTTAACCATACAAAATAATCAGCTGTGCCAGCAGGAACGTTGCCGCGGTGGCTATTTTACACTACAGCATTTCCTGTACTATTTTATATCTGGAGTCCAAATCTGTTTATGCAAAAGGGTGTTTAAATTACTCTGCTAGAGCACTGCAATTATTGTACTTAGTAAAAAAAAGTCACTAAACAAATACTGTATCTATTGACTGCTCATTTACAGCTTATTTAATTATTTACATAATTTTAGGACACATTAACCTAAACCATAAGTAGAATTAGCTTTTTGCCTTACCATAAAGTACAAATTAGAAGTTAAAAATGTTTAAGAAATCTGATAATATTTACACACGTTCAGCTTAAGTTATGGTTGCTCACATCGTATGTTCTATGTACACATAGCAAAATGTTTTGATCACTACTGATATAGTATTGTACCCTGGCCATCCCACCCTAGATTATTTTCTAGAAATAGTTACTATTTTTGCCTTTTTTTTTTTCTTGGCTCCCTAAGGAATTTGTTGGTTTTGAAAACTTACTAGTGGACAATGCTGTTATAAAAAGAGAGAGAAGAAATAGGCAAGCAATGTGAGGACTAGTCTAATTCCAGATGCAAGGAGGTACAGTACTATCATCATGTCAAACGGTGCAATACTCCATACGAATCATAAGCATTGATCTGCTGATATAGAAATGCCCAGTTACCCTGTAGAGTTAGTTGTTTGGTTTTTTTTCTAAATACATTACTCTTTTTTTTTTTTCTCAAAAATATATTCATACACTGGTTGATGATAGAAACAAAACTATTATTAGCTTATTCCTTTAACACACCAACATGTGAATGTGTGTGCATATATAAATATATATATACTCAGCACGTGTATATATAGACACATATGTCCATACAGACATTTGGGGGCACGTCCATATGCACATACAGTTGGAAAATGTTTCACATCTGTTCACTTATGTTTAGCACTGTGTTATAGGATTGGAACACAGTCTAATATTTATAGTGAAAATAAATTGAGGTTTAATTTTAATGCATGTTTTTCTGAAATAAATAGGGTATTTCCCCCAGGTATAAGACCACCACTTATTTTCTCTATGCATTGTGCTTTTGTACCTTACAGATTTTATGTCTTTTTTATTAGAATGTAAGAACTCTCTGAAGAACTCTGCCACATGCTGTTATCTAAGACTCTTGTTTTCCTCCCCTGGGAATGAGAAAAGAAATGGTCACAATGTCATTGCTTGAGTCTTTCTTCCCAGTCATTGAACTGTGATAGGATAGAAACATAACATTCCTTATGCAAACACAGAAATATGTTGCATGAATTTTCAGTTCTGAAAATGTGTATCATACTTACTAGCAGTCATGTACAGTATATATTTACAGATTGATCTCAAAGATTTCATTAAAACTGTGCCATGTTATAGTCATAATTCCCCCATGAATTTCACAAAGATGAAAAACACCTTAATTGCTGGCTATTATGTCTAATAGAACAATAAAATGTGCAACTATAACTATATTACAAGTTTTATCTAAATTATTAACTTTGCTATTTTGTTTATTGAAACCAACAACAATTAACACGATTAAAAAGATCTAGAATATTTATTTTCGGTCAATTCTAAAGTAAAAGCAAATTTATTCTAGTTTACCTGGAGGGTAGCACACATAGCAAACCCCATATCTCATGTCTGTTGGCATCATTTCTCACTTTCACTCAAGTATCTCAGGAGTAAGTGCTTACCTGGGGCTCGAGTTATGCTTTTTCCTTGATAGTGCCTCACCAGCCTTTCTCACCCCCATCTTTTTATATCACAGTGTTTAGCCTTAGTACAAAATGGTAGAATCTTTCTCTTTCACTAATTTTATACATCACATTAATAGCCAGAAGAACATAGTAAAAGCAAAAGTGCTCCTTCCCCACAGATAATTTATCTTTCCTAGTGACACCTGAGCAGAAACCAAACATTTTCTTTCACTCTCTGAATAGCAATATCAGAGAGTATTATGGCTTGTACTGTAGCTTCAGAAAAGTGAATGTGCAGTTCCAGGATTCGATCTCTGTGATTTTTGTAATAGCTGAAGCAGTTACCAATGCAGAGTCAACATATTCCCTGTAAGGTTTTATATTTGATGTGTATCAACCACAGACAGGCTGAGAGCTCCCTGCAGTCACACTCTGCTTCTGTGAAACAATAAAAGGACCTGTCAGCAATTTCTGAAATGAAAGAAAAGCTTGTAGAGAAGAATACCATAAGACTACTTTCATTTAGGATAATTAATATAATTTTTAAAGAACAGACTTTGAAGAGAAATACTGAATTTTGATATGCTCCATTTCTTAAAATTGGGAAAAAAAATCCAACATGACTCATACCTATCAGCTGAAATCCCAAGTGCATCTACCAAGGTTATTGCGTTATGCATGAAATGCAGTCACAAATTAAGTGTGTGAACAAAGAGCAAAATTTTGACTTGGAAAGTTAATCACATGAGGAAAATCTGTCTCTACATATTGCAGAGTCTGAGCCTGTAGGCAGTGTGTGAATGTACACAACTTCCTGGCAGGTAGGGTGTATTGCAAATCCCATCCCAGGCTCTGAAACTATCCTCTCTTATTTGAACCAGAAATAAGCATATAAAGTACTCAAAAAAAAAAGTCAGAATATTTGCCTATTAGTTCCCAGAACTATTCTCCTCTTATTAGTGTCATTCACTGTCAAATGGGGGCGATGAAAACAAAAATAAAACCACAGAAACTCGTAAGAAAATTACTCTTTTGAAGAACAAAAAAATTTTAAATATATTTTATGAAAAATATTCTAAAGAATTTTTTTTAGTACCCTGAAAAAACCACTTATACTCTCTAGTCTCTTTCAAAAATTTGTACACAGATGAGAGGTAGTATGGATGCAACAGATGTGGCTTTTGCTTCTTGAAACATTGTGTCAAACAATACTGGGGATCTGATCTAGTAAAAGCCATGAAGAATTTTTACTTTTTATACAGTTCTTGTGACTGCTGTTTTCATTACAAAAAGAGTTCCACAGTGGAATAAGTGACAAAATTTTTTGTCTAAATTTTTTTTTCTCTATTCTATTTTGCAAAAATAAACCTCAACAGAATGAAAAATAAACCTAAACCTTTTAATTCAAGAAGCTTCCCAAAGAAAAACTGAAATTTTCTAGTTTTTCAATGGAAATCACCCTAAAGCAGGAAACATTCAAGAGTGTACTTAAACTTCTTAAGTGATTGCTATGAATTTCTTTCCTTTAGAACAGTGCACTAAGGAAAACAGAAAGTGAAATGGTATTGCCTAATCCAGACTGAGAAAACACCCTGTCAGTACCTCTTGTACAGAAATATATATGCTCAGATCTCAACTGCTGAAAGAGGTACAGAACCTTTAACTACAGCAGGAAGCATAATGCTGGAAAGATGAAAACCTGCAAGAAATCACACAACTCCACATGACTATTTCAGACTAAGGTGTGTACAACTGACAACATTCATCTGCACCGTGTATATACATATATATATGTATATATACACACACACACACTTTTATGTAGATGTCTCCTGTCTCCTTCCCCCTGCACTTTGTAACTGCTCTCTCACTCTCCCGGCCCTAGAGAAAGGCAGGGCACCACTGGCTTCCTTCAGCCATCTACAGAATTACTATTTGGGCAATCAATTTTGGCACTTTGGACAGATTCCCTTTCCTCAACACAACCCAGCAGCATCTACCCATTCAGTGCTGATGTATTTTTATACTGTCCCTACATTCCTCTATTGATCCCAAACACAGTCACTGTGACTGAGCATATGTTCTCTCTTTAAAATACAAACAAACTAGTGCTTCTTGCTTCAGCTTCTGTGCAAACACCCAACCCCAATATTACCAGTCAAAGGTCCAGTTCTTTCAATAAATAAAAGGAAATACCTGAATATGGTTGGGAAACCTCTGACCATCATCATCTTGGAAAGATGATAGGCACTACTTGTTTTCAAGTTTACACATTTAAAAAACAAAGTGTATGTGTTTCATAAGCATGACAACTCAGTACACTCTCTTAAGTGTATATGCATGCCTTGGATATGCACTTTCCCTAGAATGGCATGTACTGCTGTTAAAAATAAAACTTGTTTCTCAAATGCTGCTCTGTAATTTGTATCACTAAACTCAAATGGCCATTGGAAAAAAAAAAAAAGAAGAGTGAGGGACAATGAGACAGAAGTGGTCTTCAAAACGCAATTTGCCTTTACACTCAAAATGCACTTATGTTTTGATAAGGGGATATGTCCATACTGCAACTTAACATATATATGGTTTAGCAGATACAACCAAAACGTTATAAAAACAGACCATAGAGTGGGCCAGCAACTAAGGTGTTTTAAAATAACTTTTTGTCCTGAATAGAATTTTTCCAAGTCCCACTTTTGGCTGTACAACTGATTTGAAGAGAAATCCAGTTCTTTCTTCCTGCGTGGCTTTGTTTCTTAGTTCACATAGTAAAGCCAATAGACAATATTGAAGAAGGAAAAAACAACAGGGAAGAATATGCGAGACCATCGATCTATGGCATTGACATCAGTCAAGTCAGGGATGGTGATTTTCAGCTGGGACGCGCGTCTCCGTAGCCGGCTCTTCTTCTGTGCCACGTGCCGCTCCAGGGCGTTGCGGCCGAAGCTGTGCCGGGGCAGGCCGGCTTTGCGGTACTGGATGCTCGAAGTGTCATAGGCCAGCATTGTGCTCCTAGGGTCCCCAAGCCCCATCACAGCCTCCGAGGCAGCCATCTCGTTTTTAATTTCGAGCGTGCTCAACAATATGTTTTCATGTGGGTCCATCTGTAAAAAATAAGACAGCGGATTTAGCAGGAGGGAAAGGAAGCCCAGTCAGCTGCAAACTGAAGCCATGCTGATAAGGGCCGCATCTAACATTACTAATTGATTGGATGTCAGCCTGAAAGACTCTAAGCATAGCTGTGATTATATTTATTATCATTTATTTGTGACCTCAAGGAGAAATAGGGCCAGTATAGTATAATGCAATAAATGATATTTCCCTAGACCCAATGCTCAGCAAGCACAAGTAATTCCTGGGAACAGAGAACATGCTCAGCTCCTGAAAGTGGGATTCTGCCACTGAGTAGGATATCTGGGGCAAATATTGAAATTTTCAGGGGTTTTGGAAGGAAGTTGAACGGAAAAGGATCTGCTTTGTTTTGGTTTTTCTTCTTTCAAATGAAAGCTTTGGCTCTGACAAACTTCCATTATTCATGAGGTCTCTCTGCCTCTCTGAATGAGGTACAGAGCACTGCACAAGAGAATGCACATTTTAGGTCCCATATTGCAAACAGGAGTGCTGGTTACTTGAGGAAAGGCAATGGCACAGTCTAACTATAGCTATGTGGAAACTCCATGCCCCAGTACTAATAAATGTCTTCAATACAGTGCATGCTGTAATAGCATGCTGCTGTAATAGCAGAGATCTGCAATTTCAAGCCAGGAAAAAGCTATGCAGAATGTAATCACATCAAATGTACATTGAACAGTTGTTTCAATGGGTAGATTTAGCTACTATGCATTCTTTAAAGGCAATTCAGTGAAAAAAATCTTAAAGCAATATTGTAGAGAAACCCCTTAGACAGTCAAGAGGATTTCAAAGATAAGAAACTAAGTTCCACTCTTAGGCAATCTGGAGAAGATCTGGAGTGTGAAAGGAGATTTTGAAAATAATCCATTTATAGAAAACAAAAGTTATTTAGGAAGTTTGAATTCTTCTCAGCCTTTTCTCTAAGCATGTATTTTGAATTGTGTGATAACAGATTATAATTAACTAAAAGTTCTTAAAAACAATAATAGCTAATGAGAAGCTAATTAATTACACTGAATTAGTGATGGTAGTGCAGATATACTCTGGGCCAATTAAGAGAAAAAACTGTCCCAGAGCTCCTTCAAGAAAAACTCAGCCACGTTATTCATTTATGATGTACAGAATATATTCTATGATTATTACTCAAAGTGCAAAAACTGTGACCTTTGTGGATTTCTAAACAATAACAGGGTATTCGTATATTCTGTAATATTTAGCAACTAGCTGTCAGCAGCAGGTACCTCCCTGCACTGCCCAGTGCAGACTGTACTTGCCATTATTAAACCCCCTATGTAATATTTACCATGGCAAGATGAGAGAGCTGGGTTTAAACCAGTTGCTTTTTAGTAGCACCCCCTGCCCAGTGTTCTGAACTGTGAAGTCAGACACTCACAAAGGTACTTTGGACCTACTGAAACACTGTCATTTGAGTGATTACATCTGTTCGAGTGATGCACAAAAACTAGTGTTGCTGAGATGACAGATTTCCCTCTCTGTCACTTTTTTCCCCCCAATCTGTGTGAGTTTGCACCCCTCTAGTTTCATTATATATTAATTATAAATCAAATGTCATGACTCAATGTGAAACACACAAAATCTTCCTTTTTTGTTAGCTTTCCATGAAAGCCACATGAAATTTATGAAATTCCTAGTGCGGGAAATCAATCTTTACTTGAAAAGCACTGGAAAAATGTGAAAGTTGAGCTGAAACTCAAGAAAAATTCCTTTAAGAACTCTGTAGCATGATATTGAGTGTAGTGAGGGAACACTGCTTCTCTCCAGGAAGGCCATCAAATCAGTTCTCATCTGCATTGTACATGTAATACTAGGATTCTACTATTGTAATTCCAACAAAAGCATATATCTGCAAAATCTTTCAAATTGATCTATGAAACTTCTCAAGATGGATTTCAAACATTATTTTCTAACCACTGTATTTATTTGGAAAATTATTTTGTGATTTTGGGGGTAAAACTAAAGGGGACTAATTTTTGTTATTAGATCTCAGACCAATCATAAGACTCTCAGGGTCCTTCAAATAAAACAATTAATTACAGGCACTTGGCATTCATTGATCCCAAAATGTCTAAAATCACAAGAGGTAAGTTTCCTACATGAAGGGTGCAAAGTCATTTGGAAACTACATTTTCTGTATTTTCATATAACCTCAAGAAAAGAAGTTTTAGTTCCAGTGACATCAGGGGAAGTTGGATGTAACATCCACTAATGTAATGGTTTTACCCTTTAGCCCAGAGCCTGGGTAATTTCCACCTCAATGTTGTGCATTCTAGGATACTATTTCTGAAAAGATTTTAGTGCCAACAATTTTTTTCACATCTTAAATCTTAGGATGAATCTACTTTAAGCATTTTATCCTTTTGATCTGCAATGATATTAGAAATTTGAGTGCTCTTTACATATTTGCATACATTCTATGCAACACACATGCAAGAAAGGCTATTTTAGTCTGCTAGAGTTAGACACAGACATGTTTTAGCAACATGATATCACTCCAGTCAACTTTTTTTCTTAATGCAGCAAAATGCTGCAGATGTCTATAATCTGGGAAGCAGTTAGTAAGATTAGTGATGCTGGGCAGAAAAAACATTAAGCAGTACTCTAAACTATCTTCTAGGGAAAAATGTCTTCTTCTGTACATATCACACTCATATCAGAGTTGAAGCACAGCATTTTTCAATATTCCAAGACTTTTTCAGAAGAAATAATGCAAAATACAGTAAATATTAGAGATGGGCGAACCTTCAAGTGTTACAATACCCAGATAAACACCACAAAGTTCAGCTGTTTCTTGAGCACTGATTTGACCCTCCTGCATCTGGAATAATGAACTGACCATAAGAATAAATGCATTTTCTCATGATAATCAGAATTTCCAACCCAAATGAACAGGGAGGGAGGAAGGAAGGGAGGGAGGGAGGAAGGAAGGGAGGAAGGGAGGAAGGGAGGAAGGGAGGAAGGGAGGAAGGGAGGAAGGGAGGAAGGGAGGAAGGGAGGACGGGAGGAAGGTTGGTTCCCTGTCAGATTAGAGAGAGCTGGGACTGTTTTTTCCACCAAGTAGATTCACCCAACTCTAAGTAAAACATGCTTTTGTAACGAAGTGACGCCTGAGATAGAGTGACAGTGAACTACATTTATTGTAAACAGCACCACCCATTCAAAAGGATCCCAAAGCGCTTTACAAGCATTAGAAAGAAGAACCACTTCACTTCCCAGTGAAGCACAATCACCTCTGAGGTGAAATGTGGTGACTGACAGTGCAGAACAACACACTTTATTTTAGTCGAGGAAATGGAGAATGTTGTAGCCAATTAAAACTATGGGGTGGGTGAGTGGTGGTGGGGAATGTTGGGTAAGCAGAACAGTTACATAAATTGATATTTGGCCAGGTGCTTGGGGTTGAGATGACCACGCTATAAAAAAGTGCCATGGGATCTTTAATGACCATAACCGGTCAAGACCTGAATTTTACGTCTCTGAGGATAAAAACATTAGAAAACAATGAAAGATACCTTTGTTGAATACATTTCTGGACAATGATATGTGCCAATTATTCTTCTGTCCTGTAAGTTAATAAAATCAAGACCAGTTTCCTTAGAGATAAGGCAGCTATTATCTTTCATTTAAAATTAAAGCACTGTAGGATAATAGTAGGACAAGTAATTAAAATATATAGGGACCTCTAAGCCAACAATTAGCATAGGTACATTCTGGCTTCAGAGGTGCTATTACTGCCTTGCTCTGCTCCTCAAGGTAACATAATGTTGTGATGTAAATGTATTTTTTCCAACTGGTCATTTGACCAAGGAAGATATGATGATATGAAAACAATTATTAAAATTATTCTGGGGGAGGGAAAGTAAGTGTAAAAGTGGTTTCAAAAGGAGGTGGAGGAAGGTTAAAAAGATCTCTTGGTGCTGAAGGATTGTTCAACCATAGAACTAGACTCTTTATGGTGAACAGGAGAGTTCAAACTTAATGGAGAAATTCCCAGGACAAGAAAGGAAGGGGGATGAAGATGAAGAAGAAGCAGCAGCAAGTACTGTGGAAATAAAAGGTGAAGGCAGAAGTGGAGGAGAAATGACCAGAGCTCAGCAAACATGCAAGACACCAGGGTTTTTATAAATCAATCTTAAATGTGAACGACGAAATGATGCAAATGATTCATTTACAGGTCCAGGTCAAACGGCAGAAAAGCTGACTCTGGAGCTTTGAAAGCGGCCATGACTTTTGTGATGGTCTCAAACAAGGGGAATACAGAGGAAAGCATAGAATTGTTACCATTATATATTCTTCCTGATACCTAGAAACTCCAAAATGATGGCTTTCTTGAGGAATTCCTCTTATAATAATACATTAGCAACTGTAAAATACAAGGAAATTACAACTCCCACACACATTCATTAGGAATCCTCCAAGGATGACCAGACCTCTGAAATTATTAACTTTCAGTAAATCAGTTCCTTGGTGATTATGGTCTGCTGTTCTGCCAAACACAGCTTTATAATACAAGAGAAATTTATACTGATGGATAAAAAAGATACAACATTGACACTTTTCCTTTCTCACACACTGTTCATTTTTGCCTGTAACCTTCAACTACAGGCAGGAACTGATGGCTCATTTTATGGTAGAGTGGCTCAGAAACTGTGTGTAAAACAGACAGTAGAGATGGAATTCCTGATAGAAAAACTCTTTGAAACAAAACACTTGCAAATTGAAAAGAAACATCTTTTTATTAAGTAGAGCTGCCAGTAAACTAAAACAAAATCTGGTGAGCTAAACCATGAATTCTAAGCTGGAAGTACCCAGTCTATTACAAAGATTAAAACCTGAAATTTAGCAGTTATATGTCCTGTGAAGTGACATTCCTAAGAAATGAAGACAGAAATAAAGATCCCTTTTTCAATGAAGACTTATATGACACGTCTAGATAATTTAATTTGTTATAGATGAAAACCTTACTATCTATAGCACAGCTTCCCACCTCTTAAAAGCTGAGGTTTGTTTGGAAAACCAGTAACATTCCATTCCTGACTAGTCACAGGGGCTCTAGCAAGATCAGATGAAAGTATGACGTGCACTTTTTGTGTGATAGGGATCTTCCACCTCATCAGCAAGGTTTGACTTATGGAATGGGAACCACTGAGCTCTGGGGATAGCCTGACTACAAGGCAATGTGTGGGAGGTCGATAGCTCTGTGTAAGCTGGGCTCACTCTGGATGAAAAAACAATTAATGATTTTCAAAGGGCACCTGCCTAAAGCTATGGTGGTATTTTTGACATGATAAGCCAGTCTGCTGAGATAAAGCTATAGAAATTTATAAGACACAAATGCCTAATATTTCAAAATATCCATATGTGAACCAATGTCTTTAACAACGCAACAAACGCTGCATTTCCATTGTCTGTACAAAACTCATTTTACTGCCAGTATTGCAGTTACTGTATATGAAACCAGGCTAGCATGCATTGTTATACACCTAAAATTTGGGTCAGGCTGTAAAGAATGCAGTTAGAGGACAGTAATGGGGTAGACTTATAATTTCAGGCTACTTCACATGGTTTCAGATCAGAAAATTCAGAGAAACACTGCAAATTACAGAAGGATTTTCTTCAGGTTCTTGACCTTTCAAAGACTAAAAATCTAAGCACACCCTGCCCCCACAAGAAACCTGTAAGAGTTAAAAAAAAAGGGGGGTGAGAAAAACATACAAGATTGGAACAAGGAGCTTTAACATTGCTCTAAATAATTGTAAATAAATTTCTAGATATTCATTTTTACCTTCTGATATATGTGACTTCTTGATCATTATCTTTAGTAACAAATCAATAACTTAGTTGGCAAGTATTGCAGGATTCAGGAGAAATAGTTGAAAATATAACTTCCTGTTGGTATGCGTTACTTAAACATAGGATTCATGTATTTAAGGCACTGAAGAATGAGAGCCCAGATGAAATGTGAGAGGCTAAAGCATCTTTGCTTTGATGGCATTTGAATAAAAGCCATGAAATATGAACTTGTTCAAACCTCTGCACAGAATCCAATAAACTTGAAGTTTATATCAATGTCTTCTCAAATACAATTTTCAGCAACAATTTTTTACTACTGAGACATTTAGGAGGAAGCACAGGAAGGTGATCTGGAACAGAAGATTTCTAGGGTAGCAATTAACAACGGCTTAAATTCTACTGTTTCACAAAAACCAAGGTGTTGGGCAGTCCAGATTCTTAGTAATGCTACTCTGATGAAGTTATTTGTTATTTCTTTTTTAAAATATCATCCCATTTACAAGTATACAATTAATTTTTGTGAAGATAATATAAATGAAGAATACATCTGCAAGAACCTGCATCTTAAGCTGCTCACTTCCATCTGTGACAAATAACATCAAATTTTCATCAAGCCTTCATGACAATAATTTCTCCCATTATGGTGTCTTACAAAATACAATTTAGCAGATATATCTAGCACCAAAAATCTACTATAGAAACAGAGCAAAACTGGTTATATAAGAAAGTGTCATGAAAGATAAAAAAAATGCATCGAACACACAATTATCACCACAACTGGCAAAATTTCTGGCAAAAAAGGGTATAATTTGGATATAGTTATGGTTTTGAACTATGAACTAGATGATAAAAATAAGGTTGTTAAGTTGCTTCTCTAGGACAGCTTCTGTAAAATATACTAAAGATGTTATTTTTCTTGTTTGAAGCCAAATATAATGTGCAAAGAACTACACAGCACATCCTTGTCATGAGAGTGGGTGGACTGAATGGCAGTCTACCAGTTCCATCCGTCTGACCATGATACACTCACTTGTCAACAGATTTAGGCTTGTGGTTTTGGGGAACATATAATTCTTGGGCCCAGGCCAAAGATAAACATGTTCAGAGACAGCAAGAGGTCCAAGGATAAAACTCTGGAGAGAAACTGCAACTAATTCAACAACAACAACAACAAAACTAAAAGAAAATTCCCGAGATCTTTCTGTGGAAAAATCACTGAGAAGATTTTGTTACAAAGAAAAGAAAGATTAATTTCTAACATTTTATAATAAATGTCCAAATTAAAAAAGATCCAGAAAAGTATTTAATATGATCAGTTCATTGCTGATTTAGAAGCCTGAAACAGAGACAGTTCCACAGCTATAGATACTGCAAGGCTCAGAGGACTAGTCCTGAAAATATTAAAATTAAAAGTCTTCTGCTTTAAAATTATGGAAAACCCCCCTCAAAGCTGACTAAATGAAAATGTTCCTGCATGATTTACTTCTACACTGATGGTCTGGTTTTTTGGGGAGAATCTTATATTTTGTCACTCATTTCAAAATGAGCAACAAGAATGAAGAAACTTTCTCACCAAGATACGGTTAGTAATTTAAAATCTGTTTCTGAGTAAATTTCTGCATATGCAAAATGTATAACAATGCTATGTATTATTTAAAAATTGTCTTATACTTTAATTGTTTTTGTGTATGTATTAATTCTAGGGAAAATAAAAACTAGATTATAGTTTTCTTCATGATGTGATGTCTTTTTGTGTCTGTTCATTTCAATCAAACTTGAATTCGGTTAGTTAAACATATTATACTTTGAATATTTATAAAATATATGGATAGAAAGTGGTCAAAAAACCCATTACATGAAAAAAATCATATTGATTTAGGCTCTGTGACCTTTACTGTTGCATCCTTCAGGTCACAAGTGTTAAGTTTCTGACAACCACCTTACCAGAACATGGAGCTTGTTTTGAGAACATGAGCAAGGACAGGTATGTAGAGCTTTTTGCACATAGCTGTAAGATGCACTAAGTTTAGGGAGAAGCCTTGACAATTTTTTACATGGGGAAGAAAACTATATTCAAATCTCTAACACTGCTTAAAAGAGGAATGGAGACATAAGAATGAAAAAGAACATAGAAACCATGTTGTAGTACAACCTTTTATCATGGCAGAAGTATTCTTAAAACTAGTTTCTAAGGAGTAAAAAAGACATATTTACATATAGACATATATTTTCTCTATATACATATTTGAGTTTAGGCATAAGCCTACCAATCTACCTACCTAATGTTTTCCTAAGTTACACAAAACTAACTCCTGGTGTATTTCTTTCTTCATATGCAGAACTCTAGGAAAGAAGTAGAACCCAAAAGAATTTGTAACTAAGTGAATTTACTGAGAAACATAGGTCTTCATAGGCCAGCTTGACTGTTTCACTAAATTTAACAGATGTGTAAGCAACACAAACCCTAATATGCTTTAAAAAATAAAAAAGTAAGTATTCAGTTTCTGTGTGTCTAAATGGATGCCTCTAAATGCATCTAGATGGATGAAGTCTTTAGAATTTGTTCTCATACAAATAAAGAGACTGACAGTCACTGTAACAACATTATAATAATACTTTTACCACTTAGTGACATCCAAGTGTATATAATCCAGTGATCTCAAAATTCACGAGCACAACTAGGTTGCCTTCTCTAGCACATGCTACTTGCAGTTACAACTTATATTTTGGAAAGAAATTTGCCAGCTCCTGGCTGCTGAATTAAACCTTGACAAACTCTTTAGAGCTGTTGTGTTTCAGGAAATCAATTCACCAAATTCCCTACCAGACACATCTTCTAGACTGCAGCTACATACATTTCTTCTACTTCATTGTACATAATTTGTCTTTTTTTGTGTCTTATTTCTTCACAATTTGATCTAATGACCTAAACTGCACTAAGGGATTCTTTTATGAACTAAAATTGTGTTCTGCTCAGGGTCACAGGCTGTAGATGCAGTACAAAAGCAAAGGGGAGAATGTGCTTTAAACAAGTGTACAGGCACTGGTCTTACATTAATTAAATATGGCATTCAAAGGAGTGCAACTGGAGAAAAAAAGCCTCACCTAGCTGACTTGACCTTTATTCAGATGTCATGTGGAATACCAGCACAGATCGTGGAAAATCACCTTCTGACTGCTTCTGCAAAGTGCTGTGAGCTAAAACTTCAAATTTCACTCCTATCCAAGCTCTGGTTTGCTAAAACACGAAGAGGCTGGCCAGACACCCTGTGCATTGCTGACTGTTTCATGTGCAAGTTGTTCCCTGAGAATGCATAAATGGAAATTTAGGAGAAAGGCTAAGCTTTTATAATCCATGCCTACTTTGTTACATGTCCTTCAATAAACTGCTGTGTAAGGAATACCTTCTGATCCTGGATCAACAATCAGTCCTCGTGCAGCTTTACCTGTACTGCAAATAAAAGGAAAACTCTCCTTGGAGAGAAAGAGAGAGGATGAATTCTTTCACTGACATCTGGACAGTAGCAGCATTAGCTGCAGCAATACAGAGCAGTAAGGATTTGAGACTGAAATTTTAATAGCTTCCTGTTGCCTTAGTGTTTTAATATCCTGTTCAGTTTATTAACTGAGTCTCTGCATATAACCAGTTTAAAAATCCTCTTTTTACCAAAAGCTTTTACATCTTGTAAACACGTTATATATGCTTACTCATGTTTTATACTAGAAGTACCTCTAGTCCATAGGGTATAAAGTGCCATTCTGTGTAATAGGTACTGACTGGTTTTAGGTACCTTTGCAATAATTTCTTCTCCCTGAAGATGCATTATATGATTTCTGCAGATAGAAATGAACAAATATTGCTATGAACTGAAAAGGCCAGCAGCAAGCCAGCAGTAAATCAGTGGGGAAATAAAGGCATTAGCCAAGCCTAATTGTTTTGGAGCATTCCTTTGGAGCAAGGTCTATTATCTTGGGCCTACAGCCCTGCTAATGCATCTTCACACCACAGCCTGAAAATTGAAGAGAGTGACCTTGTCTGTTTGCAGTGCACTGAAAGCCATCACAAACTGTAAAAAGCCACAGGTACAGATCAGTGCATTCTCTTTGGCTCAGGTTAACACACTCCTTCATCTAATTCACTCCTCCTTTTCTAGAGACATCTATGGATATGACAGATTAAAAAAAAAAAAACAAAAAACCACAGGCTCTTCCAGTTATTCTCTAGTAAAGCGGTGATAAGAAGTTTGGAAGCTGTCATGGGAAATGTCAGGTAGCACACCAGCACCTGAACTGACTGTGCCATCTCCAAGTGTGCTGCTGTAACAGAGGACATTTCTGGCACAATGGACTAGAAAGTTCTCAGTCTCCCTGCTCCAAGAGCACCCACACATCAGACAGTGAATCTGAAAGTGGGCATCTGGGGAAGGAGGATGCTGTGGGAGCCCCATTTCCTTGCTAGATTACAAACTGCCAGTCCATCCTTAGCCTGCCAGTTGCGTAGTTGAAATAATTAGGTGTAATCACTTGTCAAACAGGTGATTGTATGCTCTTATTTCTCTCAAAGGCTCTGATAATGCAATTGAGTTCCCTTAGAGGGAAAGATCTGAGGAAAACTACTTAACTAGTCCAGCTAAACTCAGTCAGACTCCTTTCCTTGGTTGAAAAGCTGTACGAAAAAAAAAAAGCAGCTGAGACAACTTGAAGGGGAAGAAAATTGCCAAGGGTTTCTGAGGGCAGGTTAAGCTTCCATCTGTCGTTGGCTTGCCATCTCACCACCTTTAGCAGCCCTGTGCTAATCCAGGTATAACAACAGTGGGCCAGGAGGGCAATGAATTGCAATGGTACCTGTATTTGTTTAAACTTTCTTGGCTTCCTAAGCCCTTCATTAATTTTTTGAGAACACTTCTATTGTATTCAAATCTATTAAGATGTGTTTAAATTCATTATAATGACATTCCATGTTCTTACCCAAATTTTGGATGGAAAAATGACATTAGTCTGAGAGTTTCCCTTGTTCATGGTTTGCACTATGAGCAACAATGTACTGTCCCTTTCAGGTGTGCTGACTGAATACCTTATGTAATAGAAAGAGGTCTGAGTAAAGAATTACTCATTGTTTTAAAAATACACTCAGTATATTTAAAAAGGAACCTTATCTAAACATGCAGAGGTTAGCAATGTCACTTCACATTTATTTACAGAAAATGACTGAATAAATCTGCATAAACAGTTTTACAAAGCATTGCATAATATGCTGACATTTTTCCCCTCTTTCCCAGAGGAAAATTGCTGTGTTACTGCTCACAATAACAGAGTATGATTGCAAAATTAAAGGTATTTTTATTTATGTGACTTATGTTTTCATGTACTTCAGGTATATTGCCTGTGCATTGGAGCATTTTCTGTGCTTTAAGCTAAGTTGGAAACATGTAGACTTTAATGATTACTGCAACTGCCTCCAATCTAAAACCACGTTTAGTGGTTTATTTACATGTATTTTACATTATGCAAAACATAATGCTGCTTCTGTGAAGTGGCAAATCAAATTATTGAAAGAATGCAGCTAAGAAATTCTATATAAGGAATGTTAATTTGCAATAATTAACTCTTATAAGCCTAGATGATTTAACTAAAAAGAAAAAAAATTAAATCATTTAGATATAACTTAAACACTACCTGAATGACATACAGGTAAGAATTAAAAATACTAGAAATGGAAGGAAGGTGCACCAAATCATTATGTGGTAATGCCTCTGTAAGTTTTGATATCTGAGTTGAAAAAAGGAAGTCTCATATCCTGTTTGCAGGTAATATCCTGGTGAGGCAACAACAGTGATGTTGAAGAAAAGACTGACCAGGACCTCCTTAAAGGGACAGATCCTAAAGAGCTCTTCCTTTAATGAGAGTCTTCCTGTAGGAAGTGCTCCCAATACTCACAACAAGTATCATCTCTGCTGCCTCTGATGCTGTGGAAGAGGATGGCACAGAGCTGCTTTTCCATGGGAATCACCCCTTGTCAAACATACAGATGGCAAGAAGCACTTCTTTACAGAGGAAGAAGAGTCAGCCTTTCATTTACCATGGTCTTTAAAGTGCCAGTCCTGGTTTTACCACTCTAATGCAGGTTTTCTGATCTATCCAGAATAACAAATAGAGACTTAATTAATATTGAAAAGCATTTTCACCCTACCCTCAAGAGTAGTCAATTAATGTACATAGTAGTTTGGATCAAATGAGTCAGTAGAGCAACTGTAAAAAAAACAGCAGTAGAATCCAAAAGACCTAACAGCAGCTTATGCAGCTGTGTACAGGAAATTTAGTAACACAGGAAAACATATGGAAAATATAGAACTTGGCAGGTGATCAGACAGCAAATGTCTAGAAGATATATCAGACTCATCACAATGGTCAGCATCAGCAAGCCCATCTAAATCAGAGTTCCAAGATGGAAATATCCAAGGTAAAATTATTAGAAACTAAAAATTAAGAGTAAATTTAAAAATTAATCAAAAAATAACTTGGATTCTGGAAAAAATTTAAGGGGAATAAATCAGCTCTGAGAGAGCACCAGGAAACTCATTATCTGAGCTCTCATAACAGAAATGAAACTTATTAAAATGGCTGGGTGTCTGCCTAAGAAATCATTTGCAGTTGTACCAGGCTCTACACTGGAATTGTGGTTAGGCGAATCATCTTGGAGACAAAACCAGACTTCATAGGGAGAAAACCTGAAGAGTTATATGAGAGTAGCTTGTTTCCCTCCCCTAGCCCCCTTTTATCCCAAAAGGAAACAAGAAATTACAATGAAAAGTAAAACAGAGTCATAGAGCTTCTAGACCAAATCTTTCTAGACCGTTTGTATGTAGCTACTGAATGAGAAGATATGATTTACAGATTTCAGTAAAGCCTTTGGTACATTATCTTAAAATAGAAGGGCTAACATGTCCCAGATGCATGTACAATTACCCACAGGAAGACAGGTGAATGATATTGGGAAGCCAGAGGCTGGAATTTGGACCTGTATTTTAATATATCTGTTAATAACTTTGAAGAAGCACAGACAATATTAGCATGAAGATTCATGAAATGCAAAGGACCAAAAGGACACTGATGACCATTAGCATTCTTAAATACAAAAGTTCACAGAATAAAAATACATAACAATGGCTTAGAGTATATATACCATGCATTATGACATGCTAGGCTCTCAAGCAGACATAGGTCACTCCCAGTGTAACAATCCTGATGTACACTTGCAGTACTATGCCAATCAGAACAGAAGAGACTAAAAAACTTGAGACTACCAGGGCAAAAAAGGCATTTCAAGACATAAGATGAAAAATTTGAAAAGAGAAGTGAGGAAATTATGTGAATCCTATCTCAAATAAATGAAGGATGTCTAGAGTAAGAAGAAAGGCAGTGATTTACCTAAAAGCAACAATATGATGTTTACAGAAAGAACAACGAGTCTTGACAAGGCAAAAGATGACGAGTTAGACTGAAGGAACAAACTGCTAAATGCAGCAGAGAAGTTTCAAGAGTGAAATGATGATACTCACAGCCATTTTTATCTGAACTCACTGCAAAGAAAATCAAGCAAGTCCTATATGATTTAACAAGTCTGTGGCAATGTATCTGCTGGTGACTGAGTCTGAATCTGCCTTGAGTTTTATGTTCTTTAAATTTCTACATAATTTTATTACTCAAGTTTCAGTATCCAAGAAGCAAATCAAGATACAGGCCCAATTCCTTCTCTACCTTTCCATTACTGCAAACAGGATCCACAGTCTTTGAAAATGGAGTATATCTTATGTGATGATTCAGACGAGATATATGGAAGAATTTTTTTTAAATGAGAGTGATGAAACAGCAGAAGAGGTTGCTCAGAGAGGTGGTGGATACCCCATTCCTGGAAACAGGGATCCAAGGTCACACTGGATGGTGCCCTGAGCATCTAGCTGAAGATGGCCCTGCTCATTAAAATGAAGTTGGAGTAGGTGACCTTTAAACGCCCCTTCCGACTCAAACTATTCCATGATTAAAAAAAAAAAGACAAAACAAACCCCAAACTACCAGATTTTGCACATGGTAAGAATATGATATGAAATTTAAAGAAAGATTTGGCCACAGTTTCATCTGGAATAGCCCTGAGGAAGCTCTGCAGCCAGCCTGATGGAGTTCACTCAAATGGAAAAAACAGGACACCTGAGTCACCAAATCTCCAAGAAATTGCAATGGATTCAGCAGATACCATGGCCATGGGAAAAAATCTTCCATTGCACACTATGTTGTAGGCTCCCTATTATCTTCTGAATAACACCAAGTAAAAATAGAGAGATTACCAGTGCCTGTGTCCACACTGGAATCTGTCCATGGAAGAGACTTCAATAGCATAAAGCATGGATTAACTTCACCTTTGATTCTGCAGAGTTATGGATGAGAGGATGAGTTGTGGATGAGCACTTCTCCTCTCACCACCTTCTGTTGATTGAAAGTTGTATGAGATTGTTACCAAACAAGAGTGTTGGAATTGCAAGAAAACCATTACAGATTTTCTGGTCTATAAAGTACAAGCAAAGCTGCTGTGCTACAAACAAAGGTTCCAATAACTGTTTATCCACCTCTTCTGCAGTGTCAATGCTGAATGCAGTAACAGAAGTTGTTTTGTGTAAAAGTTTTCATCCTCATGTTTGAGGTTTCTTCCTCATGGCATCAATCTTCTCTTGTATAGTATCTGATTCTTATGAATTCATAAAATTGCATATAGTGGTTCAAGAGGAATCTTGTAGTATCACAAAAGAACACTCATACCTTGTAAAATCAGTCCTTCACTATTGGAGCCTAGTTAAAGATGGAGCGTTTGTGTGATTCCATTTCTAAAATATGTTGTTTTTTATGAAAAACTGTTTCTGAACTAATTTCAGCAGTTCAGACCCCTTTTTGATTCTTATAAATGAAAATTACATAATATTTGTCTCCCTTTAATAGATAAAATATTCAGGTCCATTAAATATTAATATGTTTTCTCGCTGCTGGTCAAACAACAAGAGCAGCTGTCAGCTCCTTTCCTTCTCCCCAGAGCAGTCTGTGCAGTAGGACAAGTTCTCTGATCCTCTCCTATTTGATTCCCTGTCTATCACTTAAAGGATTGCAGACCTGATTACCAGATCAGAGTGGATCAGGATACCAGAGCAGAACTCCCATAGACTGTTAACTATGCTGGCCTAGAACATTAACTGAAAGGCTCACTATGAAAAAAATAAAAATCATGTAAAACTGTTCTTTGTATTCCACAGCATACCTTGTGTCAATCCTGTAAGCTGGTAGAGTTCTGCAACAGTTACTGAAATTAATTTACTCTGCCTAGTGAATTGGATTAACACACCAATTACAAATTCTTCTTCATGATCAGCAATTTGCCACTGGACTTGGGTTATTCTGTTACACAGCCGAAAGGTCTATTGTATGAACAAGAATGTTGAAAATACCACAAGTGAAGCAAAGTGTGCAAAAATATACCTCAGCTATTGGTGGCACTCTAACACCTATGGATCTTAAATTTCCAATGATGTTAGAGCAAAGACTTCAGGTAAATGCAGGTCTAGTCTTGCAAAATTAATTACAGGGTAGTTTAAAGCATTTTTAAAGTGAAATTTAATTTAAAAAAAGAAAAAAAACTTTAACAGTTTAAATAAAAACTCAGATTTTTTTCATTGCTGAAAAATCACCAATAGAAATATAACATGTTACAGTGTCTTCATGAACTTTATAATGCTAAAAGATGATATATGGTAACATAACATAAAAATTAAACTCATCATTATGAGTATGCCTTCATTCATTAAAATATGTTTCTCTCCAATCAAAAAGAAAAAAAAATAATGTGAGATATGAACCACGGCGATATAACTCTCCTTCTTAAAATCCTATGAACTATAACCTGTAAAACTATTTTGTGCTATCAATATGTGATGGATTTTTTGGAATAAAAAGTTCTTCTGTCTGCAGACCCACTATGTGTGTAGAGGTTCTGAACAAACATTAAGAAATTTCACTACTAGAGCTGTATGAAACTTAAGTCTCCAATTGACAAATAATCCCTTTTTTTTTTCTAATGCAGATTTCTTTTTTTTTTAGATTCTGACTTTGATTTTTTTTCTCCTTGGACTGTCATGATGAATTACAACTCAAAGAGCTTCCTCTGACAAAAAAAAAAAGTCCCACAACCCTCTCACCCCCTCCAAAAAACCCCCAAACCCCCAAAGATAATTCAACCTTATTTAACTTCCAACTTTGCATGTGTGTGAAAGTTTATACATTTTAGACTGAGAACATTTTTGCATTCAGCACAGATTTGCCACTGTGTGAAATTCATCCCAAAATGGTCAAAGTGATAAATTACAAGTGCTTTATGATAAGTGCCCCATTTTCATTAAGCATAATGGATACTTTTCCCAGAAGTGTGTACCTTGGCAAATACCTTTTCTGCCTCAATCCTCCATCCCTAGGGGGCCACTTTTAGATTCAAAATTAAATACATAGCACATTGATGGTTTATCTTCATTTAGTCAATAGTATCCTGGCCCATTAGACATTGAAAATATGCAAACTTCTCAAACTTTAAACACTTCTGTGGCAAATATTTCTTATCCAGCTCATCTGAAAGACCTATGAAAGCAGGTTAAATTTAGGTTTTAGTTCCAATGTTCCATACAGCTCTTACTAGAATATACAGCCATCATTTTGGACTTATTCCTTTGGAAACAGGTTGTACATATTCAAGTCTACATTCTGACTAAGAAAACATCTCTCAGTAAAACTTCACTGACTGCATGCTTTAGAAACAAGTCATTCAGTTTTCCAGGCTGCAGGGCAGCATTCACTGCTGAGGTGGCTAAGTACACTGCTCTGCAGAGCTAAGACAAGGTCATCATAATTCCACTCCACTCATTTTCTACAAGAAATTACATTTTAAAGCACTGTCTGACAGAAGTGAGAGCCTGCCTTCCTGAGAAAATGCTAAAAATTGATCCCCATTACAGTTTACCTTATTGACATCCATTCGCAACTTCTCATTGTTGGCACTGGCAGCTTTTTCTGCTGCTTTCTTTTGACGCTGAGGTCCCCTGCCAAAGAAGATGTAGTTGACCAATGCATACTCCAGCAGAGCCATGAAAACGAAGACAAAACATCCCATAAGGTACATGTCAATGGCTTTCACATATGGAATTTTAGGAAGAGTCTCTCGGAGATGGGTGTTAATTGTTGTCATTGTGAGCACAGTTGTGATTCCTGGAAAAAAGAATTGAGAAGTCTAGTGATTGAAATAATTTTAATTTATTTTCTAGAATAATAATTTATACTATTCAAATGCTGGAGTTGCAAAATATTTTTATTTTCCCCTGGTGGGAAAAAGATATCTCTAACCTCTGTCCATATTCATAGAATCCTAGAAAGGTTTGGGTTGGAAGGGATCTTCAAAACCATCTAGTACCATGGGCAGGGAACCTTCCACTAGACCAGGTTGCTCATAACGCCATCCACCCTGGCATTTCCAGGGATGGGGAAGCCCCAGCTTCAGGCAACATGATCCACTGTCTCACTACACTCACAGTGAAGAATTTCTTCCTAAGATCTAATCTAAATCCTCACGCTTTCAGTTTAAAGGCATTCCCCTTTGTCCCAAGTCCCTCTCCAGCTCTCTTGGAGCCCTCTTAGGCTCTCAAAGGTGCTCTAAGGTCTCCCTGGAGCCTTCTTTGCTCCAGGCTGAACAATTCCAACTCCGTGTCTTCATAGAGAGAGGTGCTCCAGTCACACAATTATCTTTGTGACATTTCTCCAGCCTGAAGATGCTGATATTTCTCCAGCCAGATGCTCTGGATGGCATCTCTTCCCTCCAGCATGTGGACAGCACCACACAGCTCAGTAACTTGCCCAGGATGCCCTCAATCCCATTGTCCATGTTGCTGACCAAGATGTTAAGCAGCATCAATCCCGACACAGACTCCTGAGGACACTTGTCACTGGTCTCCACTTGGACATCAAACTGTTGACTGCAACTATTTAAGTGCAACCCTGCAGCCAATTCCTTATCCACTGAGTGGTCCATCCAACAAATCCATGACTCTTTAGTTTAGAGAGAAGGATCTCATGCATAACAGTGTCAGATGCTTTGCACAAGTCCAGGCAGATGACATCAGTTGCTCTTCCCTCATTCCACCAGTGCTGGGACCCTGCTGCAGATGGCCACAGACTCTGTCACGCACAACTTGCCCTTAGTGAAGTCAAGCTGGCTCTCATCAATCACCTCCTTGGTTTCCATGTGCCTTAGCACAGTTTCCAGGAGGATCTGCTCCATGACCTTGACAGGCACCAATGTGAGACTGACAGTTCGGTAGTTCCCCAAGTTTTCTTTTTTTCTCCCTCTTAAAAAGGGGGCCTTTGCTTCCACTTTTCCAGTCAGTGAAACTTCACCAGACTGCCATGGCTTCTCAAATATGATGGACAGAGTTTTAGCCAATTCATTTGCCAGTTCCCTCAGGCCCTGTGGATGCATCTCATCAGGTCCCATGGACTTTGTGCTTGGGATCTCCAGGTTCCTTGGATGGTCTCCAACAAGATCCCTTCAGCAGGTGGTTCTTCATTCTCCCAGCCCCAGCCTTTGCCTTCTGCAACTTGGGCAACGTGTCTGGAGCACTTGACCATGAGAGCAAGGCATTAAAAAGGTGTTCAGTACCTCAGTCTTCTCCAGATCCTGGGTATCGAGGCCTCCTGTTTCCTTTCAGAGAGGACTCCCATTTTCCCTGATCATCTTTTAGCACTGATGTACCTATATAGAAGCTTTTCTTGTTGCCTTTAATGTCCCTGGACAGATTTAGTTCTGTCTTAGGGCTTTAGCTTACCTAACCTGATCCCTGGCTGCTCAGATTTTTTTTGTGTATTTCTCACAGGCTTCCTGACCTTGCCACCACCCTCTGTAGGTTTCCTTTTTGTGTTTGAATTTTTTCAGGAACATCTTGTTCAGTCCTTATCTTGGACTTGTATTTTTTGCATAGCATAAAAAAACATTACACACGTAATAAATTGAGCTCAGTCAAGCAAACAGTAGTTGGATTCCATAAGTATATTTTTAACCAGCTAAACTGCAACCTTCTGTAATGAGTCTCAGTTAAAAATTACAGGCTGCAGTTGCTTTATCTTGCTTTCCTCCAGCATTTTCAGGATGTCTGCAGTCTCAAATTCTTAAGGCAAAATGCTACACAGAAAGGCCTGGTAAAACTCAGATGTATTCTATAACATTAAAATGTCAAATTTTCAATGGCATCTTTTATGGGGCTTTACTTATCTTAGCTATACAAGAGTTGTACTGGCAGGAATCAGCCTGATTTTGACAAAATTTGGCAGTAGAGATACTTATTTTTGTAACATGCTCCTTATCATGAGGGGGCAGAATAAACAGATACACACGGGATTAGTGATGAGATATACAAATACTCTAGAGATTAATTAGGGAAACAGTTTTGCTTTTGGAACGTAAGATAATAGTAAGGAAAAAAAAAATCAGACTCTTACAATCATTTAGGTTGGAAAAGACCTTTAAGTTCATTGAATCCAATCTTTAAATCAGCACCATGTCCACCACTAAACCATGTCTCCAGGCACCAAATCTTTTAAATCCCTTCATGGATGGTAACTCCACCACTTCCCAGAACAGCCTCTGCCAGGGCTGGAAACCTTTTTGGTGAAAAAATTTCCCATAGGATCTAATCTAAGCCTCCCCTGGCATAACCTGAGGCCATCTCCTCTTGCCCTTTCACCTATTACTTGGCAGAAGAGCCCAACCCCCCAGCTGGCTGCACACTCCTCCCAGGGAGTTTTAGGGAGCAAGGAGGTCCCCCCTGAGCCTCCTTTTCTCCAGGCTGAGCTGCCCCAGCTCGCTCAGCTGCTCCTCATCAGAACTGTGCTCCAGACCCTCCCCAGCTCTGCTGCCCTTCTCTGGACACATCCCAGCCCCTCAATGTCTGTCTTGAAGTGAGGAGCCTGGAACTGGACACAGGATTTGAGGCACAGCCTCCTCCCTCAACATAAGGACAAGTGAGCTATAAAATCCTAGTAGAACTTTATTTAATTCCTGAAAGGAAAACCAATTTATAATCCATAAACAATGCTGAATGTGTGTTCCGGACTGCTATGGGCAAAAGCAAAGTAAGCGCATTCTTTTCAGAGAAAAAACAAGTAGCAAAAGAAAAACAGAGTATGTTGAGACAATTAGGCTAATTTGGATTACAATGATTATAAAGTTAGCTGATTCAGACATGAAATCACTTTAATTTTTATTTAAATTCTGATGTTTTAAATGCTAATTCAAATAATACAAAGCTTAACAAGCCAGACATAAAAAGATCTAACACGTATCTTTTTTATTTTCAAATCATGCACTATCCACTCAGCCAGAAGCTAGAAAAACCATTCAGCTAATGCACACTGCATGAGATGTGTAAAAATGCCTACCTAAAGCAACTCTTGCAGCTGAAGCATCATAATTAATCCAGAAGGAAACCCAGGACAGGATAGTGATCAGAATAGAAGGCATGTAGGTCTGCAGAATGAAGTAACCAATGTTTCTCTTAAGTTTAAAGCTGAGAGACAGCCTTGGGTAGGCACCTAAAAGAGAATATTTGGTATGGCCGTAATTTATTTGTATAAAGCCTGAAAACATTTTTCTTTTCTGTCATTTTTGTTTTATTTTTCATTCAGCTTAGAGTACACTCAGAGCTGAAAGATCCAGGATATTCAGCTACAGAATTTCTAGCAAGAATTGGGATTAAATAATCTTTTATGCTAAGGGTACAAAGATGCTCTAGTTGCTTATCTGCTGGTAATCATAACATTCAACAATCAACAGCCAAAATATACATCAGAGCAACAAAGCACAGAAATGCCTCTTCCCTGACAAACTGTCATATGCCAGCTTCAATGTGACCCTTATCCTAAACTTCTCTCCAAGAAAGGCAACACTCCTCTTTTGTCACTAGACACCAGAAATATTGTAGTGTATGAAACATTTGTTAATATGGCAGCCTAGAAACCATTCTTCAAGTCCCATTTCTGCTTGATTTTGAAGAATTTTGATGTACAATCCTTCTATAGTCCCTCCAAAGGTGATTTCTATCCATATCTGGAAAGTGAGTTTTGAAGATAATTTTTTTTAATACACCTAATGGGTTTCTCAAGTAGGTAGAAAATATCTCCTACTAACAGCCCAATCCAACTCTTGCACCTCTTGAACAATTTAATGTCATTGAAATATGTTAGTTTTGGTGTCTTTAGTTTTGGTGTCTTTTTTTTTTTGGTCATTTTTTTCCCATGAATTGCAATCTGATTTTCTGATCCTTCTCAGAAAATCATCTTTTCAGCCTTCAGAAAGTCATACACTTGCTAGAATGGGCTAAACTGGAAATCCTGGAACAAGCATTTTAAAGACTTTATGTTGAAGACAAAATAGTCTAATACATCCCAAACTTGGCAAAAGGAACACTAAAAATATGGAGAAAAATGTTCCTAAATATCCTGCATGCTGGGTTGGTCTTATGGCACAGAGATGTATAAGTGGCTTAATCAGTTTTCATAGGCAAACAGAAAATACAGCTCATTTAATGAGCCTTAACATGACAGATTACATATGTTAATGAATGGTGCCTTATACACTATGGAAGCTGTAACAAAAACTTCTCCTTTCCAAATTCCTGTTTCTAAAGGTTTTGCTCCTCAACTGCACACGGAGAATTAATCCAGTTTTAGAAGTCTTTAAAAGAATTCCCCTTTTAAGCTCCCCTCCACAAACCTGTAGAGAAAACAACATTCTTGGTGATAAGCTTGTAGTCTACAATGGAGAACTGTGGCAGTTCGATCTTTGTCACTCCTGTGACTGCATTATCACCCCCACGCCAGTAAAATTCAATGTCATCTGTTGTATAGCCATCTATAAAAACAGGAATAAACAAGTGAGATACAAATCTCTCCTGACATCATGGGGAAAAGTTCATTAACTCAAAACATATAAAAATATTTCTAAAATTAAGCCATTTATAAACATACAGACATAGGTCATTCCAAATATAACTTCAAAAGGCTACCCTAGGTGCATTTTGATATTTGTTGGTTTTTTTTAAAGATATATTACATGAATGTATTAACAAAACAGACCTTTGAAACCAAATTAAGACTACACACATCCCATCTCCAGACAGCAACTGTACATCAGCTTAAGGTAACTTCTGATCCCAAGGCTGTAATTTCTGTCCCTGAGCTGAAACATCAGCACTGGCAATGTTCAGTTTTTAGTTGTAAAACAGCATAATTCTTTTTCTAAAATGGCTTGAATGCAGTAAAAGACAGCAACATTCAATGAGGCTTGTAAAAGGCCTTGTAGGAAGCAACTGTAGCAGATGCAACTCCCATCAGTGGCAAAAAAACACCTACAAGAAATCAACCAAAGAAAAATAAAATTCCCACCACCCAACAAAACACCCCAGAACACAGCACATGTTCACACAGTCATAAAACATATCCATGAGAAAGGAATCTGGGTTCCCAAATGCACCTGAGCCAAGTTCCATGCTCCAGAGTTGGTGTACAGAACTGATTGTGAGACATCAGAAATAAATCTATTGCAAAACCAGGAAGTACAATTTTCATTAATGTTTCGTATGCATTAATCTAAAGATTTTTGTCATTGAAACTAAAACACAGAACAATGACCATGACTGTTTTGCAAATTGAGATAATAAAGACATAAACACCTTAATCTTAATTCTCCTCCACAGACAAAGGACAAAATTGTACATGAAACAGCATTTTAGAGTGCTCAAATACCACTGAATTTCAAGGAATAATGCATAGAATCTGTAAAATTGCTCCTGTGCATCATTAATATTTGATAATCCAAGTAGAATCCAGGCGTACAGCATTAGCGAAAGGCAAGCAAGTTTGAAGACATGAACCAAATAATCTGTAAAAACACTGAAACAACTATAAAAATCTATCTAACACACACAATTTTTATTGGTAGATACATTCATATAGTATGCTGATAGCAATTCCAGAGTTTTGTATAAGTGACTCTTTTACGTTCCTGGTCACAAGTCTGTCTTCAGAAAAGAGGCAGACAGCTTACTTATGTTTCCCTGCCTAGCAACTTCATCTTTGTCAAGTCTCTCTCTAGGCTTTCAGAGAGAGAAATAAAATAAAATCTAAAATAAAATAAAGTCTAAAATAAAATAAAGATGAATAATTATATTAGCTGATGTTGAGATGTAAAAGCAACTTACTGCACTTCATGTTATGAAAAATATAAAAGAACACCCTTAGAGATTTTAGGAAGGCTGGTATTACTTTTTTGGGAGTATCTTTGTGATATTGTCAAGTTTTGCTGATATTCTGGCATCAACCCTGCCCTCCAATGGCAAGTTCCAGATTCTAATACCATTTACTGAACTTGGATTAATCAAAGTAATATATTTAATTCTGAGGTAACTAAACTGTTAAACTTCACAGCTAATAAATCAGTATTTTATTTTGTTTCTGAAAAAAACAAATGCTAAAATAAGTTTCAGCAGGGAAAAATCCCACTTTTCTATGTAAGAGAAAAAGTTTATAAAAAGCCCAAATGGCTTTTTATTTGGTCACATTTTTTAAAATATCCATTAGAAGAGCTTTTTTGCTGAACTGCCTATGAACAGTTTAGCCTTGAGGTGTCTAATCATACCAGGGTTCACACAAGAGAACTCCAGGATTTACATTCCAGCTGACTGCCAAATGCTTCAGCACTACCCTCCACCAGGAAGACGTGGTTCAGCTTCTCCCTGGATTCTCACAGCCTTAACACAAAGCAAACAGTGACAACTAGTTAGGAGAGAAGAATCCTTGGAAACTCCCACCCCAAAGTTCAAACTGAAGATTCCAAACTCTGCAGCTCTGTGTGGCTTTGGGGAGAACTGAGCAGAATTCCCTGCTGCTGAAGGGTCTTACATTGGGCAAATGATAACCTGAGACAGACCCAGAATGACAGGACTTATTAATAAGGAGAATTTCAGGAAGTCTCTCTAAGCTTTTATTAAAATACTTCTCTTTCCAAAAAGGATAAATTATCCCATTCATTTCAGAGCGTGGAGAAGGAGAGTAAAGAATATTACAATCATCTGCACATGAATGCTCTTGTGTACTGCTAAAGTACCCAAAGATAATTGGATATAAGTCTAATATCTGCAAAACATCTGCCAAAAGAGAGAATGGGCCTATTCATGTCTCTAGTGGATGTTTTACAGTAAAGTCCAATTACCTGTGGCTATAATAAACTCCTTCTGCAGATATCTGGGACTCAAAACAACTCTACTTACAAGTTAAAATTATTTAAAGATCAACTAATTTAAAGTAGTAATAAGCAGTCTAGAAAAAATAATCTGTAGCTCTTGACAAGAAAAAACAAGAGTTAATAGAGTCAGTTCAATATTTCTAAATTATCAGACACCACATGTTGGTAAAGCAGAAAAGAAAGCATACTAAACCCAAAAATGTTCCAAGTAATCTTTGCAAGAATATGAGTTTAGCACAGAACATTATTTGATTTAGACTGTAAACAACTGTTGGTTTACTATACACTAAATCGTATGTAGCTCTGCTGCCAGCAGAGAGCATCTGATTGATTGCTTTTCCCTCAATCATTTATATATCATCATCAGCATGATTTACTTCACATTCAGAAAGTTCAGTTTCTCATTTCTGTCATGCATCACACTCTGGCAGTCACCCAAATCAACACATTGTCCTGGTAATATGGCACCAATCCTGAGAGAAGCAAAACATTCTCGACTCCATTAACAGGGACAGGGAGTTTATCATCCTGTATGCATTGAGGGATGACAGATGACGAAGAACTGTAGAGGAAAAACAAACAACCAATAGAACATAAAATAAAACCCCCTTCACATAGAAACTATAAAAGCATCAATTTTTTTCCAGTCTATTGAAGACAAGTCCAAAATAGGAAATTCTTCGAATACAAACAACCTAAAATGAAAGCTGTAACATTACTGACTGAAAACAAAAATATTTAGATACAAGACAATTATCAGAAACACCACAGAATGGAAGAAAAGAAACAGATTTTTCTGAAAAACTCTGGATTTATCAGGATTCACTGCCACAGAACATTGCAGTTTATACATGACAGCCAGGAGATATTTTACATCTACACATCTAGAGTGTGCACTGTGTAGGAATTCAAGTGCTCCACATCACTGACACTATGGCAGCACCTGGAGACCGAATATAAGGCAGCTGCTGATTTTTTTGGAGGGGGGAGAGGGAAATGACACAAACATGCAAAACAGTGAAAATGTGCCTAAAACAAAGGGAGGATTCTGAGGCCATGCCCTAACCTCTCTCTGTTCTGAACCACCAGCAATTTGTGTGAGCTTGGGCAGTACATGCACACATCCTGCATCGCCTCTGAGCTAAGGAGAACCACCTCAGCCCTGACTGGGAGACAAAGGAGACAAAAGCATCCTGTTGGCAACTGTCTGAATCCCACCTCCAGCTGCTAAAGCTTATCCAGGTAACTGCTCCTCTAGTTACTACCTGAATCTGTGATTCTGAGCATTGAGAGCATGCCATTATAATGAAGCACTGCTCAGCTACTTCAAAATTTTTGCTGAGCAGGTCTGGAGACTTGGTGAAAGCTGGGAGCACAACCCCCACCTTTGATCACCTGAGGTATTTGTCTTTTGCTCACCAATAAAAAACATATGAGAACTCAGTTTACAGCAGATTCTGGGCTTAAATGCAAAGTAACCATTTACAAGATGAGCAGCATATACCTGGTGGAGAATAACAGAGTTGCATTATACACGTGGCATTTTTGGGGGAAAAAAAATCACAAATATACATTACTATATACAAAAAACTATGGCCTCATAGGTAGGGAATGAGTAACAAATTACTTAATTTCTCCTGCTGCTATCAAATGGATTTTCTTTGCCGAGCCACTCACAATATGGTAGTTTCCCAACATAAAATGGAGAGAACTCATGTGTGATATCTATACCCAAGTGAATGTTTTGATTACAACTATACAAGATATTGTTAGCTAGCAATCATAATACATTAATTTATATAAATGTAGGTCATAGAATTTCAGAGTAATTGAAGAACTTGACATCTACACGCCCTGTAAAATGAGATGAATGCTATAAGGAAATATTAAATTAAGTCATTAATGCTGTTTGTATAACAGACTGTAGAATACCTTTAGCAGCAATATCTATAAATTTCATTTATTTTTAAACACAGAACCACTACTCCCTCCTTTTTCAAGATTTTCTTCAGCAGTTTTGCATTTACACAGAGTAAACAGCAAAATTACTTATAAAATTGTAATTAACATGCAAAGCATATTTTGAAATTCTGAAACCTTTCAGATCTCTCAAACTTGTTTCACTGCATCACTTCAGCCTTCATTTATTCATTCAAAAACATAGCCAGAAAGAGTAAGTTAGACGTGTTTGAATTTGCAGAGATGCTTAAAGCTGAGGAGAACACGAGACATGAGGTGCTGAAACCAGTGGGGTGATACAAGGGTGAGTGGGAAAAGCAGAGTTTGTGTGCCAGAGCAATTGGAAAAAAGTACATCATACTTGTTTCTTTCTCCTCTTTCTCATCCCCTCTAACTTCTGTCTTTCTGCATAAAACATTAAAATTCTTCTTACATTCCACTTCAAAGGCTTTTTCCCCTAAGGCTCTGAGGATTTGGATACAAAGAGGATGTACAGTTTTCTGACTGCAGTGAAATTCAATTGATTTTTAGATTAAATTGGCAACATTCTCAAAAAACAATCAACTTCAAGTTGTACAAATGGATTCTTACTGGGGAGAGTAGGGTAGGTCAAAGAAAGAGACAGAAATGTGATGCTGTAATTACTATATACAGCTATTTAAAAAAAGAAAATATCTTTTGATGAACAAGTGAAATGATAAAATTGATTCCAGGCCTTAGAGTGGGATTTCCATGATATTAGCAGAATCAAGTTTAATTTTTATGTAGATACTTCAAGCTGATTCTTACAGGAAGCCTGGTAACTTGCAGAATAGGTATCCTGGTGTAACTCCTTAATTTTTTTTTTTCCCCTAATGATTTCACTGAAAATCATTCATACTTTGGAGCACCTCCTGCAAAATGCTTTCATAAATATATTTCCACTGCTACAATATTTCTAGAAAAGAAAGAGAGATCAGAATCAGATAGGGAGAACTATATCCATGCAATCGTATTAAAAAACCTTTGCTCTCCTGGAACACAGCAATTTCTTGCAATCTTTTTGCTTCTACAAGTTCAATTACTCCCACCAGTATGACGGATCTAAAAAGTTGTTGGATTCAACACCATGGAGATCCTGCAAGCCTAGGAGCTCCTCATCCAGCAGAGACAAGAGGCTGTGGAGCAGAATGTGCCTGGAGAAAGGAAGGTCGTGGTGGCTGAGTGGCACAGAGAGGGTGCCACAGCACCAGAGCCAAGCTCCTGCTGGGGCTCCAGGGACAGCTGGGCACTCTCTGGGTAGGCTGGAGCACAGACCTTTCCCACTTCCTGCATGCAAGGATGCTCTTCATCTTTTTCCTTCTGGTTTCCATCATCATTTTGTCCTGCAGACCAAGTGCCATATTTATGCATTAAATATACCCCAGAACACAATAAAGTACAACACATCTGGCTCAGTTTTATTTATTTAAATGGCTAAAATCCAGGGATTTCCATCACTGTGGAAACTACAGATCTGATTTCTGTAGGCAAACAAACAGCTTTAGATAATGTTTTATACAGCACACAGAAACATCCTGTCCCCCATTTCTGCCACAGTTCATATTCCCTAACCCACTTACTTCATTTAGCAGATGACCTTTTCTGAGGATAAGGTTGACAGCATTATGTCAGCACATTGATTAAGTCTGGATCATCTTGAAGGTTATTTCAGTGTAGCATGGGTGACATTAAGCAAACATGTGAGGAAAACATGGGTGGCAACAGTTGTCAATATAAAGTTAGAGCTAAATATATTTCTCACATTCACTACTACTAAAATTACGAAGAAAAAACCCTTAATCTATAAATTTAAAAAACCAGATTAGTATACATTAGACTTGTGCAGTCAAGTTTATTATTTCCTTATTACACCTACTACAGAAAAAAAGGAGTTCCGGAACACACAAGTAACTACATGAGACACAACAAATCTGTCCTAGACATAAAAGATGGTGGGAAGCTTAGTTTCATTTGCAATTAAAAGTAGACTATGGTAGAAAACCCTGAAACTCAATATTAAGAAACCCAATATAAGGAACTATTTAATCACAATTTTATTGTCAGTGACACAGAAAAACCAAGAAATTTACTTTCACTTCTCACAATGGTAGATTTTCAAAGATGCAATAGGAAATTGCAATATGCAGCCATGAAGATGATACCAATCATTGCTGAGGAAAGCAACATTTAGGCAGAAATAAATTTCTATTGAAATGTGAACTGATGTAAATAGGATAAAAATGAATACATGAATACTTAAGTGATCTATTTCAATGCCATTAAATCACAAAATGAACAGAACTCAAGTGAAAATAACCATTGAGAAAAGACAAGTGCAATCAGGTATAAGCAGGCAATGGGCTTTTTTTTCCAGAACGATCAACAAAGTGAAAATATAAATTATTTCCTATGTTTAAAGACTGAAGATTTTACAACATAATTCATAGCTGTTTTCTTCCACATTTAAATCAATGAAAAAAAGTCAAAAAATAATAAAAAATACCTTAAATATCACACAGGCATCAGAAATTGCTTACAGGAAAACAAATGCTTACCCCAGTTCACAAGATTTAATCTCAATCAGAGACAAAGCACATGTCCCAGAAAGCTGAACCGAGAGATCAGCATGGAAGAGAGAACTCGGAATGACCAGAGACTGCTCAAGGTCTGCCACACCCAAACCCTCCAGTTTAAAGAGTATGGCAGTGAAGTGCACATACTTTAATGAACATGGCTAAAAATGTTCAACTGAACAATTCAGTAAATGAATGATGCCTCTCATATATTAACTGGATCATTTTATAAAGTCCATAAATTTGCATAGGTAATCTCATCAACCCCACAATCAAATATGAAAACTCTTTTGTGTTTTTAAATGAGGGATATGTATAAGTAACGATTCAAATAGGAAGGACTGTGTTATTTTGGCATCATATTCAATAACCAACATGGGTGCAGAGGGAATAACTTTTGATACTTTGATGCATATATACACACACACACACACAGAATTTTTCAGCTGTATTCTGAAAAGATAGTTTTGAAGATTGATGGAAATGTCTTAACTCTTTGTGTAAAACTAAACATTGTTTCTGCTTTTTGAAAATAATTATTAGCAACTGTCTTCTACTTTGGAAAGGCCATATTTCAGGAACAGAACTTTTATAGTAAAATGTACATCCATAGTGAGTGGGTGTAAATGACAAATTATCTTCTCCTCTCTCCCTTCAGTAAGGACAAGGATCATGTAGGGAAACCAAATACTTATATTTGCACCCTACCATGAATTTCATCACTGCAGCCTGTACTTCATCTTCATAATTTGAGCTGATTCCTATACTCTTATCTCATTTGACTACATTAACTAATTTATGCATAGGAAAATTGCTGTCCAAAACAATTATATGTAATCTGGACATTATGAAGGCCATTGAATTGTTCTCTATTAGACAAACAAATCTCAAAATTTGCTTATTTCAGAGAAGACTTCATGAAAAGGCTGTGTATGCTGTTTGCTCTCTTGTCTGATTTAAGAATTGGTCTTTTTGAAACTGGAAATAGAAATGAGTGGTATATCCAAACAAGTGAATCAGCAAAGCATCATCTCCACAAGCTCAATTTTTAATACCTTAGATATGTAAGACCAAATGTTCTAAGTTTCCTGCAACCCACTACCAGCCTACATTTTGAATGCTGATGTACATTAAAAAAAAGAGAGGAAAAATGAACAACATCTGGCAACCTTAACCTTATTTATAAAATTGCATTAATACTCCACTCTGCTTCATTATTCCATAGCTGTATTAAACATACAAGGCCACAAGGAGAAAAATGCAATTTGTAGAAGAAAGCCCTTCTGTTTGTGGCTGTGCCATTTTTTTGATTTAGAAAAATATTTATTCATTATGATGTGCTAGCTTGCAATGAAGTGTGAGGTAATATTCTGAAATATTATTCCATCTTTGCCTGAAGGACATCACAGTATCTAAACCACTTCTACTTTTAGGCAAAAATCTAGTTATGAAGGTTTAGGAACATTATTCTCATAGACTGTCCAGCAGGAACATGCTAAAACCTGTTATTGCCAAGAGTGAAATGTTCATTAGAATGTAAAAACCCCCACAGATTTTTACACATGTAGAATAATGGTTGGGTTTGGACACTTAACTGAACCTGCAGAAATTAATTTTCTTTTAGTAATGAGCAAGCTCTAATTAATGCTCCTTCTAAAGTCATCCACATGTATAGATTTGGGAGCTTTTTCTTTTCTATCTGGATAAGTCTTCTGTCATCTACAAGTTTTTCAAGGATAATTACATCTACCTTTGATGTGGAGAACTATTTATACAGTACCATGTGAATGAAGTTTATAGGAACTTTAATTATAGACCATGATATTGTTAGAACTACATCATTATTTTCTAAAAATTGCAATAGTCCTGTAACATTTCTATGTCCTTCACACAGCTTGGTTGGTATCAGAAACCACATCGCTGCTTCCTCAAAATATTTTAGTGGGAGCTGTGTGCCTCAAGGCCCAGAGGACTTTCCTGCAGGAAACTCTGCTGTGACACCTCTATCAGAAAAGACAGCACAGGTTTGTTGGCAGTATCCCAGCTACTTTCCTAGGATGCTGAAAGAGGCCAGAATAAATTCTTTTGACACCCATCCCTCCAGCTTTTAGAAATGGCATACAGAGAAAAGTTATTTGGCGGGTCACGAGATGCTAATGGTTCTGGACAGGTGTGCACAAGGTAGCAGGAATTGGAAGTGTTTTAACAGGAGATGGGGACAAGGCCAAAGGAGAATGAAGGCTGCTTCAGCTCTCTGCATTTATCTGGCACAGGAGACTAACCTGAGAGCCTCTAACACACAGTTCAGCAGCTACTTCTATAAATGCATGGCAGATGCAATCTCATCCCACATTTTTTTTGCTAGAAAAGTCCACTTGCCCTATTCAAGTTTAAAGTTTTGGCTTTTATGTACCACAAAGCTGCATTAAATCCTTCTCTATAGGTAATATACTGTTTTACTCAGTATCTTGTTTTCTCCTTTGATCTGCATTGATGTACCATAGTAGGTACATACTAGTTTTCATTACCACATTTCAGAAGTTTGTAAGTTCACAAAATTGTCTAACTTTTCTAACACTCACTTTTCTTCTGAGCTGCAGCTCCAGGCATTGCTCGAGGCTATGCCTATTTCATGAAGTAGATGTGACTGAGACAAGATAATGCCAACCCTTAAAGGGACTTTTCCCTGCAAATTTTAATACACTGTTGACTTTTATTCTGTTTTCCTCTAGCTCTAGTATTGTAACTGTGTCAATATGCAAATATGTATTACATAAGGTTGCCTCTTGGGCTGGAAAAGCAGGATATCTGCATATAAATGTTCATTAAGAAGAATCCAGTACAATATTTTAACATACATAAAAGGAAATCAGCCTCAAATATAAAAGTTAAAGAACTACAACTTTTTGCTGAGAGCCCCATGTGGACTGCACCTCTCTCGTGCCTTTGAAATAAATACCCTTCTACAGGAAAAACGAAGAGAAAAACACATGAATAATACAATAATGTATAACAAACCATGCAGCAATGGAATGTTATAAGTAGTGCTTCATAATCACTATACATTCCTGACACAACTGCACAGAATCATTCTTGAAGGAGTTATGAGTTAAATTCGCCTCTAAGCTACCGAAAAACAAAAAAAACCACCAAAACATCAATGTAACTATTTTCAGATAAACCTACAGTATTCCATACCTGTGCCTGTCTGTTCCTTATTTAAACTGCCTTTTCCCTTACACAGTGACATTCATTCCTAGCTTATCCTTACAGCCCAAGGATTATGTGCATCACACGTGCCATTATCTACATCTATATTCTTATTTTCTAACTCTGTCTTTCCTTTGGAAGTGTTATCCTGTACATGTCTGTGGGCTTTATGAATCACAAAAGTTGCTACTTGTAGGGAACACATTGCTTCAGTGCAGAAGCAAGAAAGTGAAAGTACAGTGAGCTCTGCTACCATAAATATGAAAATTGGATTCCTCCTCTGCTCTGCAGCATCCTCGGTGCCCAGGAAGCTGTCAGGGCTCAGGAACGCATCCCTGAGGCAGGTATCTAACAGCCACCTTGTAAACATGGTTATCAAACCATTGTCCTATCTGTGGTGCTCCTAACTTTGCATCATTAAATTACTGCTGTACCCTGTTTATGTTAAAGTACGTGTATGCTGCAGTATTTATAAGGAAATATTTGCATAAAGCAACTATTTGTCCAAAGCTTAAAATGAAAGGCCTCTTGTGTGTTAAAGAATAAATGGGAAACAAAAAATCTTCAGAAGGCATTGAATTGAAGATAGTGATCTCTCTGATTTGAATTTTATCATGTCATTCTGTCACAAGTTAGGAGTGGGAGGACTGAAAAACTGACTTGTTCCAAGTGGCTTTTAACTGCCCCTCTGACTTGGAACACCTCAGGGAGCTGTTAGACAAATGGAAGGTATGCAAACCCGATGTTTTCCTGGGCACAAGGTCTGTAACAACATCCATTTTGTGTGTAGACTGGTGAAGCTAAGAAATCCTTTCATTTCCTTCCCTGTACCAAGCATAGATACAGAAAGACAGACTGAGTTTGATTCTTGTTTTTTAAAGTATCAAGAGCTATTGAAACAAAAAAGCATTGCCAAGTCAATGGGAAAAACATGGGACACTTTTTCTTCAAGGAAACCAAAAACCTTCCAGGTCTAGAAACTCATAATAATGCAGTGCTGTTTCAAAATTGTCAGTATAGATATATGCCAAGGACAAAGCTGAAAGGGATGAACTGGAGCAGCTCTCCCTGGAGCCCCATTACACTCTTCCTTTGGATGGAACTGCCTGGCCATTAGTAACAGTAAATACGAATGAGTACCATAAACAGAAATGCATGTGACCACAAAGAATGGGTCATCCCCAGCAGAGCACCCAAACTCCTGTGGTCACCATGGTGGGTACCAGAAACCCAGCAACAGGAGGATGGAGAGGAGCAGCTCTCTGAGAGGATGCCCCACATTCAGTTGTGGTGTTTAAACAACCTCTACATCTCCTTGGGCACACCCTAAACTCTCCATGCAGTTTACTGTACACACAGCTGAGATCACCAATAAAAAACCTTCCAATATCACCTTACAAAATATATCAACATCTACAGAACACTTAAAGGACCTATAATATTAAATGCTAAGTTTACTTCCAAGGTTTGTTTATTTGTTTTGATTTTGGATGAAATTGAACACATAGAAGGCAGTCTGCTAGCTTAATTACATTTAAAAAAAAATAAAACTCTGTGCTGCACTTTTGTCCTCTTCACTAACCCAAATGTATGCATGAGCTGTCCATTACAGCTATTTGATGCCCCATTAAATATAGAAAATAGCTCCATATTGTTAACATTTTCTCTAGGATCACTACACTTGGAAGAAGGTTGGTGGCTGAAGATGTGAAACTAATATAATACCAACAGTTAAAGAGGCTGCTGGCACACTAGCAAACAATCAATTTAAAACAGCAGAATACATTAAAAGACCATTTTTCTGAAAATATATTGAAAAATATGCCATATTTCCATCTGAATATCCAGATTTTAAAATGTGTAACCACGCTAAATAGCATAATTACACAACCTAATACATTAAGCTATGAATATAAACAAACATAACTTTAATATCAAGTGTATCAAGAAAGATCCCATACAAATAACAATGAATATTAGGAAAAACAGGAAGTCATTATCAAATGTATAATTGTTGTGCATGATAATGGCAACATTCCCATGGATTTACATGAGAGCTGCATGTCCAGCAATGACACCTTCTTTGAAAAGGATTTTCCCTGACTTTGTTGAGAATAATCTTTTAAATGAGCAGAAATACAGAAGCTGCACTTACATCATCTGTGCTCTGCAGAATTACTGTATGTGAAAATTCCAGAATGATTTGTAACTCAGAAATCTCAGAATTTGGGTCTGATGAAAGGAAATGATACAGGGACAGTGGCTCAGATGGGGTTGATTATCAATAGATTCCTGAGGATTTACACCTGTTGAGGATCTAAATGTTTTTCACACGAAGGGTGATCAGAAACATTGTTGGGCTCATCCTGGGTGCATATTTTCAGCTACTTTTACCATCACTACAACACTAGGCTGCATTAGAAACTCGTTCATACAAAAAACAGTGTAATCAAGGGAAAAATCATTCTAGTTTGGAAAGGTTAGATGTGTTTCAGAACTGAAATTATAGATACACAAAAATCAAATAAAATTTGGAAAAGGCAAAAACTCATTGCAACAAAGAAACGCCCTTCTTAAAAAGGAAAATTATTCAGAAACACATTAGGGAAATCCAAGGGAAGCAATTTTGCTTTCAACCTATCTTTACTTCACCTTGGTAGCTAGAAGTGTTTATGGCTCTATTTTTACCTAAATTCACTTAAACTATATATTTATGCTATGTGCAAATTAATACATAATCTTATGAAGAGCTAACTTGTCTAAAGCATAGAGAAAACCAGTTTTTAGTACCAAACTTCTGCCTCATGAGAACAATCTTTCTGCTTAGTTTCTTTTGCAGCCTTTGTACTGCAGTACTTTCTTTTTAAATTAGTTCCCAGCATGGACAAAGGTGGGCTCTTTTTTTTTTTTTTTTTTAAGAAAGAAACACTTTGCAATTCTACCTGCACATTCCCTGGAGACAATTCTCTAACACAGTTTTTAGCCAGATAAAACCCCTTGAGAAAACTAAGGGAAACCAAGAATGAGTTTTGTCTGATGAAGATTTCATGGATTTTAGCTACTAAAATGAATAAATTTTAAATCACTTCCCAAATTATCATTATATGTGTTAGGGGTTAAGGAGTATGTCAGCTACCAACTAAATGCAGCCATTTAATAGCACAAAGTAGCCTCACATAACAATTTATGGCATACACTGAGGAATGCAAAATCCAATTAAAATTACAGGGGGAGTTTAGCAGGGCAGAATTTAATTAGCAAAGATAAAATTTTGCCAGAAGACTGTGGCTTACACCTGTTCTGAAGTGTAAAGTGACAAGGAATATGTGGTAACAAACATTTGGGTCATAATTCATATTGCATTTCCTAGACAGTTCCTCCAGTGGCATTTAGACCCTTGTTTCCCTCAGACTGGGGAAGTGCTGCTTTCTCAGCTCCCAGGGCTGCTACAGCAGCCTCTGACTCATCCCAAAATCCTAATCCAAGCCAAGCAGTACTGCTGGAGCACTGAAATGCTGATTCTCCTATTTCTGCACACAGTTTAAATCCCATTTATTTGCACCTTTCACCTCCCCTCTGTGAAGCTGCAGGGTGTGGCCACAGGGCACAAGGGTTGTGGCCTACAGAAAAAGGAAAAAGGCAAGTGAGCCTGAGGTCGTTCCCTTGGTCAGAGAACAAGGTCAAAATGGCAGGGAGGACAAACAGTGAGTGAAACTGGCTTCCTCACTGGGATTCACCCAGAGTGTCCCACCTGGGAGGATAGTCAAGAGCACCTGCCCAGCCACATATGCAGAATCAAAAACCCCTCAGTTCTATCATATTTTCCAAGTTGAATTAATTTAAGATTTTCTTAAATTCCACTATTTACCTTTTGCATGCCCAAACTACACTTACAAAGGACACTTACTTACCTAAAGGTATTTGAACACCTCCTGAAAGATAGATGATTAATTTTTTAAGTGTTCCCAACAGTAGAAATCTTAAAAATTAACTAAAGCCATTAACTGAATCATCCCTATTTTCTGTTATATTCTTCTGGTATTTTTTTTACTTAGGAGAGTGTTGGTATTTGCTTTGATCCACATGCAAAACATCCCTGGAAACACACCCTTCATTTACAATTCCAGAAGGGATATATTGTCTAATAAGAGCATTTTCTACATCTGGCAAGTTGTTACATTCACTAACATTGTGAATTAAAATCCAAATTCAATTCTACTATCTTTAATGACTGCAGTTAATGTTTTTCTCTAGCTTCACTAGCAACTTCATCATCATTAACATCAAGTCACTGGACTACCTCACTGATGAAAGATGAAGCCACTGATTAAGCTGTTCATTATATCCATCAGCATTATACTTATGAGTTAAAATCCTATCCTATTAGTGATGAAAGGAAAGGAATACATATCAGAAACCCAGCATTAATGAACCCTACTGTTAGTAAATCCACATGTAGCTACAGTGCAGGACAAATAAAGCATCAAGATTAAAGCTTTGAGCTTTGACAATTACGTAAATAATGAAAGAGAAAATAATTTTTAAAACCTCGAAGCAAAGAGTGTTTAAAAAAAAAATCATCTTTGCCTCAAGGCTGCCTTTTGAATAACAGAAATATGGAGCACCATTACTGTAATTCTCACATAAGAATTTTAATTCAATTTAGAAAATAAAAATTTTCATCATAAAATGAAGGTGTATGCAAGGTATTGCTTTCAATTAATTTTACCGAAAGCAAAATAAAGCCTTGTGATTTGGGAAATTTTGAATTAAAACTATATATTACTGGTTCTCTAAGTTAAGTGTTACATCTTAGGGTAGATGAAATAAAAACAATTACTGGTAATCCTGAATGGAAAAAAGAATGCTTTAGAAGTCCATCTCACCAAGCCATCCAAAGCAATACAAATTACTGTATGTTCTGAAGTGGTTTTATTAAATATATTCAGCTTTAATAAATCTGATTTATTTTGAAAACATGTTTGTTTTTGTAAAGTTGCTTTCAGACTGGCAAGAAAGCCTCCAGGGCATGATATGTGCTGTGTGATTGCTATTTGTTTGTGCACTGTGGATTTCCTTCCAACCCACTTCTCACCTAGAGCATTTGGTTACCCTAACTCAGCTCTCAGTCTGCAAGTGACTTTAATTATCTGCTGAAAAGTGGCTGCGAGCTGTTGATTGAAGAAATACCTCAATTCCTGTGTGTGCACCTAGCATCAATTATAACCTGCACCTATAAAATCAGGTATTTTAATTCTTCCTACAGCAGCACTGCTTTTAAATCTCAGCAATATGTAGGAACCAACAATTTTAAGAGACTAAAACATTACTTAAGATACCTTAAAGGGGGTTTCAGTTCTAAAAACTGAATTGCTCTAACTCTGGTAGACAAAAGGCACACCCAATAAAGAATTGTAGCACAGGCTTGAATCTCCACTCTCCAATATTGCCCTGTCTCCCAGCAGAGGAGATTTAATTGCTGTTATGCTGATCATTATTGCTATTTTTTTCACTGTGCTCTCATTCTGCACCACTGGGCTGTGATAATAAAACAAGACTAAGTTTACTGTTGGTGACAGACCCGGGGAACTTCAGTATGTACAATGCCCCACTCTGCTCTGGGAGCCACTAGAACTGGGAAGACAGGTCGGTGCCAAGAAAGGAACATCTGCTGGTGCTTAGGCTGGGACTCACAGAGTCCTTTACTCATTTCACTGTGTAATGGCTGAAGGATCCCTACAGCTTGATACAGGCAGAACCAGAGAGATCCTTTTATTTTATTTTATAGCAAAAAGTAACTTCAAGGGGAACACACTCTAACTTTCCTCTCGCTTATGTTCAATAACTATGAAATGAAAATTCCTGGAAAATTCTCACTCATCTAATTAATCTTTTTTATTAAAATAAGTAATGTGTTACATGCTTTCTGTCTTTGTTGAAGTAGGTTGGTGTTGATGCTACCTGACAGTGAACTTTCTATGCTTTCAACTACACCTAGCAGGAATAGCAAAATAATAAAACAATCTGTCAGCAGTTCACTTCGGCTGCTCAATAGTTTAAACAGAAAATAAGTGTTTCTGTGGGAACACAAAGGAACTTTTGAGTCACTTACAGGCAGAGATCACTCTTGATTTAGATACAAGGCCCTACTTTATAATGGAGCTTTTGAAGACAGACATTCCACCTCTTCCATTGATTTTCTGTACATGAACTTGAATAACTAAACCCAAGATTTCTGCATTTATACATGTATCATTCACCTAGTACTTTACATAGAGTGATGTTTTAGAAGAAACCAAAAATGCTAACTCATGTTAGTTTATATACATATATCTGTGTTTATATACATTGCATATCTTTAACACAGACCAATTTAAAGATTTTGACTTTATATATACAGTTGTTTTTTTCCCCACTGAGTATTTACAAATTCCTCTTATTTCCTTAAGGATATACTGAACTACAGGAATATATGGAAGAATTTGCAATCACTAAGGAACCAGAAATCCCCCACTCTCAGATCCCTTCCCCCTGTCCTAATGATATACTTTAAAAAAATTATTAATTCAGTTCACAGAAAAGAAAAATAATAATTCCAATTGTTTCTTTTCTGTCTAGGAATAACCACTAAAATGGATTAGCTGTTACTGAAGATTGGAAAAGTCCCATCTGATTGGCATTTTGATAGCTTTGATCAATATGCAAGGCTAAGAAGTCACTTTAACATGTTATTTTTTCACATAAAATTGTTTCTTCTTCATCCTAATAATGAATTGTCTTAATAAGAAAAGGCTTATATCTGAAATGAGGCAAGGCAGCTGTAAGAAAATTGAAAAATGTGCAAGGAATATGCTTAAATACATGACTTTGCCTTTATTCATCACGTATTTATCAAACCCATCAGATTTAATCAATAAAAGCTGGGTTGATTCATGATTTACCAGTGCTGATCAGTACTCTATTATTTTAGGCTCTACCTTGGAGACTTAACATATGTGGCTTTCACACAGTGAAGGCAGCTATATCAAATTTTGCCTCTTTCCAAAATCAGATTTAAGTGTCAGTGATCTCAAGCAAATATGTTCCACATATTCCACATCAATTTTAGATTTTACTTTGTAAAAAAAGCAGGTAATAGCATAATCTCATCATTTAAATTTGTAACCCCATGTCAAACAGAAAGCCTCGCACAGCCTCATATCTCCTCTAGATCCTCAGCCCTCAATTGTTCTGACCTCTCACCTGTGCTGTCAGGATTTACACTACAGAAAAAGGAAAAAAACCCAAACAAAAACGTCAACAAACCACTTTCAAATCCATCCTACAAACCAGATGAAAACTCTGGCTGCTTGCAAAGATGAGAACAGAACTGCAGCATCCAAACCAGCATGACCTTGCTGTGCAAGTTTTCCTAAAACCCCTGACCTGAGGGCTTCTCACTGAAATATTCCAGATCCTCATGTCTCCTTGAGCTCTGGTGCTCTTAATAACATGGGCAGCAGGGCTTATTCTGATCTCTGTTTTGGGGGTTTTTGTGGCTTTTTTAGTTCTTCAAAGGAACGTCTGTTTTCTGTGACAAACATTTATTCTTATACTTGATATTCTACAGTTTTATAAGAAAAGACAAAACATTCTCTGTCCTTGTTGGAGATTGGTATCGACACAAAAGCAGGAATTTTTTTCCTCATTGCAATCCCATTCTTATGTGCAAATACCCTCAATATTCAAAGTGTTTAATTTTAATCAGTCAACTTCCTATACAGTAAAAAATAAAAGGCACCAACTGAATGTTTCAGATAAAAGAAGGCTGGCTTGAGTGTTCCTGAAAATTACATTCTCTTAACTAGCTAAATTCCAAGTACTTCTCTGTTTTGTAAGAGAAAAGAGAAAAAAAAGTCCAAAGTCAAAGAAATAGGGAAAAAAAAAAATCAGGAATTCATGCATATGTTACATAAATGCAATCAGGTGGAGTGCATTTAATCCCCTGGATTTCCATATACCTGCTCTATTTTTCAGATCTTGTTGGTATTGAAAAATCTCTTGATTACCTGAAATAATTTGCTTTTCTTAAAAATGCATACATAAATAATACTGGATTTCTTTCTAAAATTTTATATGTGAATACTGATAGGATAAAAATATTTTTAAAGTAGCAAAAATATAATATAATCTGTTAATTGTGTTCAAGCAGGCCAGACGGCGTATAGCTTGTAATCTTTGGGGAGAGACAAATCAGATTAGTGTGCTCCCATACACTGCCTAATGCTATCAATTTCTGCTTGGAATCTGTAAGAAAGGCAAAAAAAAAATTGGAAAATTAATGTGCAACAGTCTATAGTATTATCTTATTATGCAGTTTGTACTAATGGGGCCAATCTGTGCACGGTGTGCTTTCTCTTGGGGAGTCATTAGGTGCCTGAATCAAAAAATATGTGGAATAGAAAAAGCTTTACAAAACCAGCTTTAAATAAAGTGGTAATTACATGCAAAGGGCATAATGTTGACAGCAATTATTGCTACTAACCTGGAAATACAATTTACTTAAGCAGTTCTCCCACAGTAGTAGTACTGTTTCCTATGAGAAGCTATATTATATTTCACTTCTCTTACTATAGGCAGCTTCTTCCTAATGTTCTATGCTCCTAACAATCATTCTAGATTAAAACAGCTTCAACTCATGCAGTGGGTTTGCCAGAAAAACATTAATACAGTATACAAAGAAACTATAGCACAGATAAATGTCACCACAGGTCACAAAAGTGACCAAATTAGTAGTAAATGTAGAATCAGAAATCTGTTTCCCAGTCTGGTGCTTTTCCACAGCAGCTGCTCACCCTTACTGGGACACAACTCTCATAAATGAGCTTTCTTTAAGAGATACACATTTTTGTCAACCTAATAACAACAATCAGTGACCTGACCTACAAAAAGAAATGCACCTTGCCCTACACCTTAGAACAGCACTCCTTAAATGGGAATTTTCATCAGGTTGAGTCTCCAGGACTGGTGTCAGTGTGCAACACTTGGAACTGGGTTACACACCTGAGATATTTAACATTACCTGCTCCTTTTTCTTGTAACAATTGTACTCACATATCCATTAGCATTTAGTCACCAGTTTTCTCTACAGAGCACAAATATAGCCAAAGAAATACCATTCATATGAGTATGGCATGATGTCACCAGGCTGGCTTTTAATCCCTGAGCCACACAGGAGTGAGCTGCAGAGGCTCTGCTCAACATGTAGGAAACAGTGTTGAGTGATGGGCTGTGCTTAGAAACCCTGGAAATGGAAAAAAAAAAAATCAAGGGAAAAGTGCACACAATGTCAGAGACACTAAGCCTTGCTTCTGACATTATGGTATTAGCTCCTCGAGCCCAGATGACTGATCATTCCAAAGATTACTTTGGAATTAAGAAATTTTCTCTGAGAGAATCTAGAGATATAAATACTTATAACACATAAGAGGTTTTTTCTCCTGCGATAAAAGAAGATGACTGAAGACACACAGTCCTTCAAATCATGATTATACCTAACCTGAAACCATTCTCATTTTGAATGAATGACCATGATTAAAGCCTCTTAGGATTCAAATATATTTATATAAAAAGACAGGTACTCATGGGCGAGCACTAAGACCCAAGATCAATTGTCCTAGATTATAGAGTTGCTGCCTGGATATAAAAATCTACATTCCATAGACATAGAATATGAGGATTTGAGGAAATTTCCAGTTTTACCAGCAGAGTAAACAAGACAGAATATATATATTAAATGTTCATAGTGCAAAAGGACAAAATTAACATACTGAGAATTCCGAGGATTTTAACAGTGCAGTTCAGCCTAGAGAGAGATTTAGCATCCCTAAATTCACAATCCTAATCTTGAGACTCAGACTAGATACCTGCACTCCATATGCAGAAAGTGGAAAGAATTAACCTTCAGAAGGGTACAGCCCTTGTAAGTCAGGTTTGATGACCTGATTTCGGGGGATGTACAACTTCCCATTGGCAATCCAAGTAGACCCAACAATTTATTTAGCTAGATCATTGTCCTTAGGTGATCTAAACACTAACTCATCAGACAAATGCTACCTTAAGGCTGTTTTTTTATTTCTCTTAGCATCTAGAAGAGCTCAGCAGAATCACAAAACACAAAGACATTCTCCTGAACTGAAGGATGGAATTGCTTTTAATATTGGTCTCATACTATAGGGGAAAAAAAAGAAAAAAAATTATGCAGACACAGCCAAGCCACAGTCATGAAACAAATATGTTCAATTTGCCTGTGAACTGTGTTATTTTTATATCTGCTGTGAACATTAATAGTCTCAAGAATTGTAAAGCAACAGATACATGGAGTGTGCTGCTGGCACGTACCTGAACAACATTAAAAGGACTAATATCCTACAACATCTTTCTTCTCTAAACTATACAAAGAATAAAACATGGGGGCCCTAAAGCCCAACAGCAGATCCCTCTAGTTGAAATCTGTTCCCTTAATTCACTGTGCTGTACACTTGCATTATGACACAGCCCACAGTAAGGCAATCACATGGCATTTTACCCACACAACTCTCCCTACCACACATACAAGCCAACAGAGACTCATTGTTCTCTCAGATACAGAAAATATTTCAACAGCTTAAAGTAATTGTGTACATGGGTATCTTTTGTGTTAAGCCTGTGCTTTCCTGTTACAGAATCTACAAAACTGGGCAGTGATTTATCTCACACAATCATGAGTGTTATAAAAAAGAGAGAGAGAGAGAAAAGGAAGAATATGTGAAATGTATTCAGTTGCATACAACTTTCAGGGTACCAGAAAATCACTCAGAACAAATGTGATCTGAATACATATGTAGTAATAACTTTCATCCTTATTTAAAAGGACTGCTCTTCCACAGCAATGTATTAGACAGGATTTCCTCAGTCCTCCTGTAATCTATCTAAAAATTATTAAATGAAAAACCTAGCTTTTAAAAAGTGGCTGGAATCTATTTAGACAGCTCTACAAGCAGCCAGAATCCAGCGTGCCTGATCACTGTGAAGAGCTGAGCCCTTCCAAGCCCTCACTGTAACAGCACGAGGAGTGATGGCAGCTCCCCCTCTGGGGCACTGACCTTTCCCTGCTGCTGGAGAGCTCGGGGAGGGGACAGGGCTGTCATGGCTCCCCAGGGAACACTGAGCTGGCAGGGACATGCCATCCCTCCACAGTGCTTTGCACCTGGGCCCCCCGGAGCCCTGCCAGGAGATGCCTCCTCACCGCACGCGCAAAGAGCAGCAGCTGCAAAGGGCCCGTCAGTGTTCAGTGCAAGTTCACCTTTTGTACAAAAAAAAAGGTAGAGAGACTTCTGCTCTCTGTCACAGTATTTGTAAGTATGTAATTAATATTAATATTAATGTGTAAGTATTACCACTGCCATAAAGGATATTAGAAAACATTTTAACTGTGTCAAATATGGGAGTTTGACAAAATCAGATGGTTCATTAGTGATACATTACAGCCCATCACATTAAAAATTGTGTCCATCAAAAAATATTTGAATTAAAAACCCTTCCATAACACAAAAATATTTTAAACTTAGGACCAATATGAATTCTAGAACCACACTGCAAAATTTATTTCTTCATTTCTATAAAACCAAGCAGCACAGTGATAAAACCCATAGTTTATAAACTGCAGCACACTGAAATAATTCAGGATTTTCCTTCAGCATTATAGACAGAGTTTTTCAATTCCAGTTCCACTGGAAAAGACCTTCACTTGATTATTTCCATATGAAATTATTTCTGTCAGAGCTTTCTCTCAACAAAGTTTTGTCTTTCACTTGTATTCTTATCAGACCTTTTTCCTGGGCACACGTGCTAATGCCCAGAGCAGAGCAGAAGTCAGCAGCAACACAGACTTCCATAGAGCAGGCTGCCAGTCTTCAACATGCTTCAAACTAGATGCATCATCTCTCTTTTTCATATATGTATAGAGAAAAAAAAAATGCATTTTGGTTCTGACAATAAGATTTTTCTGAATAAAACTTGCTCTTTGCATTGTTCTACAACTTTCATTATCCTAATAAATTAACAAGAAAAGACATCTTTGTTGCAATCATGTTACGTAAACATCTCACCGATAGAGATATATCATTAGATTATATTTTAAGCTCCCATATGTCACTAGAATTCATGCTGAAACCACCTTACAATGCAATCTTTATGACAGATTTCTGTGGATTAACCAGCTTCCAGTTTTCTCTGACATTTTGTTAAAACTTTAATACTCTAAGCACTGTCGTTTGACATGCTTTCTGCCACTACTTTTGCCAAGCACAAGCATATGCTACAACACAGCAAAGGCTGCTCTTTGACTTATGTCTTTTACAAGAAAAATATTTTGCACTGACACTGCATATTGTTTTAAAAGTACTTAACTGAATAATACATTATTTTATACGTGTGGGACTTTGCTTCCACATGTTTTGTTACTTTTATTACAATCTGTTCAGATAGAGCATGTTAATAGTATGAAACTGCCTGACTCTTTAAATGTGCCATCACTGCCTTTCCCTAACATAGCAGAAACATGCTAAGGTTAATCACAGGAAAGAACTTCTTCACCTAAGGAGAAGGACAGAATACAACACCCATAAAATGATGATGACTGAAGACAGAAAACAGACAGGCTCTGTCCCCTTTATGGCACAGAGCTTAGGTCACACATTTCACATGTATGCTGTCAGGGGAGTTCCCTGGTATATCCATATTGGAATAGAATGTATTGTTCTCCCTTCCTGCTGAAGGCTGAAATTTTTTACCTGAAAAATTTTAGGTTAATAAAGATGACTTCCAGATTTGAAACTACAGATAATGAGAAATTGCAGAGCACAAAGTATCTGAAACTAGATTTCTGTTTCATTCCTACACGTCCATCTGAAAATTCCTGGAAATACTTGCTGCAATCCATGATCTTTAAATGATGCAGCATGTCATTCCCTCCCTTGCTGAGTCAGCTCTGGAAGGAAAAGTGGAACCACATCATCACCATTTCTTCTTCACACTGGTCTCCTTTTAGGTATTAGGACTAGCTAGAACTAATACCTGATACCCAAAAGAATGATTCCTGTTAAGCAGAAATATCTGAGGAAACTTAAAAAGAAGGTGAACATCCCCCCTTAATTTCCAGAACACTGGAAGCAAAGCAAAGTTAACAGAAATGCATTAATTCTTAAACAGCAACCCAGAAGAGTGCCAATTTCAGGAACACCTAAAAGCCAGGACTACTGACAAACTGAAATTGCTCAAAATCCAGCAATGCCACTGCAAGTTCCTGAGGACATTTTAAATAATATTGCACATTCTTATGGGCTTTTTCTTTCACTGTTATAAGCAACAGAAACAAAGAAAACACACACAGTCCTGATGCAGGGTAGTAATTTCCCTCTCAGAAAAAATCTGAAAAAACCCAATCCCAAAAACCTCCAGTAGTTATTCTCTTTTAAATTATTTTCACAGCACAGAAATTACACACAAGGTAATAGAGAGGATAACTACTTCCCACAGCTATTCCAGAAGAAAACCTGAGACAAATGTACAAAGTCACAGCCTTTTATACAGCTCAACCTGTCCTGTGCCTGCAAATATTGAAAGATAAACATATCTATGCATACTCAAATACTACTCAGTATGTACAGCAGTATACTTGTTATTTGCTGATGCTTGTATGCACCTGAGGAGGGAGTGTACAGCATCACAAGGAGAAAGTGTAGACAACCTTTTACCAGAAAATAAATCAAAACAACCTTTATGATCTTGATTATACTCAGAGACACTCATTCTAGCTCTGCTTCAGACTGTAGCAGGAAAATGCAAATACAGTCTTTGAGTAAGACATGTTGAGGTCCTCATCTGTTTATCAAGCCTTACTTTTGAGTTTTAATCAACTGTTTATACAATGATAATTTCATGCTGGTGTATCCATCATCATATCCATCATTCATGCAAAATCTATTCATCAGCAAGGTTAGGGGCAACTGTACCTCCACGGTTCCTGTCAAATGGTTTTCTGCTTGTCTTGAGAGCCCTCCTGGTGTGGATCACAATGGGTGAAAGTCCATCCCTGCATCTCCCTGTGGTTATCTTTTTACTTCCCATTCCTACCACCTCCACTTTGAACTTTCACTGCTGCAATTTCAGATCTTCACTTCTTGTCGTAACCAACGTGATAAGAGAACAGATTATCTTCTTACACTGCAGTACATTTTGTTTATTACAAGACTCACACATCTCTTCCTTAAATTCCCCTTTACCAGAATAACTCTTTCCTCTAAGTCATGTTTTCTAGGACTTGGATATTCTCTAACTGATACAAATCTTCCTTGAGGTGCAGCCCTTATGTTGAAGGACATAGCCTGACCACCACGTATTGCCACTACAGGACCAAACATGAAAAATCAGTTATTTTACAAATAGCACTTCCATTTATAGACCCTGATGTCAGCCTTACTATTGCTGCCAAGGAATCAGTGTCACATCACAATCCATAATATCTCCCCAAGGTTGGGCTTTTTATTTTGTTTTGATTCCCACACCCCTGCCCTGGACTGCCATTTGCACCTCGTTATTTCCCAGTTCTGACATGCCAGTATTAGATGTAAAATGGGGAATTTGATTTTTTTCAGGCTGCCTCTCTAGTGATAACCATGAAAACCTAACTCTATCCTTTCAAGCTTCACAAATGCTTTGAAAGTTCCATAATCTTCAGATCATTAAATGAAAACAGTGAAGAGGGACTTGATAAAAAATTGTTTCCTTCCTGTAAACTCAATAATAATGCTCATGTTATTTTTCCAAATGTGGTTTTCTCTAATCCATGTTTCCCCACCTTGTTTATAAGAGTGTCATTCAATACAACATCAGGAACCTTATTAATGTCAAAATATAGGACATCTACTGCCTCCAGCAAACAACTCTGCTGTTCAGAAATCATCCAGGCACCACCACATGGGATCCACTCCTGAACAGGAGTGTTAGGTTCAAAATGGAAAAAGCAGTCACAAAAATAGGAGATATTTGCATTGGCAGGGGGGAGATATAGACAGCTGACCATTTTTTCAGACTAGAGGTTTAAAAATACTAATTGGGCAAACAATTCTGTTTCTCATTTAAAATTATTAACGTTTCCAGCTCTTACTGTGACTGCCCAGAGGCGATTTTTCTCTGGAGACTGTGCCTCTAACAGTGCCACAGTACTGGCAGCAGTCTCAAGGGCTCCTCAGCTGGCACACAGGGTGCAAGGTCTCACTGCGCTGCCAGCTTTGCAAACACTCTGGTGCATGTTTTATTAAAGAAGGTTTAGAAAGGAGAGCAATCCCTTATTGATGATTCAAACACAAGAACTCAGAAAACAAATATCAGGATCAGCATGGAACCATCAGTGGTGAGGTGGAGTTATGGGGACACTGCCCACAGTGTGGCAGAGCAGAGACACCAACTGCATCAACTCCTGACATTTGTGCCACAGCCCAGGACAGACTCTAAAAAGCAGTAAGGGAAAATCTAGAAATAACATTTCTGAGCGAGGTATGTTACTACTCCACTTAACAGAGCATGGAGGCAAAGACATACATGCATTTGCTACTGCAAAGGCAAGTGGTGACAGAAAACAGAAAAAGGCAATGAAAATCAAAAATCCAAAGCACAGAACTGCTTTCATAGCCATAAGGGTTACTTGCCAATTTTCTGTGGGCTGACATCCTTTAAGGAAAATACTCAATAAAGAATTTCTGGTCTGGTCATAAGTATGGACATACTTCACAGGACATTTAATGTGTCTGGAGTTAAAACACAAATCACAAGGAATTAAAGCAACCAGCGTGACTTGAAATAACATGGGAACATGAAAGGAGTCTGGTTTATAACAGATGGATAACAACTGCAAAGCTGGTGCTGGGCTCCCATCCTGACATTGTGGGATTACCAAATGATTGGGCTGAATGTGGACTTTGTGGAGCTTTGAAAAAATTCTGATAATTTAGGGATAGGTGGAATTTTACATTAAAAGCAAGACTTTTTTCATTGCTCAGGAGGTCTGTGATAACCTTACCTTTTATATATGAGAAAAAAGTGGTCATCAGTGTTGCCCCTCTTTCGTTCACTGAACATTAATAAGCAAAAATGGATATTCTTAGAAATTTTTATATTTCACTCTAACAACCTGAAAACTCAAATCATCAACTTCAAGCACACAGCAAGTGAAATGGCTGGGTTCCTTTTTAGGAAGATTAGAGCCCTTCATGTTCTGAAAAGAGAATATTGAGACAGGCACCAACTCCAATAGACCACTTTTTCTTTTAAAATACCCTGGAAGTTACAGAACTTTTTTATTCTTTACTATCATCATTTTTCAGAGAAGTCATACAGAGCATACAGACAGGTAAAAAATAGATAAGGAATGAATAACCCTGTCCCCTAGATGAAATATTCAACCATTAACAAGATTTATGGAAGCACAAGCATGTGCATTCCACAAGCCAGCATGTCTATCCTTACAAAACAAATTTCTGAGATATCTATCTGATTATACACTTCCCAAGGCCTTTTTGCACTAGTTTGAACAACTTAAAATGTAAAAATATGTAATTTAACTGCAGACACACAGTAAATAAGACCCAATAATTTCCTCATCAGAAGCTGTTACAACTAAAGAGAACTTCTATTTAAATGTGTTTAGTTAAATTGTAACATTTATTCTGAAAACCAGACCAATTTTAAAAATTAGTATGTCTTTTTGCATTTCTTCCCTTAATCGTAATGCTGCATGGTCAAACATTGCTATACTGATAGACTGAGAACTGTCAGTCAAGAAGGATTTCATGCTGTGTACACTGAGGCACTGATGCCAAATTTAGGAAACAGTCACAGGACACAGGATCTCCTTGAGACAACACAAAGCACCAAATACTGCCTTGTCCAGATGGGAACTGGAGCAGACTGACCTCACACCTTGGACATCTATGAGCAGCCATTGAGAAAAGACTGGACAAATTTTTGTCTAACAGGATAAATCTCTTTTAGCCACTCTGTCACACAACTGACAGCAGAATGCTTCCACGGGTAAAACTCCAAACACTGATGATATGTTCCCAAAAATCTGGAATACAAACCCTTTTATTAAAGACTCCAGGCATCACCACACATTCACAGTACCAGGTTTTATGAGAGACCAGCAACACTCAGCTCAAAAGAGGTACAACACGCTTCAGACTGCATGTTCCAGTTGCAGCAACGATGACTTGAGATGGGAACATCTCTTATGCAAACCTCTTTAAAGGCTGAAAGCTTTTGTCTAACATTTATTTGATCAGATTTTAGTGAGAGATAAGGACTCTGAATCTCTTTTAGCTATGTTGACCAGAAAACTACATTGACATCAGCCATTCCCACACACGCTACAGGAAAGAGCATTGATAGATCTGCCTTCTGCAGACAGCTGCAATGCAGTGGACAAATTCTAAGACAACCAAGGGGCTGAAAATAGTCCAGGTTAAAGTACACAGAGCTCCACATCAGCTCATCTGCCCTTCTTTGATTCTGTAAGAACAGATGTACACTATCTGCTAATTATCTTCCTCTATGCAACAGACTCCGATATTTTGCTCAGATATTTTTATAGCATACTTTGATATTTTTATCATGATTGGAGAAACAATTTAGATAAGGAAAGATCTAACTAAAAGGCTTGCCTAGTCATCATTCTCATAATTATTTAGGGCTTACATTCATCCTTCCTATGGAAGCAGTTTGCAATCTATTCTGAACAACTCACTAGGGATGATAGTGCTTGAGCTGAGAGCTGAGCTTCTTCGAGAATGCGACACTCATGGAATAACCATTATGCATAAGCAAATTAGGAAATTTGGAGGTACTTTTGTAATAACAGAATTATAAGCACTCAATAAAAGGTATTGCCTCCTTTTTTACAGACTGAGTGAATTTTTGGCTGGTCAAGAGGCCTCATGTGTTGACTTACGAACATGTGGAACCAACACTGCTGTATTTTCAGTCCCAGCTGGAGTCTCCCTAGTGAGCTGTGTTCTACCTTCTGGCTAAAATACTTGCCACAATCATCCAAATCCCTGAAGGTAAAGAGGACTTTAAAAAGTCCCAAGAATGCAAAAAAAAAAAAAAAAAAAAAAAACAAAAATTACAAAACAAAACATAGAAGAAACAGCTGCTCTAGGTTGCCTTGTGTTTAAGGAAAACATGCTACATTTCAAACCACAGTATTTTCCCTGTAAGAGAAAGAAAAATCACAAAATGTCATTGTTTCTGGCATCCTACTCACCTCTAGAGCAGCCATATTAACATCTCAGTATTCATTCACAATAACACTTTTCTAGTCCAAGAAGAAACAAACTCAAAGAAGTAGTCAGAGGAGCTTGACTTGGTGGGAGGTGCTGGCTAAGGCTCAAGCAGGAAAGACATGCTCCAGCCCTTTCAAAAAAAGCTCATCTTCCAACAGCAGATTTCATACCCAGAAAAAAAGTGCAGTTTTAGTCAGCCTAGAGAGCTCCCTGTAAAAGCAAGTCATTCTAAGATATAAAGTATGAAAATACGTTACAATGCCTGTTCATACGTGGCCATTACAACTATGAAAATCATCCTTAAATGATAATTACATCACTACTTTTACAATTTAATGTCTGGCAAAATTATGGCCATACCATCTGTAACAGGTATATTGACTTCATTTATCAAATATCTTTAAAATTCCTTAAAATCAAAAGCAATTTGGCATCCAGCCATAGAACAAAGTGTCCCTGAGTACAGCTTCAAGGCCAAATAAGAGCTAGCACATATGTAAATATGTGCAAATAGGAACTCACTGTTCAGTTACAAAGACCAATCTTCAAAAAAGGTGACTAAAAGTCTGTTCATGGATCACTCAGCAGCACAAGTTGACAGGAATGTGCACAGTACAAATGCTACTTCTATCTGCATCACTTTCAAGAATCCCCATCCAAAATAAAGAGGTTTTTTTAAAGTATATTTTTTAATATACATTTTTTGTATGTATAAATAGAAAAATTAGCTGACACATTCAGACCTCACAGTTATCATCTCTCAGCAGATTTCAAATATTTCCCGTGTTTTGCTGTGTTCATAATTGCATTATATTTATAAAGAAACACACAGATATCAAAGTTAAAAACACCATTTTATTTTTTAAAACAAGTTAACATATTTAGTGAGCAACTTGTACTTTTATAATGGAAGCAAGTTTCCCACACCTATACAATCAATTCTACAGTAGTATCAGCAGTACATAAAGGGTCATTGAAAGGGGAAAAGGGGGAAAATGGGAAAGAAAAAGAGAAAAAGAAGAAAAGAGAAAGAGAGAAAAAGATCAAAGGGGCAAAAGACAAAAAAAAAGAAGAGACAGCTATGCTGTACATAGCACACTGTAGGGTAAAATGCTAATTTTGGACATAGTGAGATGCCAGCTTTTCTGCTATCATAGCAAAATGTAAAACCCAGTTCTTTAGTACCATCTTCCCAAGAATGAATAAAAATAGAGAGAAGTAAACGATATTTCTTCTTGGGCAGCAAGACAAAACTTTGGCAGGAAGTTAGGTTGATTTTGCAGGAGAAAAGTGTCATTCATTTAACTATAATGCTGTGGAACTTGCAGGACTTGAAGAAAGTTGTTCTTGAAACCTGAAAGGAAAGCAATAATCTAGCTAGTACATGTGCACAGTGCCACCACTACCTACCTGTGCTACAGCAACATAAACAATTAATACCAAAAGGGCATTACACTTGCAGCACTTTGATGCACATCTGCTCCCCTGCACATTCTTGTTAGCTGTTTGTGGAGAATGAGAAATTCCTTGGCATGGATACCACCCCTATGACAATAATTCTAACAGGATAGGAGTCATTAATGTTACTCTTTATATTACTCATTTTTGGTCTGCAAAGAAAAGAAGATAGAGAGGGACCATAGGTAAAATGAAAAAAATCTACTGTTCTGCTCTTTGTCCCTTTACTGAATTTTCTCCAGATTCTGTGTCAGGAAGGGGTTACAAGCTTCCAGACATAAAAAGCCCCCATAGGAATAAAATCATAATTCACAAGCAAAAATGTAACTTACCAGTGTTTCAGTATCACGCAGGTTGTCTGTGTAACATTTTGGTGCAGATCATTCTCCCAGAAGACAGTTGTTGAAGAGATGATTGTTCCACCAACAAACTGTTGGTTCCTTGGAGTGCCCAGATGTTCACTGACGGGCTCCCACCCAGTCAGATTCAGGTGCCTGCTGTGCTTTTATGGCACTCATTCCCATAGCAGCCCACAACAGGTGTGTTTGCCTTGAATAAAGCTGGGTCTGATACTGGACAAATGTTCACTTCTAATGTATGCTGTCAATTAACTGTCTAAGAAAATGGCTAAAAGTGGTGATTTTACCAGGAAACTGATGCCTAAGTTTATACAAAATTCACCAAATAGTCAAATAATCAATTCTGACACATCAATAAAGTGCCTGGATTCAGCAGAGTACTTGATTCCATCCATGCCATTGCAGACTCCTACTGTTAACAAGGTCTTATTTCCAGTGTTGCACAATACCAGCTCACATCATGTCAGAGTGGAAAGGTGCGTTCTTACAGCCAAATACTGACTCCCACATCGTTTTTTCCATTATGTTACCCTGTTTTTATGTGAGATTATTGGCTGGGCTCAGGTAACATCTCGAATTCTGGCTGCAGTGACACATCAGTCACCAGAGGAGACAGGCTTGTCTGAGAGGAAATGCACATAGTGGATTGCTCTGCAGCTGAGGAGTAGAAGCATGACATACCACAAGTCCCAAATCTCTGCATTTCCAATACATTCCTGCAAAACTGACTAATTATATCTGTGCTCCATACCCAATAAAGAAAACTTGTATGGTGTAGAGTCATAGAATACAGAGAATTGCCTTTTAAATGCATGTAACAACTGAGATGTTACTGAGCCAAATATCATAATGAAAATTCTGAGATCATTATCCGGGGAAAAGAACCCTTATTTTGAGAGTTTTTAAACCATAACAAGTGGTGACAGAGACACCTCAGTCTATATAATAGGAATAGTACCTGTGTAACTGAACAAAGAGATATGGAACAGATTACACCACACCAGATTATACATGGTAGAAAAACTGTATCATTAACTCTTTGTTAAATTACAAGGCTACTTGCAACATACTGATTTATTCAGAGCGTTCTCATGGTATTGTCATTCTGTTACATGACTCAGAACTTTTTCACGATACAGGTCACGCAGCACTGAGGTTCTGTTTCAGATCAGTAATGGTAAATACTTATTCCTGATTCTGTAAGGCAGATCTAGGATCCCAGGACAGGATAAATCAGAGAGAAAACTTCAATTAGACTTTCTCGCTGCTATGGTCAGGCACTGGAACAGGATGCCTGGGGAGGTTTTTCAATCTCTGTCCTTGGAGGCTTTCTAGACCAGACTGGACAAAGCCCTGAATAACTTGGTCTGACCACAGAGCTGACCATTTTTTAATAGATTAGACTAAGGACCTCCTGAGGTCCCTTTCATCCTGAATTATTCCTGAAGTATAACTTGAAATATAAGTACATATTAATCTATTAAGTGACTTCTCTTTCCTCACGTAAAAAGCAACATTAAGAAAAACCACACCTTAATTATTGCATAAGAAAAAGGACAAAAATAAACCCCAACTCTTTTATAAATACGACATAAATGATAAAGACTATAATCTTTATTTCTCTCAACCACTTAGACACCCTTTCCTTCATAAATGTTCATTCACAAAACATGTTTCAGGCTACTTAGAGTAATAACAGTATTATTTATGTTTCATTTTTGCTTAGAACAAACGCATATCATGAGAAAGTTTATCCAAGAGTTAGAATATTTCATACATAAAAGATATCTTGAATTTCCATCCAAATAATTTTGGACAGTGTGTCAAAACCACATTGGATACTCTGAGTGGCATAGGTATCAAACATTTCTAAAACTAGAATAGTTTCCCTGTGTAGACCTGCACACCAAGGCAACACAGTAAATTTGCAGTAGGACTTGCCCAATGCCTCGTCAAATTTCATCTGAATCCACAGTTCTGCAGTGACTCAAATATTCATTTTCATTCTTCCCCCACTTCAGTAATTCAGCATGAGCTGAAGAGCATTAGCAAGAGCATTAACTGTTTGAGTTGCTGCTATCAGTGACCAAGGGCAAATACAGATCAGACTGACAACAGACTCCAGTGCCCTCCTGCCCATAGATGTTTTGGAAACTAATCTAAAAAAAATTGAATTCATTCTTTAATGTAATTGATGAGCAAAAGACAATTGTAGTTATATATAGGGAAAAAGCCCTCTATCTTAGGAAATAAAATTACTGTATAAACATATTTCACTTCTTTTCACAGGTATATGATCACTGTGTGATAGTCACAGTTTGCATTGTCTTCTAAAGTAAGAGACCTGAGGTCCAGGGATTCCAATACCTGATAAATATTACTATTTCATAAAGGCTGTATTATGTTGAAGAAACTATTTAATTTTGAAAAAGACAGTAGACTGCTTAAGTAACCTGATACCATGAAGAAGAAGCCATTATTAGCCTTCAGTACCACCTCCATCCCTTTCAATGGTCTAAAAAATTTTTAAAATAAGACCTAACTACATGTGCCCTCCAAAGAAAATAATAAAAACAAAGTATAATGTCAGATCATACCCTACACCCTGCAAAGGTATGTAACAATATCACATGAATTTTCCAATAGCACTTATAAATACTTATTTTTCTTGAAGAAATCACCAGTTACAGGCATCTGAAAAGAATACCAGACCTACAGAAAAAAAAAAAGTCTTAAGTATAATATTTTATAACTGAGATCCTAAAAAATAAAGCAATAAATAAAGGTGAATATTTACCTTGTAAAATTCATATCTTCTCAAAATAGGACAAAGTGCTAACCCATCAACTTTCCATACTTCTACATAATTTATTGGATATAAAATTATCAGAGATTTTGTTAGAAATATTTTTTTTCTTTTGGAAAATATCTTTCTGCACAAGAGATGCCTTCTTGGACATGTAATTTTTTTCCCAAACCTTAGCAAATACATTTGATACTTTCTGAATATAGACTTCTTAAAAAGGGTCATTTTTTTGTTTCCAATAATCCCTTGATAAAATGCAGGGTTATTTGTAATAAGGAAAAATTTAATTGTGTTCAAACTGAATATAAAAGACAAAATGCATTAAAAGTTTTAAAACCATTTGATTTTGTTTCTGTCTTTTTGATTATATATCTACTCCATACTCAACTATAGAATGATAAAAAAGGAAGAAAAAAAGGCCCTTAGAATTATTCATTTCTCTGTGGAAATCTATGTTGCCAGTATGGTCTGGGGCTGATAGGCACAGATTAGATATTTGTATACTGCATTCTCTTTTACATTTAACTCCAGGTAGCTTGAAAGCATTAAGATTCTACTGCAGAGCTCCTGTACAATTCTTTCTTCATTTGCAAACACTACATCACCTTGTTAGTGCTATGAGAACTCCCAGGATGCAGAGACTGCTGCAAAGATGTACTGAGATAAAATGAAAAAAGGAAAATACTTCCCTCTTGCCTGCCTGTAGGGTAATAAATCTCGGCTGTTATTTGAGCTCCAGCCTGAAAGCCCAACCCCCAGCTGGGTGTGGGGGTGGGTGTTATCAAAACCCTACAAACGCTGGTTCCCTTGTACACAGCCCACCCTGATCATATGCACTGATGGTGAGTCTGAATTTCCTTCCCCTCTTCAGACGACACAGAAGAATCATCTACTGCTGGGGATTATTTTAGCTCTTCCTGAATCATCCTATCTCCACACTGAAGAGGAGTCAAGGATTTCCTGTTCATTTTCAGTGTGCATTATGCCACTGAAATTATACCTTTTCTCTTCTCAGCATGCTTGAGATGAAATTGCTGAGGACAAATAAAGAACAAAGTACCTGTCCCAAGGAAGCCACACTAGATGGTGCCAAAATGGCAACAGACATAGGTGGAATTCACCACTGTTTGCTAAACAACACATATCTCTCCTCCACACACAGTGCTGTACAGGTTGAATTGGCACAGAATCCAAATTAGGAAATCTGAATATGGAGATGATGAACAAGATGAAAAAGGGGAACTTTGATAAGATCACCTTCTGCTGATAGAGGAATATCCTCTCTGCAAGGGCCATGATGCAAAACAGTCTCAAGCTGAAGAGACAAAGGGGATGGAATACACATTAAGTTTGATAAAAGGAAGAAAAAAAAAAATAACGACTTTTAAAATTCTAGCCGTCAGTGGCCCAAGAGTCCTGTGTTTAGCTTTCCACTTATTGTGCAATTGTTGCCATGGTGCCCTCCTGTGCTGAACACCCCACTGCTGGGGACCTGCAGCTTCTTGCCTGGCATCAAACACATTCGCCTCTAACCCAGAAAAGCCCTGCCTGGTCAGCTCCTGGAGTTGTACCATTTGTCCCGTGTGACCTGATTACAGCTTTGATCGATGGCCAGAGCAGCCATCTGCAAAGTACTCAAAGCTCCAGCAAAAGGCTGCTTTGATTTCTTTTCAGCGCCTTAAAAGTACTCATAAAGTCACCTTGAGCACAAAGAGGACTTCTCTTTCTCTTGTTGATGAGCTTTCACAGATGATCTGATTAGAAATGTTTGGTACTGGGCTGCACTGCCACGGGCAGGAATGATACACTTTTGACTGTTTCTGGCTTTATCCAGATTCTCTTACTGAATGGAAGATTTTAACCTAGTGTGCTTCTCTGATGGTTTTGTCATGAAGTAGAAAAAAATTCTAATGATTTCTGCTCCGAACACCTCAGGCTTTCACATAAATGAAATGTCCTGAAAACAATTATTTCTCATCCATCAGCAAAGCATTCCCCCTGCCTGTCTGTGAGTGCTTTTCCCTGGTCAGTACAGCCACATGGGGAGCTTGCTGTCTGCTAAGGGCTTGGATGTGCTTCTTTAAGGCCACATCCTTAATACACCATGGAAAGTGTTTCTGAGGAGAAACTCAGTGCATTCTTGTTTGTTCCACAGCAACAAAGAAATGTAAAAAAAAGAAAAAACCACTGTCACAAGGCATATTCTGAATTTTACCTCAGTATAATATAAATATAGCCAGGCCTAACACATTATGAAACAAGATAAGAAGGAATTGAAGTAAATTTTTGTCTTTATGTGGCACTACACAATTGAAATGGACAAAGACCCAGATGTACCACATGAATCTTGAATAATTGTGTTTAAAAATATTCAAAAGAATCACAATTTCTGTTAGGCTGAGGATGTGCAATATGATATCTTCTTAGTTTATAGGAATATGAAGTATTCATCAAATTGTCTTGTACTTCTTATAGCCTTTGAGCTCTCACTAGTCTTATGGATGATTAGCTGAGACATTCCTCTCAACAGTTACAATTCCAGAGAGGCAGGAAACAGCAGAGAAATAAAATCATTCTCAAGAATCATCAGAAACTCAGCAATACAAACTGCAGAAGCAGAGGTAGGGTGCAGAACAGACAGGTATTTACTAAGTTAATATTCAACTAAAAAAGAAAAAAACTCTCTGTTGCCTGTTTACTCTTTAGTTGTAAAACTAAAAATGAATATATAGTAAAATTTGTTTCCCTCTGGTATTATAATCCTGCTGCTCAGTGTGTTGGAGAATAACAAAAGAAAGGGAGAAGTAGAATAGCTCAGAGTATGTCCCCTTGGACATGATAGTCCACAGGTTTAGAAGCATCTTAGCAAAACTGAATATTCAACAAGCTTCTGCTTTTAAAGGACCTCAGAGTGTAACTAGCTATATGTGGAGAAAAACAGGACTTCATTTCTCAAAACTGATACTTTTTAAACTAATGGGGAATAGTCCTCTCTTACACTTCCAGCATCTCACTAAGACTGCCCTTAAAAATGCTGTCTCTTGCATCTTAATAGATGATATCACCCCCTCTATGTCACGTTTTATATTTTATATACAACCCTTTTGCACAAGAATTTCTAATTTGCAAATTAATCGATATTGATGCATCTAGGTTAACAAAAACTTAATATTGGCCACAAATGTAATGAAGAACATTATGACATGAAGAAAAAAAGTAGCCCAGGTATTTAAGAAGGCATTCAACTCTGGCACCAGTAAGAGGATGAGGGGAGGAAAGGAAGAAAGGAAGAAGGAAGCAAAAAAAGAATGTCTCACCTTTAGAGACATTAACATGAATTGAAATGGGATAAAAAATATCATTACAACTCAAATGACCTGACGACAATAACTCCTTTTTTAAACAATATATATCTGAGCTGGATTTCATAGAAGTATATGTTATAAGACTAACTAAGAAAAGACAATTAGTAAGGATGTGTAAAAGATGTGTAGGAAATTGTACTGTACTGAAAGGTCATGCCCAATAGAGAATGGCTGTAAGCAAAGCTCTTCCTTCTTGACATTAATATTCTTTAGTATTTGTGTGTTGATGAAATTTCTAATGAAACAAAATCAGCAGGCATTGTCAGGACCAAGGATGATCAGAACAAATATAACAAGAACTGGATAACCTTGAGGACTGTAGCAATATTAAGAACACTGATTTATGTGAACAGTGTTATGAAATGCCAAGTCACGTGTTCTTAGCACTATGCAAAAAAATTCTTCAAAAAGCTAGCAAGAACCCACTGCTGGAAAATGAGTGAGGAAGGGAAAGACCTTACTGCACTGTTCCAGAAAGGACCCTCACCTGTGATATGCAGTTGTGAAGAAAGGCAGAGGTGGATTTTTGAAGAAAGGCAGGATTAATGCCATTGTGAAATACAGATTTCATCTGGGACACTGTTCATGGTACTAGTTATTCCTAATGAAGAACTAATGCCAGTTCTGCATTTCTCTTAACATACTCCTGCATGAGAAAGCTAGAAAAGATTGGAATATTCAGTTTCATGAAATGAAATCTATGAGAATCTACAAGTGTTTTCATTAAATGTGTTATGAAGGACCCAGGAGGGCCACAGAAGACACTGAATTTAAAAAAAATTGTAGGCCCATACAGTGAGTATTAATTCCATGTCTTCATAAGGCATGAAAAGACTTGGGGTAGGAATTCATAGAATATCTAACCACTACAAGAAAGCAGTGGTGAAACAAGCATCCAAGAGGATCAGAAGGGCAAGAAACCAACCTTCTTCAGAGACATGCAGCTCAACCACTTTTTAGAAGTGATGATGACTGCAGCACCTGGACTGAATGACTTGGAAAGTCACTTTCAATCTTATTCATCCTGCCCATCTACCTACCAGCACGTTTGCCCTAAGTGATTCATGAAGAGTAGACACACAGGTTTTCATCAGGACAGAATGATGTTTATGAAGATGAATCATTTTCTAAGGCAGTGTGACAGTGCTTCAAAACACAGTTCAAATGTTACTTTATCCACATTCTTTACTTGTCTTTATTATTGCAGTGACAGACAGGCTGGCTACATTTAGTATCCTGATTTAAATCCATTCTACCTTTGTGATGCTGCAACAGAGCTCAAAAATCCACAGATGACCTCTGCTCCAGGCATCCCAACTTCCATGGTAAATTCAGCTTCTACCCTTTCTATAATATAATGAGCATTAAGTTTTCATACTGAGTGGAACAATAACTTTGAGCACTCAGTACCTCAGTTTTTAGGATTGTTTCTAGAAAGATAAGTGATCTGCATCAAACCTCTACTCTAAATCAAATAAAAGGGAAATTTCAGTTTACAAGTCCCACATTCTAAGTCTGAATGAGAACAAGTGCTCTCATTGAAAAGCAGAGACACAATTTTCTGCTTTGCCTAAGGACTGACCTGACAGGTATTTCCTGGGAATATTTTCCAGAGGAGGTTGTGAAAGGATGAGAGGAGGGATATCTACTTTGTGAATCCCAATAAGACTTAGTCATCTCAGCAATGCAGAGAGATGGCAAGACTTTGTTGGCCATTTAAACAATGCTGTAAACAGAGAGAAAGGATTTCCTCTGACTCTCTCCTCATCTTACACACACAATTGGAAAATAGAAAAATATCAGGACCTTGCTACAAGAACAATTAAAAGGCACTACCACAGCAAAAATTTTCTCAATAAAAATCTCTGTAAGCCTGAATTATGCCAATATTTTTTCTCACACATTATAATCAACCTAATAGATATACTGCCTATATACTGGTTGCATAATAGCTGGCTGCAGGTATGAGATCCTGAATCAAATGCTATCAATGGAAATTGTACACAGAACTACAAAAATCCCCAAAGAAACTAGATTTTATCCACTCTCAGTGCAAAGTCCACCACTACATTTGCTGCTTGTGAATATCAGTACACAGAATTTTAATGATAGTCTCAACTCTGCTTATGCATGGAAATTATTTCAGGCAACAGTGTCACAAGATTTTAGCATATCTGTAAATTCCAATAAGATGAATGAAATTTGGACACAAATGTAAAGTATATTCTTAAATGCTTTCTCAAATAGAAGTTCAGCTGTACTGAGTTCTTTCCAGGCTGTAGCACAAATTAAACACAGAAATCCCACATATTTCATAATACAGAACTCATTTAAAAATACACATACTTGTGTACTGTATATTAAAATGTTATGTTAATCTTGAAAGTTTTTATATAATCTTAATTAGAGTGTTAAATAACATGCTTGCAATATTGTCATTATAAAAGTGATCATTAATCTTTTTCAGTGAAAAGAGAGGTTTTACTTCACAGGTTTTATCTACATACATTCAACAGACATCAGCCATTCAATCAGTACATATAAACAGACTGTTTACATGCATTGAAGGTTTCACTACAGCACAGTGGTTAGGAAAAAAACCCACAAAACACCTATTTCAAGGACAATTCTAACCTCTTGCCTTCACTTATAAATGGAAACAAGCTGCCACACAGTTCAGCAGTAAAGGAGGATAAAGAACTGACAATAATCCTTGTGCTCCTCACATGAACTCCAACAAGGCATTTGAATGAGACTTTTAAAGCTGTAAATTGTCCATCAAAACACAGAATAACTTTTGCTAATCCTTGTGCCACAAATTACTAATCCATCTGGAAAGCTATTTTTTGCTTGTGTTTACAAGGATCTAAACATCATCAGACAGAAAGACAACTGGGTTAGTAGCATGTAAAAAAAAAAAAACAAAACCCTGAGTACACAACCTGAAAAAAACCAGAACCCAACAGAAATAAAAACTCTAAAGCAGTTGACCAGAGAATAAGTAGGATTTGCAGAAGTACTTACAGCTTTCAATCTCCAGCGTGCAGTTCTGCTCATCCAGCGGATATCTCCGCAGGTCCATCATACAAGCAGCTGTTGTTGTAATTCTGGGAAGGAAAGAGAAGAGTTCATTAATGTGCCTTGTGCCAATCTTTCCTTGATCACACTTTGTTGAAAGAAGAAACTGTATTTCTACACAACTGATGCTCTGCCTGATTTTGCTTGGATACCATCTCTGCTCTTCTTGTAACCAAGGCTGTCCCAGGGAGGTTCTCCCAGCACAGCTTCCCCTGGACACAGCTATCTTCTGCTGCGTGCTGAGCACAGCTGACTGGCCAAAGCACCTGGGGAACCTGCATCCACACCATGAAAAGAATGAGAGCATTGGGCAGCAGTCATTTGTACAAGCTTTCTTCAAGCTGAAAGGCTGACCAAATGAATGAGCTCAAATTGTAAAATCTGAGATGATCTCCACAATGGGACCCAAGGTGGAGTAGATGGGAGTGCCTACAGCACATGCAGACACTAAAACATTACAGGATCAATGTCTTTCCAAGGTATTAATGAGAGATTGGGTGACAGTTTCCTTCTCAAAATCCTGTCTCATGTATGAGGTTTACTACTGGCTTTTCATAGTAGATATTTAGAATGTTCAATAAGAGTTCAAAAACTTCTTGTATGTTGTTCTGATAAAAAGACTTCAAAGAACTCTTTCATTTGATAGATCTTATTCTTTCTCCTTGAATACCTAAAAAATGTTCATTAGTGGCAGAAAATTACAGTTGCCTGGTCAAAATTCACTCAAAATTGACTGTAGCAACCATTCCTCCAAGGCAGAAATTAAGAATCTTTGTAAGTATGCATACTGTCCTATCCTATTGGTCTCGTGGAGAAAGGGAACATCTTTTGGCACCAAGTTCTTTCTTCATTCCATATAGGTGTACTCACAGAATTGCTTTGGAAGGTAAAATGTTTTTAATCAGTGTGTATTACCAGAGATGCTTCACAATAAAGATTTTTGGAGTGGGGCAAAGGGCTCCTTTGGTGCCTCTCAGTGAAAGTCTTCCAGATTTTAACAATCAGACTGCTGGGGAATACATGTGTGTTGATAGCAAATGCAAATTGAGCAAGCAGCAGCACATATTGGTAAAAAAAACCTCTTGGCAGTTAATACTTTGTTCCTTATTTTTAAATTTAAAGAAAAATCAAAGAAATTGCCCTGTTCCAGTATTGATATAAGACTGATTATTTTGGGGCAAACTTCAAGAAAGGTATAGTAAGACCAGAAAAAAATTACAGCTCATGTTTTTTGTTAGGTTATGTTTGAGTTTTTTGTGGGGAAGTCTGTTTTGATTTCCTCAGTATTTCCATACTTACCTGTCAGCATTTTACAAGAGTCTCAGTAGTTCACAGAGGAAAAGGCAGAGCACAGAGTTACAGCCAAGGTTTAAATGCACAAAAGAGTTATGGTAAAAGCTAACCTGGTTGACTACTAAGTTTTCTCAGAGCTTTCTCTGCACTAAACACTTCCTACCAGAGTCTACCAGATCCAAGGGCTCCACACAGACACAACCCCCAGCCCGTGCTACCCTCTGCAAAGTGTCTGTTCTCACTGATGGAGGGGAGAACTCACAATTCTCACACATTTCCAGAGGATTTTTGGTGCAAAAAAGCCTGAGAGAGGCCAAAGGCTGCAGACAGTTAGGATAAAAGCTCTGTAGGGAACATTAGGAAATCATTAAAGGACATAGTGCCCTGCACCTCACCTGAAAGTAAAGAAAAAAAGTGGCATGGCAAGAAAAATGATTGGTAGAGCGGGGATTTAATGAAGTCAAAACAGACGTTTTGAATAATGTTTTTAATTCAACTTGCTTGTTCCTTCCTATCCATAATGCAAATCCATTGAAATAAAATCAGTAGTCTGTCCTTTCCTCTCCTCGTACCTCCCTTATATTTTTAGCCTGGCTTCTCACATTTATAGTGAAGTAGAAAAAGTTCTCTTTTGTCTTCATAATTAATTAAACAGCAAAACTACCTTTGGATAATTCTTAATGGTTCACAATTCATTGTGATTACCAAAGCAACAGAGTGCAAGAATTACCACCTTGGAATATTTTTCAAGGCAAGAGACATGACCCACACCTTTTCAGACAGAGGAAGAAACAGCAGCTCATTTTAGAAGTTGGGAACACTTGAAACAGGCCCAAAGCCTCTCCCCCAGAGCAGAGCTGTTTCAATTTTCACAGCAGGATTAAAAATATTTTTATACAGCCTGTACTAGTGCAAAAAATATAACATTGTGTTTTGCATAATGTAACCTTGAGAACAAACAGTAAAAAAGTGAAAGCTTTTAAAAAAACAACACTGTGACTCAAGGCACTGCAGTCATTAGGGATGATACACAATAACAGGACTCAGAGATGCACCACATGAAATGAAACACATCACAGAACTGTTTCTCTCATACACTCATCTTTTCATCTGTTGCTACAGAAAGAGAAACCTTGTGATATTTTATGATTCCTAACAATGAAAATGAGTTTTCATCTTCCTCTTTTATGAACTATATTTTGAATGTAGACTGATTACGGAGCACAAAAAAAAGCAAATCCTGCAGCACCACTGGACTGACTAAATAAAGTATTATGAAGTAGACCTAGAGAAAACTTCTTGTGTTAAAACAAGCACAGCTACAGTGCAAAAAATCTGCACCAGAACTGACTTGCAGGGAAAGTAAAGTTTGCTGCCAATAATTCAAAATAATTCAGATAAACTCTGAGAAAGCTGAAGGGTTTGGGATTCAAATAAGAGTCAGAAATTCTCACTACTTCTTTAAGAGGCCAGATGTGAAGGCCATAAAGAACTTTTTTTTAAACACTTCCAAACTTAAAGTGAGGCAGAAAATAATACCCCTATTATAACACTATCCCAAAAGTGCTAGTAGGTCTTATTTTTCAGTTCTGTGCAGGGAACAGTTGTTCAAATTCATATAAATTTTGCTTTTCTGACAAGTTCAAATGGGATTTGAAATCCAAAATAGCAACTTAAACAGTTCTGACATCACTAGTGAAGAAAAAACAGCACTGGAAGACAGGAGAGCAATGCTAATGCCATGTGCAGATGGACAGAATCCAATTCCCTCTTGGAGCTGCAATGGCTTTGCAAAGCTGTGGAGAATAAGCAGTAAGAGAAATTTATCTCTGCCCTGGAAGGAAGCAGCCCTGACCTGTAATTACAGGTTTACAGACACACAGGAATTATGAGCAAGAGGGTGACAATTTCAGACAGCTCTCCTGAGTAGAGTGGTAGCACAAGAACCCTGTCACACCCTCCTCTCCTGTTCTAGCTCTAACAGACCATGATTCTGGGGAGTCAAAGAAAGAGCTGAAGCCCATGAAAACACAAAAACTAATTCTTTCTCTAAATGTATGCACATATATCCTGTTGAAAGCGGAGTGAAATTCTTCTTCTGCTTTGTGGATCTGTAAGCTGACTGACTCCCCATTAACAGCACCAGGAGCAATCCAAAGAACTCACAGGGACAACAGACTCAACCTCTTTATTGAGGATTTGATAAGAATTCTCTGTGTGTGGTGAAAGAGAGTCAGGAACTCTTTAAATTAGTTACTGAAATAATTTACTGCAGCTAAACCCACTGTTCACCTTTGCTTCTTGGAAAAAGTCCTCGTGCATGACAGCTGGAAATACCTGTGACAGCAGCAGCCAGCAGAACCAAATTTAAATACCTGGAAATGCTGGGAACAAAACATCAGTGGGATAAATATCTCTCCTGGATGATAAGATTGGATTTAAACATATGTCAATATTCATAGACATACTAACAGATCTACTTTTAAATAAAATAAATTTATTGCTAATTAGAGAGTTCACAGATTTTTTCTCCTTCTGTTTATTCACAGAAAAGAAAAGCTTGCCTTGTGTGATCATAGGTAAAGAGTTGGCTGTAGGAAACACCAAACAATAATGACATTTCTAAAAATTCAACGTTAAATCTAAAAATTCAGCTACTGAATTTTTCAACCATAAATCATCTATAAACTTTCAACTGTAAACAGCATATAGAGTCTCAGTGTAGTTTTACAGGAAAAGAAGAACAGCTGTTAACACTACCTAGAATCTGTAATATGCTCTCTTCTAACACTACTCCTCAGCATTTCCTGAGTATTCCAACCTAAGTGCCAACAGCTCACTTTTCTTACTCCATTTGGAAATAATGACATGTAGATATTTTCCCCTTGTTTCTGCAGTGTGCAATCCTTAGACAGTAAGGTGTTCTCTGAAAGCACTAAGTATATTTGTCAAAGCTGAAAGGCATAACCATAATACAAGTCAAGAATACAAAGGATATTATACTAAAGCATTATCTAAATGTAATACAAGACAGGAAAAAACTTTTGTAGCTGATAAAACACAGGGAGTCAGAACCCACACAGAAATTTCGACCTCATTAAGTTTTGTTGTTGCTGAGATTATTGGTAAAAGAAGCATACCAGATTTTTAAAGGAAACTAAAATCTATATGCCTCTGATTTTTCTTGGGAAGATGTTCTGCATTTCTCTGCTGAAGTACAGCCTACTGTGCCATCTGCATGCCAGAAGGGAAGAGTCATGGAAAACCAGAGAACTGGGCTCTTATTTCATGGTAAAAGAATTCTGTCACAGAAGAATCAGAATTTTGCTGCAGGGTTCCATTCCATCTTCTGCTATATGCTATATATGTAGCTCTATAAATTGTTCTTTAAGTGAGATAGCATTTCCTACTATCCTGTCACTGTGTCCAAAGTTCAGCCATAGCACCATCATAATTTCAGTCCTTGCAAAAAGCACACACCACACTGCAGTAAAATCTTCTGCTACAATAACCTCAGCTTTAGACTGAATTCATTCAAACCTTTCTCTGAAGTAATAGGTTCTTCTCCAGGAAATAACACCTACATAAAATGGCAGAAAAGCTCAGAGGAGCACTTCATAATTTTAATATTTTATCACTGAGAAATGTATCCTTGTCTTTCAGCATTCACTTCACTTCTCCCTTTCAAAAGAACTAAATAAAAGGGAGCATGCTGAAAAAGGACTTACAGAAAATGAAACAGCATGAACATGACCAGTAGTATGAAACAAGCAACCTTGGAATAAAGAGTTAGTACATCTTCTTCACCTGTCCAGAGTTTATAGTCCTTTTGCTTTACTAACCATCACTGAAAACATGAAAGTCTTACTTTCAAATATTTCACAAAACATGTTTCTTATTCTGGTTTGGAAAATGCATGTCTACTTCACTCAATGTTAGCATTGAAATAAAAAGTGCATTATTTCACTTTCTTTCTCTTAAAAAGTTATATTGTTACCATCCAAGTCACACTGCATAAAATAAATAGTATATAAAAAACATTTTAAAACCAGTTTTTCTGATATTACACCACATTAAATACAGACTCTTAAACTAGGGAAGAGAGCTAGAACTTTTCAAGGGGACACATGAATTTGGTGAGTTTTTAATCAGTTCTCACAACCTAAAATAATGTGCCTAGCTCTAACAAGTACATTGCACTGTAAACATACCCTATACTAACAATTTTTATTGCTGACACAACCTGCACCTCCCTCTGTTAGTGAGGAGCTTGTGCTCTGGATAATGAGCTCACACAGAAGCTGCAGCCACTTGATTATGTCCTTAATCCATGGTTTCTGTGTATTTGATTTATCAGATGTATTTGATGTATCAGATTCCAGGAAACTGAATGGAAGATGTTTTCACTGTTCTGGAGGAAAAAAGTTCTACTTAAGTTAAAAACTAATGTGAAAGTCAAAACAATCTTCAGTAAGAAGTTTTATGATTGCAGCTTATTTAGTAATTCTTACAGAAGTAGTAAGATAAGAGCCCAAAACTCCCATTCCTCTGGCTTTTGTGAGTCAGATGCTCATTTCCCACAGGAAAATGTCAATAGAAATAATAAATGCAAGTGGAGTCTTAATAAGCGGAATTACTCCCAGATCCAAAAAGATGGGAAAATCTATGGCATAGACCAGAAATGATTAAGTTTCTTTTAACAACCTTTACAATACAGCAGTAACCCATGCAATTCTTACAAAACACTGAAACAAAAGAAAAATGAACTCTCCCTGTCCTAAAATAGGAGTTACACTATAAAACCAATCAAAAAGGGAGACAGTTAAGAGTCACCATGAAGGTGAGCTGCAAGAAGCATAGTAGAATACCAGACACAGATTATCAACTCAATTTCTATTAGAAATTTTTATCCAACACAGACTGGAATGCAAAGAGAGTTACACTGCCTCTATTAGACCATTTACTTTCTTTGCCTTTCTCCCCACTAGACAATCTACTATATACCTTTGAATTCTAGCAAAAAAGGAAAGCTCACAAATATTTCCTCTTTTCTGCTCTGAAAGAACTTCACCAGAGGTAGTAATAAAGTGTTTGCTCACCTTTTCTTAATATCTTCTTCTATTTTCTGTCTATAGACAACCTGACCTGCCCTAAAAGGCATCAGAAACTATTTCAGTAGCATGTCAAAATGACATGGTACACATAACTATGATTTGCTCACCACAGTAGAGAATGAGTAAGGGACAAGTCCTCCTCCAAGCAGATCCACAACTACATCATTGTGTGTTAACCCTGCTGCCTTCAGTTACCACCATTGCCCAAGATGTCTTGAGAGCCTCAGTTACTGAAACTTTCTAGAGAACACTTCACTAGGCCACCTCTATCCATGACCAAGTCTTATAAAAATGTAGATTCTTTTTTAATTTTTTTGGTTCTGCTTTTCCTGATGTCAAAGAGGATGACGTTCTCCCATTCCTTACTCCCTGAATAGGTCTCAAACCAAACTCTCATTCCCCAGACACTCAGTTTAAAAAAGCAGAGCATGCCAAGTGATCTCCCAAAGTAAGAGCCACAGACCTGTGCCCCAGGGAAGCACATCCTGAGCAACCTGAGCCACTGCAGCACAGCCCCCTCACCCCCTGCAGCTGGCATGTGCTCTCTACTTGCCACAGAGTGCTCTTGCCAAATGAATCTCCACACTTACCTCTGGTCACACATCCTCTTTCATTCTCTGAGAGGTGAGCCACTATCCAACAGCTGTAGAAAATAATTTTATTTTTTAAAAGATTTCCCATGAGAGCTGGAAGCACATGCAGTTGCTAAGCTCATCAGAAGGAGAATGATGTAGCCAAAATCTCCCCTGTCCCCTTATGCATCTTGGAGGCTTAAAACAGTGCCACAAGCAAAAAAGAGAATGAGAAACTGTCCCGTTTTGTTCTGCCATTGCACAGGCTGATTAAATCTCCTGTAATCATTCAGTAAAATAACCCAAATATCCTTTTAACTAACTATTGTCGTAAGATCAATATCTCTAGCTTTGCAAATAAATATTTCAGGTTTTTTCTGATATTTAGGGCAGAGTAAGAGACACGTACCCACATATGTAATTTTATCCTACTGACATCCTTTCAAATATCACTGTAATATCAGCTGTCAATAAAGGCAGAACACAAACAAATAACAGACATGATCTTAAAGCTCGAAAGCATCTGAAAGCCCTCAGACTTTATGTCTACTATGCTAATGTAGTACACCACCATTGGCTAGATTAGCACACTGACACTAATATCTCAGTTTGCTTTTAATTTTATTGAATGAGCATTATTTGTAGTTAGTAGGTCATAATGCTTCATCCCCCTGCGGCAATGAGGGGATGGGGATGGTGAAGTGCATGGGTAGGTTGTGATGTCCACAGCAGATTTTTTTAAAATAAAAAATTCTGCAGTGCACAAAAATGTGTGTGTATATATATGTACATATATCTGTATACATGTATATATCTATACATATTATCTATATATATATAGATACGTATATATGTGTATTTCATTGCTACAGCTAAAATAGAAAGTAATATAAGGGTTATTATATTTCAGTGAGAGTGAGACTGTCCATACTAGATTTATCTTGCATCTACAAAGCCAGTGCACATAATACTAATTACAAGCATATCCTCACCTGATCAGCATCTCCAGGGGCTGTGTAAAAGCTTTTAAAAGGAAACAATAAGAAACCAGTTTCCTCCCCTCTTCTGCCCCTTTTCTTCTGACTGCAAAATTTGTGACTTGATACTTTAAAAACCATATCTTTCAGGACTCAACTCAAAGGAAAATGGAAACCCTGATGTGAAATGCTTAAAAGTATCTTTCTTCCCTATATACAATGGGTCTCAAAGTATATGAAAGCATGATTTAAAAAGAAGAAAACAAAAATAGCTTTGAAATACACAAAACAATTCAATCAACAGCAGCCATATCAGTAAACACTATTAATTCCATTTTGTATTCATAATCATCACAAGTGACAAGCAACATGAATACATTCACACACACACATATATACATAACATAAATAACATATGCTCCTTCATCATACTTGATGAATGCTCTTTCTGACTTTTAGGGCTTATCCTGCAGCTGTATTTTCCTTTTAAAATTTTTTTTAGCCAAATACCATTTCCAATCCCTGCCAAACAGGTAACAAGGATTGGGTGACAGTGATTGGGAAGTATCTCACCAAGTTTTTATCCTTGATTTTACACAAATCTTTACTACTAATAATTCCTGAACTGTACTTCACTACTGCATCACCCAAGCCAATTTTTAGATTCAACACAGAGAACAGAAGCTGACCACAATATTAATGTCACAAGACCCCAATTAGTACCTAGCACTGATCTATAATTGCATTCCTAAGAATTCAACTTTTTACCACTGTTTTTATCTAATTTTTTTACATCATTTGATTTACTGATTCCTGTAGCTGTTTATTTTAACAGTAAAACTGCTGTCAACAAACCTATGATCTTATCCCAAGGGGTTTAAGTTTTACTTTTTATTGCAAAAAGTTACCATCATATGACTGCAAAAATGTAACAAGTATAATTGGACTGGATTATTCTTTTTTTTTTCCCCACAGTTCTGATGTCAGCAGATCACACACTGCATACAAAGAGATCATTGGCCAGTTTTTAAAACTGTGTTTAATTCATGCCCTAAGGAGTGTCTACACGGCAGCACCAAGGGCCTATTTCCAGATATTGGAGTGGTACAACTGACATAATACATAACGACCTGGAACATCACACAGAATTAAAAGAGGCACTGTAAAATTACAGATAAGCCCTTGGGGGAAGGTTTGAATGGTTCTTTTGCAGCAGCTGTTATGTCCATAGAGTAGAGATCGAGCTTTTCACTTAGGAATGAGAGCATTTTTTCCTAGAACAGGGAGAAATTTAGTGGGTCAACAGCACTCCAGGTAGTTAGATTCCAAGAATATGAGAAAAAAACCCAACCAAAAGCCAAAAAATATACGTATAATAAAATGTAGTTTTGATACTGGAGTTAATGTTAAGGCTGCACCATATAGGTAGTACTTCACATGCCCTCTTGCACAAGTACAGGACGTTACAGGCATCAGACATTGACACCTCACAAAACTGCAGAGGGGTAAGATGAAGACATTTTTAAGACAGAATGAATACTTTCACTGTCAGAACCTCAATTAAGGTTCACATCTTTCAGTCCAATGTGGTTAATTACAGACTACTTTCAACTACTTTTCTCACTTTTGCTCCTCCTCACCTGCTTGCCATGATCTACAGAAAGGCCAACGCTGCACTGCTAAGTGGGGAGGAGGCAGTATTAGCAAACAAAAAAGGACAAGCAACTCTGCTGCTAATTGCTTTTGAATTGCCTCATTTTGCCTTAAGTGATGTTTTATTTCCAGAAGATTTGTTTTGGTTGTATCAAGGATACCACATCATTTATTCTGTAGAATAATTAATATTTTAAAAAATACATATTATTTACCAATTAAAGGTTCAGTGCCTATATTTAATCCTACAAGTTACCTAGGCAGACGTCCATGTATACCAAGCAGAACAGTAAATCCTGCACAGAGTAAATAAGATCTGACAAACATGGACAGTACAAATACAGATACTGGGTATTCCAGAAAAACATTTTGAATTTATAGAAGAGAAATCACTCACTTAAAATGACAACCAGAATTCTTAAAAAAGGCTACAATTTATTTGATGATTTGTACTAAATTATTACATACAAAGCACAGATGAAAGAGACATGTATGTAAATCCTTTGTGTGCACACTAAGAATTAACACCTAGGGAAATAAAGATACAAATGTCCACACTTCACTTCAGCCCAGTGTGTCCAGAGTGTCAGTGGGACTTCTCCTGCACAATTATCAGCTGGATCTGAGGCTGTTTAAGGTGTCTTGAACAAATCACCTGTTTGCATTGCAGCTATATACCTCAGCTCAACAACTACTCCCATGTGAACAGTATTTAACTGAGGAAATGAATAAAGATTTAGGAGATATTTTTAGGCCTAATTCACAGCAAATAAGTTTCAAATTAAAAATTTCTGTTATCATCAAATGACTTTAGGTAAGGCTCCTGCAGAGAACAGGAAAAAAAAAGACAAGAAAAACACCTACAGATGACTTTTTATATAAAATGCTGTAATGGGGAGTTGGGAAAATAAGATCCTTCTTATTTATATAAATGCTTTAGGATAGGTCTGACATGAGCAAAATATGAACAAGCTTATTCTTCTCATTTTATTTTTTAACATTGCTATTTTTCCTGCTCAGGCTAATCTGCAAGTGGAGATCTGTGGGGAAAACCCATTTTGCAGCTATTTCTGATCCTACTTCCTCTCTTCTCTCTTCTTACATATAGGTCTACTGACATGCCCAAACCAGTACAATTCTTTTTTATATTGACAATGAAAAAACAAATTACTTAGAATTGCCTTCTATCACATTGCAGATGTCATGTCTGGCCTCAGCACTCTCCTCATCTATTTTGTTAGGCTTGTATTGCCCATTTCATATCTGATCCATGTGGAACACCAAATACTCTTACTGCTTTAATATATTATTAAAGCAGCAGGAATATTATTTTGAAAATGGGAAGCCATGTTCTCCTTGAACATTTCCAAATCCATATGTACATCAATGCAACTCAGCTTTAGCTAAGAGTTTATTGGATGTGTGAGAGAAGCATAAAAATGAGTCAAACCTAATGACTAAAATCAACAAGGCATCTAAGTTAACTCCAGCCATCCTTCTGGAATCCAACTCCCAAGGGCTACATCTCCTCCTGTGCCAAAATTAGGATGCTCAGTCACGACCTTTCTCTTCCTCATTCTAATTTCAGAACATTCATATCTTTGATCCAAACAGAAACAGGAAAACCACCCAAAAGACTTCTGACATATCAACTGCATCATACTGGCAAGAGCTGAAAGCTTGATAAGCTATGTAACACACTGAATGCTGGAAATCTTAGTAGAAAATCTGGATAGGGAATATTTAGTTGGTCTTGTCCTGTTTATGAAATAAAACCTTTGAAAATTCTCAGTAAGTAGATCTCAGTGGCCAGAATGCTAATCCATACACTGCAAAACACCCCCCCCCAAAAAAAAGTTTCCTCTTCATTACCATATTTTCCTGCAAAAAATGCTTTTTAATAAATTAAATCTGTATTCCCTTAAGACAAGCTTCAGAAATCTTACCAAGGTCCCTTCTTTTCCATTCTAAAGCTAGTTAGATCCATCAGTTTCTGCAGTCAAAGTTATTTGCATTTATGATCAATAAAGCCATTAGATTTGGAAGATACGTGACTCTGACCTGCCAAACAGCCTAGGATGATGCTGTTCACAATCCCATTAGCAGAGAGGGTGTGACCCGAGGCAGATTAGGATCAGTTAACTCAGACTCTCTTTTACACCCTCAGTCTCAAAGAGTCTGAGTTCAACTGATTCTAATCAGAGTTTAATCAGGTCTCGGCTTCCCATAGACTTATGCAGACAGTGGAGATCACTTTTAACATTCTGTCCAGCCAGAACTGAATTTTAATGCTGCACACTACACTGAAAGTTGAATCAATACATGGGCTACATATGAAGGATTTCTTTGTATTGTGTACTTTTATAATTTAATTTAGAAAACATATCCCCCATAGCTTTTTCTATTACCTTGTCTATACATGAACCTTCTTTTCTCCAAGAAACAATTTAAAACTAGTTGAGGTAGACGAAAAGTCAGATGGAAAATGTCAGTCCTACCCAACACAGCAAACACACATCTGATGAGAAATTAAATGTTTATCTCAGATATGTCAGATCTGTCTGGGACCCATTCCTTCAATTCAGGGAATTTTTAAAGTGATCATTTTGCTGTAGAAAGGAAGAAAGAAAGAAAAAGGTGCATTTTTTTTTTTTAACCAATCTCTAAAATTACTCCTATGCTTTACTTAAAAGTCTTTTATACATCAACAATAGGACAACACACGCTGCAACTCAGTAAATCAAATTCAGAACCTTGGGAAGCATTTACTTGATTAAATGCACAGGTGCTTTGAGGTGACTGCAAACACTGGCATAAAGCAAAAGCACCACTGGCACAGCAGGTTGAGCACAGAGCCATCCCTGAGGCACAGCACAGAGGTTGGTGGCTGCTGTGCCCCCTCTACACATCCTCAGCCACTCCTGAGCCCAGGCATGTGAGCAAAGGCCATCCAGCCACAGCCATCAGCAAAACCTACAGAACCACAGACATGTCAGCACTGCTGTCACTTACCATAAGTCACCACAGTTTTGTAAAAAAGTCACCACTGTCCACCTGGCAAGATCTTTTGACTTTCTTAATGTACAAGGATAACACCAGCACAGTAACAAAACCAGCAATCTCTCCGTGAGGCAGAGTGCTCATGGGAGAGATGCTGGAAGGGCTTTTTAAAAATAGCTACTCAGCAGCAAAGTCTTAGCAGGGATGGGGACCTCCAGTTGGTGCTGCCTGCAATATGAGGTCAGAAGAAGAGGATGCTGTGTAACAAAATGGACACACTTTTATGGGCAAGCAGGTTTCCCAGGAGACAAACATGGGATGATACATGAAAATTATCTGTGCCATGTTTTAAGAGGGTAAGACAATTCTCAATAAGCCAGCCCAGCATTTTTCTAATTTCCCAGTACACCTTCTCAAGTATGCAGTTAAATGCTGTGTTGGGAGATACATCCATCTGTTTGGGTTTCATTGGGTTCATTCGAGGTTTTTTAGTTGTCACAACATATCAGTATTTTTGATACCAATTTACTTTCAGATATTTCAAGCATTGGCCAGAATTCATTACTACTGTCATGCATTACCCATGTTCATTTAACCTAATGCTAGAACCAGTGACTCTGCAAAATCTCTCTCAGGTGGTAAGTCTCATTTCTAACCATAGACCAGAAATTTAGTGAACAATTTCAGCAGTTTAATAACTCCTGTTAAGGTTAAATGTTTTTCTCCTGCTGCCCCTCCAAGATGACAAAAGAGAAGAGTAATCACATGAACATCAGTACTGCATTACAGAAATTATTCTTAGGAATTTAGATGGGAATCTGTTTATATTGTGATCCAAATTTTATAGTTTAATAGTTACCATCTCAAATTTTTGATGCTGAAAGTACTGCAAGTTTGATTGTGATGCAGTGGATCAGTCTCAGCTTTCCATTTACTTCAAGACTTCTATCAACAGATTCAAACGTGACTGCAGTGCCTTGAAAGGGTGCTAATAATTTCTCTGTTCTTGGAATAGCAGAGACATTCCTAAATTCAGAATTCCAGCACTTCACTCAGAGAGCAAACTGCATATTATGCAAAGCCTTTGCATTTTCTGTGTTAAGTAACAGAAACCATGCTCTGGGTCAAGCCTACAACTCTGTAAGGAGGAAAACCAGGTTCACTTCAGGTTCTTTCTACTTTTTAGGTCACTTCTTCATTCACATTTCTGCCTATTTATATAATGGAAACCTTGATACATGCCAGGCACAGCCCTAAGAGTCCCTCTCTCTCAGCATCACTTCTTTGTGTCACTCCCAAAGGCTCACCATCCCCCAGCCCCTGCATGCAGCTTCAAGTGGAGGGGAATTCATCCCTGTATGGCCAGAAACAGTCAATATGTGCTTGCTTAGGAGACACCTGTGGTACAACTCTCCTTGATAGGAAGAGTACTGTAGCTTTTAAAAAGTAACCATGAACTTCCTTTAATTGTACCT
>VXBC01001072.1:398354-566237 GCA_013399945.1 Ploceus nigricollis
ACCAAAAAACAAACATACCCCCCCAAAAAAGAAAAAAACAAACCAGAAAAAAGAAAAAAGTAGCAAAATAAAGATCAAATGAAGGGTAGCTGGTGTGAGCACTCCACCTCTCAAAGAATGTGGTCTGAGAACTAAAGATATTTGCAAAGCAATGGCTTTTAAAATTGTCCATGGGATTTCATAGACAATGAGCTGCCTCTGAGGAGTTAAATTGCTGAACAAGTATAATAATACAACAAAAATCCCAATGCTGTTTTACCGGAGTAAAATATGGCAGAATCTCTTTGATTTGCAGAAGTGAAAATTTCCAAGCAGCTGAAACTGAGTTAGACAGCAGAAGGCACAGCTGAGACAACACAAAATAGAGTCATCCAGTACTGTTTAGGATTTTGTGACTCAGTGCTGGTATGAGGAAATGGAGAACAAAGCAAGGCCATCATACACATAATTCTCTCATTTGTGGGAGATTACTGCGTTCCATCAGTCAAATAGGAATTATTGCTGGCTGAGTTGGAGACTCATAGTTGGTAATGCATTAGATGAATCTTGGCAAGTAAAACTGTTGGGCTTTCAAATAGGAAAAGTCTTTAATTTCTTAAAAAACTCCTCTGGTCTGCTTCTTTTTGTTTTCCTTTAGGCTAAAAAGAATGGGAACATCATTACCTCACAGAACATGGTTTGTATCAGCAGTTCTGTATATATTCCATTTTTCTGTAGAAAACACCCACAAACTTCATTTACAAAAAGCATAAAACCATCCTACTGAAGAGTTACAAAACCATACAATGCTCTTGGTCATTAATTATCAGTTCTCTACCCACTGTCACAGAGCTCTCTTGTGAGGAATGTTGGGAGAAGTGTCTGCAAGAGTCAATATCTCTGTAAACAGCCTGGTAATGGTGTAAAACCACACAAAACTACACAAAACATCTTCAGCCACTTCTTCAACTATATTTAATCCTTGTATTCCAAACTAAATTTCCCCCCTTACTCTGACACATGGCATCACAAGACTCTACCAGCAAAGGAGCAAGAGAGAGACACCATAATGTAGTTACACAAAAAAGCAGTAATTCTAAATTGGCAAATAGAAGGATCTTGTCACCATTCTCAAATTTTGCATTCCCATCCCTGGAAAAAAATTCCAAAAACTTGGTGCTTTCAAAGGCTGCAAAAATCAGAGAAGTGATTCTTCCCCAGGCTTAGACAGAAGAAACCAGAAGACAGCTGAACTTTCCATCCACATTTTAGAACATGTTTGTCAAAAGTCAGGGGAAATTTTATATATATATATACACATATATATATAAAAATGAATACAAGAAATAACAAACTCACCTACTGTAGCACCCATTTCTGCAAAGTGTATTATATAAACCAGATATTTTAACACAAAAAAATTTAGTTAAAGCCATATTTTTTCCTCAGTTCTGACTGCATATCTAATTCAAAGTTTATTCAACCTATACTATTTGCTATCTGANTTTTATATATATATATATATATACACACATATATATATATAAATGAATACAAGAAATAACAAACTCACCTACTGTAGCACCCATTTCTGCAAAGTGTATTATATAAACCAGATATTTTAACACAAAAAAATTTAGTTAAAGCCATATTTTTCCTCAGTTCTGACTGCATATCTAATTCAAAGTTTATTCAACCTATACTATTTGCTATCTGAGATTTGAATGTCTAAATTTACTGTTCTAAATGTTGTCAAATCACTAATATCCTCTTGCAAGTCATCTTAATTTCCAACATAGCAATTTTCCTGTAATGACTCTTTATTTGAGACTACATGTTTACAATTTTCTACCATTTAGGTGATTTAAGTGTATCATCTACTGAACGTCCTGGTCTTGGCAGCAATGAATAATTTTCTTGACAGATGGAATATGAAAAAAATACTAAATAAAACATTTTCCCAAAACATAAATAGCTGGCAGTTATCTGTCAGAAATGAAAGTCCCTCTTTACTTAAAAGAAACCAGCATGTCATGTTCTCTGCAAAAACAAGGTCAAGAATTTAGTTATGCCCTTAAGTAATGCCCAACTGCAGTGAAGAAGGCAGGCTATGAGGACAACATACCAACCATTTAGATGTCTCCATTCATTATTAGCCATTTCTCTTTTTTCCCCTCCTTCTCTCCCCTCTGTCAGTGACAGCATAATCCAGGTGCTCACAAAACTGCTTCTTAGTCCTTCCTGAAATTTACCTTCCCAACATCAAATCTAATCAGATGTGACATGCACACCATGTATGGGTTCTGCTCACAAAAACAAGGAGAACACTGTTAAGGGATCACTGCTTGCTGTATGAAATAGAAATACAGCTATAGGGACACAAAAGAAAGGGATGGTTACATTTATACTGATAAGATCACTTGCTGTTCAATGAATCTGGTTACAACAAGCAAGGTAAATGCAACTGAATGCACAGCAGCATTTATATATGTGTGTATGTGATGATGTTTATAAATAGATGTATGGGGTGGTGAAACATTTCAGACTGATACTTAAAGGAATCTCAGTTTAGAAAAATGAATCTCACAGTAAGAATATGTGACTGCAAGGTTAAGCTAAAGTAAATTAATGCAGCAACAACAGTAGTGATTTTCAGAATAACAGTGTACAGAGGGTTTTAGATATGTGAGAAATACAACTAAGCAGGCATTTTTAAGATGTGGAAATTACTAATAAGCAAGAATTAAATATATCAGTACTGTGGACATTTGAAATAACAATAACTCTGAGTTGAATTTAGATGAAATAGATAGATAAAGCTACTTAAAGCTGTAAAACTAAAACCTTAATATTAGAATGAGATCATTGATTTCCACTTGGTCCAGGGAAGGCAAAAGCAGAATATAGCCAGTCACATAACCTTGCTGCATTACCAGTGGTGCATCTTCCCCATCCAGCCCAGGTTTTGAAGGATGTTTTAGCCAGAAAGCCTTTCTGAGACATGCTGGGCTGAGTCTGAGGAGGAGGAATCCATTCTACACTTCACAAGACTTGTCTGGGGTTCCTTAAGAACTAGGACTTATAAGAAGGGGTTTTTTTACCATGTCATCTATTAGGTACCTGTTATGTTCCACAGTCCCTACCCCAGAACACACAAGAACCTGCAGTGCCCTTCACCCCTGTGCTGTTCTGTGCACAGCTGCCATAGGAGTGAAGGCAAATGCAGTCCCCAACCTTAGGTGACACTCACCCTGCCCTCAGGTACGATTGCCTGCAGCACAGCAACAGAACAAGGGCACAATTCACAGCCACCATCCATCTTGTGCCTGCTCACAGGGCAAAGAGAACTCTTGAAATGCACCAAGTAGAGTCTTAAAAGAGATGTAACAACTGATAGTCTCAAATGTGAGATTGCTAGGTATACCAGAATACTAGAAAATTATTTCCTAAAGTGAAATTTTTTACCTAGGGAAAAAAGCTGTCTAAATACCTTTAACTCTGGGCTGTGCACAAGTCCTACAATAGAAAAAAATCCAATTTTAGAATTATTCTATAACCATTTTGGATAACATATTGTGATTGCAAGTATTGAAGAAAATAACTCTGGGAAATAAAGGCGCAAAGCATTCATTAATAGTAATTCCTCTAATTACATTAAACAGCTTTAAGTAAAAAATAGATACCATTTCACTTTATTGCATCTCATAAGAGATATTAAAACTGATTTGCTATTTATGCTGAATGAAAAGGAGGAAAGGTTTCACCTAAAACAATGAAGCAGTATCAAGACTGGTTCAGCTCAAAGAAAAGAAACAAACAAAACCCCCAAAACCTTAAACAAAGTATATTTCATGAAAGGTTTTAAATTTTTGAAAAAGAAATGAACATTACAAAAACTCCCAGAAAACAAAACTTTCTTTTACTTGATTCTTCTATGGACAATTTTTTGTGAACTCTACTTGCTGTTTACCAACCTTTTAAAAAACCAGAATTTATTACAGATGGTTAAACAGTCAGAAAAAAAATTGCCAGAAATAGCAAAAAATAATTTAACATTATTGGAGACATTAAGTCTGATATTTATGTCTAATTTGTTCTAGAAGACAATAATAAAGATTATTATTTCAGAATCTTAAATTGAAAACTACAGCAAAGCCATTGTTATGCTCGCTCTCACTCCATTAATACAAATATGTGTTATGTAGCTGGTTTATATTTCACTTTAAACTACAACTGCATTTCAAGGAACCAAGTTTCTGTTGGTTCACTGAACAACCACAAAAACTCCAGACTTGTTCTCAGCCACAGTGCCAGAGCCTGAACTGCTCCCTGAAAAGTTCTCCTGAACAGAAAACACCACTGGACACAACAAACTTTGGTAATTGCAATCCCCAGCTCTGCAGCATTTTCTGTTGTTAACCCAGGCAATGCTTTCCTGCTGTTTTGTTACCTACCCACACAGCATTGGCAGTCACCTTTTGCAGCTATATTCTTAAATCCATTTCTCAGCAATTATTTATCCTGCTGACATCACTAACCAGACAATTTCCCAAGTTTTCAGAACTTCAAGAGTGAAGCCCTTCTGTTGATTTCTCCAGTCACCCCTCTCCATAGAGTCATACAGAACAACAACAGGCTGTAAAACATTTCAAGTCATAACTCATCTTAGTGAAAATCAGAAAGCTGATTCATCTGGGTAGCATACAAACCAATCTAATATTCAATCAAAAATATTTTTAAAACATATCAATTAAACTATCAGTTCAGCTGTCATATACATTTTCTGTTTTTTCCTCTAATCCGCATTTTGTATTTTATATTTCAATTCCTTTGAAGAAGCAGTTCTAAACCAGGCTTTTAATCCAGAATGAGTATTTCAAATAATATTTACAGTCTTATCTGTTCTTAATACAAGTCTCTGAACTGTACTAAAAATGGCAGTTTATCTCAAAAATTTGTACAGAAAGAAAATCCTTAGATTTACAATACAACCTAAGAATACTTTTTTTTTCTGGAATATCATCAGTTATATAGAATACAGAAATAAAAAGAAAATCGTTAAAAAACAAACAAAAGGAGGAAGGAATGGTTTTTATTTTTACCTTTTTAATCATGGTTTTAAATTAAGAAACAGAAGAGTTGGAAATGGTTCATACTGACCTGAGTCCATAAAGGACTGTTCCATCTGGATGCAGACGAATCATTCTGTTCTTCACAGTAACACCATGAACAAATGACTTCTTGTCATTCAGGAAATAGGTGTCAGGCACCCAGAGCTGATCAGCTACTCTGTTGTCCAGGGTGAGGTTTAGAGGTATTACATTATAGGACAGCCTCTTATCCCTCCACGCTTGCTGGAAGTACATTGTCAAGGTATAGTCCTGTGAGTAGAAAAAACAAACAAACAAAAAAGTTTGCATTGAAACATACATATGCAAAAAAATGACAATGCAAATACACATGTATTCATTGTGACTGTTCCTAAAGGCAAACATTGCTGCTCAGAATTTCCATAAGTAGATTTATTTATTTTTATGGTACCGAACATCTTGTATGCACTTAATAACAGCAGTGAGAACACAAAGAAGATGGGGCATTTAAATTTTATGAATGACTTGGAAGTTCTCACTTCAGTATTTAAAAATAAAATTTAAAAAAAATGTAGACATTTAACAGCTTGTAGCACTTTACAAGCCTGGGAGTTCTAGGAAATAGGAACATTCACAGATCCAAATTTAATTTCAAGGTCTCCACTGTATTCAACAGAGCCCTGGATCAAGCCTTCTGTCTCTGAAGTTGCAGTCACCACCCAAAGACTTCCCTAAATTAAAATTTCTTCAAAGTCTGTTAACTTTCCCCTGGGCACTGAAACCAATGGGATTTTTTTAAGGTTCCTAAGCTATACACTTAGTCTTAATTTTACAGATGAAGTAACTTTGGTTACTTCAGGGGGACAATTCAGAGAGCACAATTAGCATCTCAGTAATTATTCACAGAATTATGAGACTTGCATTGTCTTGATGCAGACCACCACTGTACAGTGCTTCAGAGATGTTTTGACCTCTTGGTTTTTTAAAGAATAATGCATTTACAAAAGTTATACCTTTGTCAAAATTGTTAGCCAGATGCAGAATATTCATTATATTCAGCCAATGCTAAAAATACCTGTACAAATAGTACAAAAAGTAAATTGAGAGCAACCCTGGAGAAAGACTTGCATAAATGGCAATATTAGTTTTTATGCCCTGTTTCATATTGTAAAGGAAAGTCCACTATTTAAAGCATTTTTATTACAGTTGGAAAAGAAAAATTTCTCTTCCTGCTGAACTACTTTAAAAGCACATGCCACAAGTGTATTTTACAAGCATTCTCGTTTAAAAGGAAATTTGACATATGAACACTATATAGAACTTCTCAGAAAAGGCAAAAATAAATTTTTCTTATTCTGCAGTTTCACAGACTGAACAGCCCAGTAGGAAATCACTGAAATTGGGTTGCTGTAATTATTCTCTTTACGACGTACAATACCCACCCTTGAACTAGGTAGGGCCTGTGAGAACTATGGCTAATTCAGCAGAATTCTGTAAGCAATGACACAGAACCTTGAAACTGAGTGACCCTGCCTCTTCTGCAGAACAGTGTGCACTCAGATGAATCAGTATAAACTATTTTTCTATAGAAATGTGCATTTCAGTGGTGGAAAGACACTGATTTTTTTGCCTCATCCCTCCCCAAAAGAGCCCATGTACATGGACTTGAAAATGCCTCTTCAATTTTCACTGAAGCAGGGGGAAATACGTGTTCTCTTCTGAATAGTTACTGCATTTCCTCCTTACCAACACAAACCACAGATGGGATTGCTGTCCCTCCAGTGCTCCTGTCTGCACTGCTTACAGGTCAATCTCCTTCCCTTGCTGCACCCCTGGCTGTGCCTGGAACCCCAGCACCTCTGGCCAGGTGGTACAACAGTGACTCTGCAGGGACTCAAAGAGGCAAACACCAAATAAGCCTTCCCAGTTGTTTAACTACCAAATATATTCACCTGGTGTGTTCTACAATCTGGTCAGTTTTAACAATCTGAAACTTCTTCCCACCTCCCCAGGGTCAGGATGAGATGCTGCTTGCAAGAGCCTTCCACCTGCATCTGAAGAATTTTACTGTTATGCTTCATCACTGTTCTGCAGGATTTGATTCATAACCAGCTATCAGAAAATCTTTAGTAGGAAAATTTATTAGTCTTCATTATACTAATATATCACATCATCAAGGAATGATCAGTAGCAATTGTTTCACTATTATCCTTGGATGCTGCATTTTATTCCTCTCCCAAGGAATAAGCTACATGTATTAATATACTGCATAAATACATAGAACATGCTTTCCTTTTTACACCTCAGTAAAAGAGGAAAAGAAGAGGAGGAAAAACCCTAAACATATATGGTTCATTGCATAGAAGTGAATTACATAAAACTATATTTGGAGCACTGGCATTGCTGAAAGAAAAGCCAAGTCACCAGGCTGGAGTTTAAAATCAAACACTGTGTTCCAGAAAGAGCTGGTGTTCTGACTAAAAATTATTTGTCATCTGTTGGCCCTAGTTTTCAGATGTGACTGGAGTTTCTGATGGTCAAAACAGAAATCCTTTCAAATTGTTATAAAACTCTCACAAGCTTTTGAATTTGGGTTTTTATTTTTAATGATAATTTTAAAAAACCCCAAAGATGTTCCAAGCTACATATTTCAAAGTGAAATTGATAAGATAGGAAAAAAGCAAAACTTGTCACAAAACCTGTCACATAAACTCCTAGAAAGGAGAGAGGCATCTGTTTTCAAAATCCCAAATGAAAGAGTAATTCAAAAAAGGTGTGCAGGTACAAAATGTCCCTAAAGAATCCCAAGACCCTTTACATGTTGACATTAAGAACACTCTCATCTAATAGGAATACTACAAGAAAAAAGTCTGTTAAACTCACATTAAATATGGGCATTCCCCTCTATTCTAGGGATCAATATCAAAACAAACATGTAAATATCTTGTCTCTAGGAAGAGAGGCACACAAAAGACGTAGAGGAATAGAAGTAAAGGATGATTTTATTTTGTTAAGGTTTAGCATCCTTTTAAATTCACAGGATGGGATTGTTAGAACCAGTATAAGTTTGAAGAGGAAACAGGAGCAAATTAATTTTCACAGCCTTGCACAAGGGACTAATTTTAATGAGCTGAGAGAACTCCAAGCCCAAAGCTGCTGCTGATGGTGTCTGTGTAAACCATTACACAGACACAAACTACAAAGGTACAGACTGTTTGCAGCACAGGCACAGAGACACATTTCTCCCACAGAAATAAAGAGGTTCCTCACTTGCCCTGGACATGAAATGCTGTATAAAACTTATTAGTGTTGACAAAGTCACAAGAAAAACCTAGAATATGAAGAAGCAAACATATTTTCTGTAAATAATATCCATTTTGTAGTTTTCATTATTTTTAATGATTTCATTATTATTCCATTGTTTGCCTAGATTTAAATTTAATAAAATTTTTTGTTCTGTCCAGAGCAAAAATTTAGGCATCAGAAAATGGATCATTACCCCTATTCTATTGTGATCAAAGAAAAGATGTCTATTTTCCTCACCTCACCTTTCCACTTTCCCCTCTTCTTTATTTCATACAATGAACAAAAGAGCAGCAAATATAAGACAAAGTTAATGTTTATGCATAATTTTCCATATGAATAAAAAAGTATCAAACAGTTTCATTAGTATTAGCATATTCATGAGTAACTTTTATTCTGCACATTAACTCTGTGCAGTGGTTGCCTGCAAACACTTTAGCTGCTGGAAGTGTAAATACACTGAGGATTTAAACTTGTATTTAGATAAATAGAAGTATTACAGACAGACATGGTGTCAGTGAATGACCAGCAATTTCAATTACGTAACAGAAGATACTGGACAGGAAAGCACCAAATCTGAATACTGGCATTCTTATTTATATTCTCACATTTCATTCACGCTCTCGAATAAAAGTTTAAGCAAAGAAAAAAAAAAAAAATCAGTTTGGGCCTATTATTAGTTTAAAAATATTAGAACACAGGCCTTAGCTAAACCTACCCATGGGCCAATAACTGACATATTGCTGATCCTCTTTTTATATTGGAAAAAGGATCAAGGCAAAAAAGGAATAAAGGTCATGAATATTCACAATGACAGTGGGTGTCTAATGCAAAAGACTCTACCAGATGTAAATTTTTTCAAAGCATGATAATAAGGTCCAATGTGAGAAAACACATTAAAAATATAGCTCTTTCTTTTGCATTACACAAATCAGGACTGATTCACACTGCAGCTTAAAACTGTAACCAAAACTTGTACTAACAGGGCTAGAAAACAGCTACTCAAACACAGGAAGCAATAAAGGCAGGAAACTTCAGAGGAGAAAAAAATAAGCAGAAAGAATATACAATATCTAATGTATATAATATACATTCTGTATATTGTAAACATAGTATAAGACAGGGTGAAGTTGAAGAAGCTCTTTGTCATTGCTCTGCAGTAATGAATGGAGACCTCATTTGTGGTTTGGCTTAAGTCCACTCCTCATCACATTCCTGGTTGTTACTAACTTGTAAAAATGCTTTACTACATTTCCACATATGGTTTTTTTAAAACAAAATAATTCCCTTCTGAAAATGCTTGAAGCTGAAGATTTTGCCTGAGCACTATATGTATTTAACACATACATTTATAAAAACTATTTGTTGATAACATTTAAAAGTGCTGATTGACAATCCTTTCAATCTTCTTTTTATTTAAAACCAACCACTACAACATGTTTGATTCAAAATGATCTATCTAAGTCTCTCACTGAGAAAAAATAATGTAAAGAGTCTGCTTAATGCTGGAGACACCACAAAGTGACTTACATAAAAGTAGAAAGAAATGTTGAAGGAACGGGTGATACCAAAGAAATGCCAAAATAGTCATATGCCCTTTCAAAAAAACTATTTTTCACATTCTGTAAATCTTCACGTCAAAATAAACAAAAAACCTCACAAAACAAATAAAAAAGCCACAAACAATGACATCAGGAACCTTACACAGAATTCAAGTTGAATTCTCTCAGTCTATCAAATCTGACTTCCCAAGCTGGCTTTAAATCTGTGGAATAATTGTAATTAACTGAGTCTCCTGAAACTTACTAGGGGAGTTTTCCTTGATGGGAATTACAGCTTCACAAGTTTATGATCTTTCCAAAAAGAAGATCCCAACACCAAGCTTACCATTTATTTTGCTGCAACTCTCCTGGAATTATTCACCAGCAATTCTCATTTGTCAGCTGAGCAAAGCAGCAAAGATGGGCTGTTTATCTCCCACCACAGTTCTCAGAAAAACACAGTGCTATAGAATCAAGCAAGAGACTTGGGTACGAAAGCCAAATGACTGTCAGCAGAGCTTGACTCCTTAGCGTGCAAGTTTTGATCCTATATGAAATCTGAAATAAGAGACTGTAGGATTTTGGCATCAAGAGCATGAATCTGTGTCTCCTTAGCACTACTGAGGGTAGCCAATATTGATATTGTTTCTCCATGGTGATTTAGGCAATGACACAGCCTCACAGTGCAATGGATTTCATGCACTGAAGAGAAATGGAGCAGTTCTGGCTGATTCGTTTCCTGTAACCTTAATTAGTTTAGCAAGACTCTGTGACACTTGATTTTCATTTCTGACAGGTGACCCAGACTGAAGCATGACACTGCACTTTTCCTGAGCCAGCAATCTGCATGTCACTGCAAGAAACCAGCTTCTGCCACAGCTCTTTGAGCTCTCTCTGGTTTGCCATCTCTTGATAACAAGAGGAAGATTGATTAAAGTGAACCTGGAGTGAAAACTGTAATATAACTGCTACTTGGTTAAGAGAGTCATGTGCCTTGAGATCCTGAGATTGTTCTCTTCTGAAAGGATCTCATCATCATGATACAGCACTGCAGGATTCAGAGATGAATAAAACAAATGCAGAGTACGATGAATAAATGTGACTATTCTCACTTAAAAGAAGTTATGAAAACAGTAGTTTTCTGCCTCAGACAAAATTATTATTTAGTTGTGTCTTTGAAGTAAAATAAAATATTTTAGGCCACAAGAAACATCAAAAAGTTTATTTATATTTGAATTTCAAAGTTTTCTTTACTCGTGTATCTCAAGTTATTTCCCAGAGCTCACAGATCATTCCCTATGTAATTGTACAATTCCACAGATCTTCAGAAAGGTAAACACCTTCAACATAAATCATATTTATATTGCTTTTTATTATAGCCTATTATATAATTGCTTTGCAAAATAGTAGAGAATTTGTTGAAAATACTAAAGAACAAAAAAATCATAATAATCATTAAGCAGAGTGGAAACAAACCTGTGGTTAAGAACTGGAGATCCAGTGGAAAGGTTGGTGAGAGCAGATGGTGGCCTAAGATATTGCTTTGCAGTAGAGACTCAAGAGTGAAAAAACAGAAACAACAACCAGAACCCTGAGTGTCTGATACGTTTTTTTTGGGGGGGGAGGGGGGCAGAGGGAGGAATTCCAGGGTAAGAATATACTGATAGATGAAATCTGGCTTCAATCTGAGAATTCAAGTTTTGCCTAGATGCACAACTAAACTGGCATAACATTTGAATAAGTGCTCTTTTTCGTTATGCTTTACAGATTCCTAAGTTCCTTCTCAAACAACAAAGCCTTAAGAATTCATTCAGAGACTGAAAGGATTGCAAGTTAATGCTGCTCCGGATCATTGCAGTTAACATCTGAAAAATGTACTAAATTAGTACTAAAACAATTAGGTGTTAATCTAAAGCACATAATACTTATTTTTAAGATAAATATTTTGCAATATTTTTCAAGGAGACTTCTGAAAATTAATAAATATTCCCAGAATCTATTTATTTATAAGCATAGCCTTGCTTCCTTCAATCAAGCAGCCATCACTGCATAGAGGCATGGAGACTCTAATGACGAAAGTGCCATCAATATTCCTGTTATTACATACATAGCTCTGTGTGCCTTTCCACATGTAAAAGGTTGTGTAATAATCTCTAAATTTTCAGCCACAGGTTTAATACTGAAACAAGCCGCAAAGTTATCTCAATTGAAAGTGTAAATTTAGTTTCAATATTAAAAATGTAAGAGAAATAGCTGACAAAAATTTGAATATCTGAGCTTCAGACTGAATTTTTATGCTTAGTTGAGAAATGCAGTGTTCTAACAAAAATATTTCCCTTCTGTGCTTTCATTTAATTGGGCTGCCTGAGGATGCATTTCTTGAAAAGGAAAATTATATTAATATTTTATTGGATCGTTTTTATAGGCAAAAGAATTTACTTTGCTATGTTTAGTTTGCTTTAAAAACAGATTAATGTTCTAGTATTTCCTTTCAGGTAAAAAGCCAGCTGCCTCCTCAGTTAGCAATGGAGAAGTTTCAACAAGAAAAAAATACACACAAGAAAGAATATATATGTATATTCTTTATTTTCGTACATATGTTCAAAGTAATTTTTCTATTCTGGTAATACTGTTACCCTTGGCTTGTCCAACCTACATCATACTCCCTCTGTATCACAGAGTACCTGAAAAATTTAAGAGGCTTTCAGCTAAGTTTTCTGGCCTTTGATATTTTCCTTATAAGAACTCTTTCACAAGTGAGAAGACTATTAATTTTGCTTTGCTTGTGGTGTAATAACTGTGAGATTTAGACATAGAAAATCTTATCAACCTATGTGAAAACTTCCTTTTGATTAAGAGGGCCAAAGCCAACATCCCGGACAGACTTACTGTAACAGTTCTGTAGAAAAGAAGGAGCACATATGAATCTTAATCAATTCTGAGCCAATATTAGCAGTCTTGGCATTTTGCAGTTACTAAACATCATTTTCATTTTAATGATAAAAATTAAAGAGAGAGCAGAGAAGTTCAGATGAAAGTATCGAGTCAGATTTTTAGGAGGCATCAGAATGAAATTCCTAATCAAGCTGGACAGTCTCATAACTTTTTCAAAATTTAACTTGGGGTAACCAACAGTTAATAAACCCCTGTTATATTAGTACTGGGAAAGTGGACAAAATCAGGGTGCTTTTCTCAATGTTGCCCTAAACAAAGAGTAGGATAAATAGATAAATTATTAATTAATGAACTAATTGCTTTACTCAGGGCTTCTTGACACTGAACACAGTCACATTTTCTATTCTGACTTGAAGTATCATTCAGCAAGATACAGGCTGAGCTATTACACAGTTTTGTCAAAGCAGTTATCTTATATTTGTAACACTTGTAAAACTAGATCAAGGATATATTTCATAAAAATTAATATTTTAAAGTCAATTTTAAGCTCACATCAAAAAGCAATGTTTACACAGATTAAGCAACAATCACAGAGAATACTGATGTAAAAGAGAGGCAGTAAGAGAGCTTGATTTGAAGGAAAATATTTATAAAATAATCCAAAACATTTCCTTTAGTATTTAGTTCATTGCAGAATTACAAAAACATGGGATACCTAATATTTCCTTTAATAATGTGTTGTATAACTGAAACACAATTAGACTAATTTATTTCTTTATCTTATTACCGTCTCTAAAAGCTGCTGATACTTCACACAAATTTACAGGACAAAACCAGCCCGGTCTGTGCTGAATTTATTTTTGCTTTATTTTTCTAATAAATGAGCTCAGAGTCCTTCACCCTATGTCTGTATGCACACATTTTCTCACATACTACTACTACTACTAGCCCTTGTAGATTTTTATGCTGATTTTCTTGGCATTTTTTGTGTTATTTGTTTTTCCTTTTCTTCTAAATCTTTGTCAAACGCGTGCACTTTGGAAACAGAAACAGAGCTGTTTCTAGGCAAGGGTGACCTGGCAGTTTTCTCATGCCATTCCCCAGTCCCATGAGGAGCACCAGCAGCAGTTCCCTCCTGTTAAACACTGTCACATTCCACAACACTTCATCCTCTGCCCTGCTGATCTCCAGCTCTCTAAAACGGTTCATTAATCCAGCAGTAACAAACTGACACCTTGAAGGAAGCAAAGCGCTCTGGAGAGCACAAATCTCCCCCAGAAACATCCCCAGAAGTGTTTTGTATCTTGGTGCAATATGCCAGAGGCTGCACTGCAAACGGATGTGTTTCCTCTCCGTTTGCACATCAATCCTGTGGGAATAGACAAACCACCCTGATTCAGCCCTTCCTCAGCCAATAATCTCTTGCATACTGCAAGCTTGTGCACAGATTTCATGAAATTTGAACAGTGAAGAGCTTAAAAAAAAAAAGGAATACTGTCATGTCACCTAGACCTTTTCCTGTATTTTAAATGCTCTCCTCCCTGAAGCCCACAATGTGACAGGCTGTTTCCTCTCAAAATGTCAGGCACTGCAGAGAACTGGCAGCACTGAAGTAAAAAGGACAATTTATTATAAATACATATCATTTCTTTCAGTGATGACAAGCCTGTGGAAGTTGGTAGAAGGTCCAATTTGCATGACAGCACAACACTTCAGCAAAGAGAATACATTTAGTTGAGACACTGCAAGAGAATAAATGATGTATTCAGATGAGAGAAAAAATATTATGGTCTAGGAAAAAAAATCTCAAAAAAAAACCACAGGTGGAAAAAATTTTGCATCTCTAATAGTAATTAATTATACTCTAAATTGTTCCTGGTTCAGCGAAGCCAAAACCTATTGGAACACCTCACAGCAAAAATTTCATTACAAGTGTCTCTGTCACAAAGGTGTATTTTCCTCCAGTTCAACCTCACACTCAAAGCAAGATCTACTGTGAGGTCAGACCAAGTTGCTCAGGCTTTCACTCTATCCCTTAGAAAGGGATTAGAACAAGACTTTAATAACAATGAAATTGCTACTTGCATTTAGAAAGAAGCTCCCTATCCTTCAAAAAGGAAAAATCGGGATGGTCACCCTAATCTAGCAGTGACTGCAACTTAATTCCAGTTTGATTCAAAATCACCATTGTCTGATTTTTAGAGCCACTGCACACTACTGCTTTTATCTGTTCTGTTTAGTGTATTATTATTCCAGTCTTTTTGAGTCATTTTCTCAGCAATTGCCTCCACTCTTTAATCTCACTACTATCTGAGACACTTAGAAATCAACAGGATTCAGTTACCACTGAGGGCTTGAATGCAGCCATTGTTCACTATTTCCTGTATGCTTCAATTGGCACCAACAATTTCTCGTGAAAATATTCCCTGTTCCTATACAGTACATGATTTTTGCCTTTTTTCATTTTCTTTCTCTCTTAATCTTCAAGGTTTCCGTCTGTGCCAAAGAGCTTCCTATGCAATTAAAAAATTTATTTCCACTTTCAACACTGTTAATAGATACTTTGTAAACAATCCTGATCATATTTTATCAGACTGAAGCTATCTTTTCATCAAGAGCTAATAATGTCTCTACACTTGTACTATCAGTTCAGAAATATACTCCAAGAATCAAAAAGAAAAAATTAATTTGGCATCCTTTACTACCAAATGGGTTTATTTGGTAGTAGTTATTTGTGTCTGCTTAAATACCTCATCTCAACGTTCAAAATCTGTCACCTCCTTTGTGGTTCACTATTTTTTCAGAGTTCAAGTCAGACTTGTATTTCAGTGACTGAGTGGAAGTAACTGTTTTGGCAGCTGGAAAGATCAAGAACAAGACCCAAGAGAATCTTTTTTCAAGGAATGAAAGGTATATGGTTAATGGAAATGGCATGGAAAGTATTTCTTACTTGGCATTAATACAAAGCCAGCCTATTTTAACAAAATAAGGATAAATAAGGATACCATACTTTTTTTTCCCACCCCGGTCAGTCTGCTTGTTGGGGAAATGGTAATAAATATTGCCAAATATAATTAATAATGAAAAATATTACTGGTTCCACGTTTTTTAGCCTTTCTAGCAAATACCCATAAAGTGCATCAGGAAATTATTCAGGAAACATGGATCACATTTTAAACTAAGCTGCTTCATTATAATTGTACTTTAAATGTATTTGACTTGGCAGACACATGGATGGGTTTTAAGCAATTTTAAGATCTTGCACAGAGCAAACTTTCAACTTACACAGCAGTTCCCTCCAGCTACTCTTACTGCAAGGCATTTACACAACCTGCTGGGACTCAGTTTGACATCATTCCTTCCATCTGGACATCCAACCCAGCAGTCTGGATACATTCTTTCCTGCCTTCTTTCTACTTCACACACTTAACATTCCTTGAAATTTCTGGAAAATGAAATGCCTAAGAATCAGAGCTCTATGAATACTTCAGAACCCCTTGAGAAAGGGTTTTGTTTTTTCTTCACAGCTGAAGGAACACTAAACCAGTGTTTCCAAAAGCAGTAGTCATTTTTTCACAGGTAAAATAATGCAATGTATTTGGTTCCTTTTTGACATGTGGAATTGGCTTATCGTTCTCACACCTTTATATATTTGGAAACAAATCAAAATTAACCAAGTCAATGTGCTCTGTTATAAAGAAGTCTAAGGACATATTCCAACTTAAAACCTGTCAATACTTACATTAAAAACTCTGAAAAATTTGATAAAGATATGGAAACCAACTAATCCATGGATCAGAAACAAACACTAAATTTGCAGGAGAAACTAATCACCAAACATTCCTTAAAGCTTACACAAAACATGTTTTCATTCATAAGATGACCTGGCAAAAGCGTTTCAATCCCTGTCTATGACAGAACCATTATTTCCCTTTCCCTCCAATGGTCAGTAGATATCAAACATACTTTGCAGTCCTACTATTGGAATTCTGGAGAGAAATTAAAATAAAAAACAAATCAAACACACATACAAAGACACAAAAATAATCAAAAAGCTCTGTTATGACTCCACTGAGATTGTCCTGAAAACAATGACTCATCTCCTGGCAGCTTCATCAGTCCTGTTGAATTTGTTACACTGAATTTTCTACCTTCACAATAAAGATTTTGTTAAATATGTTAGTCATAATAGGTTAAAAAAGACATTAGCTGAAACACTTTGCTTTTTCTCTCAAATTATTAGACCATAGTAAATAAGTGCAGGGCTTTAGCAGGTGCTAGACAAGCAAAACCTCCACTAGCTCATGTATTTGTAGCCATGACCTCATGTGCTGGATATAGTATTTCTGCTTGAGCACATTCCATATTAGCTGGGAAGCAGCACACATCGATTTGATATCTACTGGCTAGTAGCTGGTTAATTCATGCATGAAATGCACTTATTTAGCAGTTCACTGGTTTGATTGATGACACATCTATTCTTTTAAAATAACAGCGTGCTTCCTGTCTCAAGAGTCACGAAAGTGCTTTACAACATATTCTTATGTTGCTACACACTACTTGAAATTTAGGATTTTTTTTAAAGAAACTATTCTTTGAGATGCATTCTCCATCACATCCAAAGGAAGAAGAAGCTCTATAAAATTTTCCCATTAAGAAAGATTTTGTTTTATTTTAAGAAGTGAATTCCTAAGTAGTGTACTTGTCAGAAAGGGTGTTTCACCAGTGTCAGTTATCTCTTTCTTTTCCTCATGTTTCTCCCTCCCATTAAGTAAGCAAGAAAGAAAGTAAGCACTAACATCCCAGCATGATACATTACATTTTTTTTACCTACTGGGCTTTGCTTACCAACACTCCATTCTTGAATTCTGATCATCATCTTTCCCAGAAAGTTACTTTGTTTATAAGCAAACACAACAGAACCCAAATTTGATACCAGCACCATGGATAAGAAACCCTTTGTTTTTACAGGCAAGGCTTGGGGTTTTTTAATGTTATTGTTTCCACTAATCCATAACCAACCACTAGGAAGCTTGAAACATTCTTTGCTGTGAAATAATTAGAAATGAAAGGAAACACAACTCAGAATAATTTTTTTTAAAAAAGTAAATTGGTAAGTACTGCTTACTTACCCATATGCTCTGCTCTGTTCTCAATGAGAGAATAGCTGTACACTTATTTTGAGACAAGAGTTCCATACCTAAAAGTATTTTAATTAGAGGTATAAATTTATCAGAAACTTTGTTTGGCAAATGAGACTGGTATATGGGGATTCTACCCACAGCTGTCTCTCTTGTTTGTAGTGCTTTCTTGAAATAATTGTTATATCTCAGTCCATTATAATAAGTAACATACAGAGTAGATTAGGTAAGGGTTGCAGATCTTAAAAAAAGGAACCATGCTAGTGAAAAGTACTGGTGTTACAGTCTTGTAACAATATTCTTTCTTCCCAAATGTCTAAAAATCAATGTAAGTACAAAGAGAGGATTTATAGGTGTGAATTAAATCAACACAATTACTAAAAATTGTTAGCATGGATTAAACTTTTTCTTTGTTTTGACTTAAAATATAAAAAAAATTATGAGAATAACCCATGCTTTCAAACACCAATTTGAATCATAAACACTTAAAGGATTTTGAAAATCCTATTGAATAAAATCCCATTGAAAAAATCCTATTTTCCTAGAAACAGGTATTTATGTTTTCTCATGGCTCTATTATCCCAGTACCTAAGCCAATCCTAAAGTTAAGCAAAAATCTTCAAACAAGCAGTAGCTATTCATTCCAAACAGCATTTCAGAACCAGCACTTACACACTCCCAAAAATGTCTTTATTGGTTCTACTCAAAGTAGCTCATTTATTGTCACTTATTTGCATTTAACTTGGTTTCAAGTTCTGATTTATATCAATGCAAATTTTTACTGTTTGTTTTTTGCTGTGTTACTCGATGCAACATTTCTTCATTACCTGTACCAAAGGTCTCCTCCTGAACACTGCAGGATGTTACAGATGCTTGGAGTATGTTGTATTAGCAGTGATTTCACTAATGAAAATATTGCCCAGACACAGATTTCTAACTCATGGTCTTATCTAGAAAACTCGTGCACAATTTGGCAGGTTTTTTGTTTGTTTGGTGGTGGTTTTTTTGGTTTGATTTTTGTGTTTTTTTCCCCTCAGTGGGTGTGAAGAGGGAAGAACAGGGAATATAAGCAAGTACATATGATCTTTCAAGGTCCTTCCCAACCTGGGCTGTTCCACAAGAATTTTGAGACAAGCACACCCTAAATTAATTGCTTCATTTCTTGTATTAGACAACTTGTGATTAATGTCACCAAATATTACAATTAAGTACTCCTCTCAAATTATCTCCTCATCTCTGCAGTGTTCAAAAAGTCAAGTTAGACCTCAGCTGGCCTAAGGCATAACATGATTATCTACAGCAGCTCACAATTAACGAATTACACTTGGAATGCATGCGCTCTCACACACAATTATTTAGGAACTCACTGAAACATGAATTTAGTGTCTGCTTGTTTGAGCTATTCAGCAAGGAATATTTACAGCTGGAGACGCTCTCTGAGCCTGGGAGAATTAAAGACTCTTTAGATTAAATAGGAAAAAATACCTAAAATTAATTTTAGCAAAATTTGCACAAACGGAAAGTAAATACAGGCAATACTTCATGAAAGCATCTTTCCTGAGGAAAATATGAAGTGCTTAAAACTAAGCATATAATTTGGGGTTTTATAAAAGAGCACTTTATCAAATCAATACTGTGAAGGGTCTTAAAAAAAACAAAAACAAAAAACCCCAAAAAAACCCGTGCAACCAAACAAGACAAACCAGGTAAATTCACAGGCAAAACCAGATCTCTCTTTCAGTTTCATGCAGGATCAGAGATTTTAGGCACGAAGCTTCACACGTCTGCTAATCCTGCACCTAGAGAAATCATGGATTCACTTCAGTATCAGGCTTTGGAAAAAAAAACCCAAACAAAACTTCCATGGATTTTTGATGCAGACAGTGACAATTCTGAGCTTCTCAGAACTGGAGATACATGTGAGCCACTTAAAAATGGGTTCTTCAATAGATTCTGTTTCATTCCTAGGTTTTATCTGGACCCTTATTTCTCTAGATCAGGGTGCAAGAAAAGCCTTTTTGTACTTTATTCCATTTCTAGTAACTTTATTCCACTTGCTTTTTATTTACATTTCTATCATAATTTGTAAAAAATGTATCCATTAATCAGTTAAATAAACAGTAAATATATTTTTTATTCCCCAGTCTAAGTTTATTCTAAATCCTTATGTGAGTGTGATTCCTTTGAATCACATGGAATTAAAAATCAAAAAAACTACAAGGCCCTGAGCTTCTCTGATTTTTCTTAGCAAGAAAAAAAATTCTCTCTGCACTCTGCTATATAAAATGTATAATTGTAAATAACTCTTTGGATGATTTAATCAAAAATATACCCCTCCATATCACAGACCTCAGCATTTATGACCACATCACATGTATTTAATTAAAATTTAACCTCCTCTTCTATCCAGATGAAGTTACAACAAAACAGACAGAAGTACTAAATTACTGAGTATCATTCTTAAGGATATCATGACACTTTAGTACCACAACATATGGGTGTTCATGAGTTTAGAACATGACAATACAACTGCAGTGAGTGAGCTGGGAAAAGCTGCTATTTATATGTTATTTTTTAACTTCTATGTTCAAGAACAGCACAATCTCACAGGAAATTCCTAGTTAATAGGGAAACCTCAGTCTATTCATTACCTCATGCTTATTTGTAGAACAATAGCAATTTTTAACATTCATCTTAGTTCAGTGTAATTAACCATTTTGCCTAGAATTAAACAGAAAACAAAAATGAAGGGGTAAAAGAGGATTCAGATTCCAACCACTGGATAATTTACACAATATCTACACATATTATCTATTATTAAGACTAAAAGTCACATTTTAAAACCTGAATGTTGAAATCCAATATTTCTGGCTGCTAGCCAAGCATAGAAAACAGACAGGCTAACACAAAAGGAAACAAATTTTTGTTCATTTACCTTCTGTGGGAAATGAACTGTATAGTGAATTTTTTAGAAGATGAAAATTGCATGTATAATAAAACTGAAAATTAAGGAGAAACAGATGGAAGACTAAAAGTTATTTTTTGTAAGTGATAAGAGGATGACTCATAAGTATTTGACATAAGTTAAAATTACTTATGGAACAAATGCTTATGGAAAATGTTCTGCTTAGGACAATGTGCCATCATACAATCAGCAGTGAATTATTCCAATTGCGATCCCTAATCAAAAAGAGAAAAGGAAATAAACTAAGAAAGAAGAAAAAAGTCAAAACTTGTTATTTTCTCCTGAACCTCAGAGACTTGTGTCTTAAAGTTCTACCTCAAGAACTGAAGGCACTATCAGAAGCATTGTAGATCACAGTAATTCTATTAATTTGCAGTTTTAAGATCACTTTGTAATGTCACTAAATAGTAATTAACTTCCTAAGGTCAGCTCAACAGAAAGTGGGAAAAAATAGGTGGCAGGTAAGTGCATGAGACTCGTGGTGAAGTTACCACACCTTGTTGCAACAGCCCCAAGGCAACACTATTTTTAAGTCTCCATCTACTACTTCTAAACAAAAATTGACTCGAAAGCCAATGATCATATCCACACTTACATGGGTGCATACAACTTGAAATATATTAAATGAGCATTATCACATACATACATTTTAAATACTTAAAGTAGCAGACTAAAAATACACAGATTAACTTATTTTCATTGTTCTCCTAATACTATATCATGAAAAATGCAGCTACCATATAGATGATGGTTTTGTTCAGAGTAAATGGGCCAGCACTTTGATTATGCAGTCAAGAGCTCTCTTTGACATGAACAGATTATTTCCAGGCAGTGCAGCACCAGCCTTGCTGTAGGTAGGAGTGGGTAGTGCAGAAAAAGACACAAGTGGGTTGTTGTGGTCTTTAGCAGCAGAGTATGTGCCTGTCCATCCTAGTGTCAGCAGTAATCATGCTGAAACCCAGATCCAAATCCACAGGTAAAATCCAAATTATATCTGGAGCCAATAATGCTGTAAAGCACATCTTAATTCATCTATGAATCTTTTGGTTTAAAATATACAGCTGAGTGCTGCTGTCTCTTCACAGGAAGTCCTCCTCCAGGTCACTTTCTCAATCACTCACAGACACATTGCTATGCATAGGTATTTATAAAATAAGTTAATAATGTCACATATGGAAGGGTTCATTGAGAATTTCAATAAAATAGATAATTTTCAATATTTTATTAACAGTTAATTGGGCTTAGGGACTGATGTTTGGAGGCTTAAAATGAATGCATATTCATTTTAATTAGTTGTTCATATTTTGATTTTTATTTTTTCTTGGAATGATCTATTTGCCTACATAATCGCTTGTCTTTTTTTCTGTCTTCCCATAAAATGGGATTTCAATGACTATATGAACAGGTTATTGAAACCTAGATCACAATATCCCACATTACATATGCAAAATTGGTATGAGAAAATTGAGGAAATTTTCCAGACTACAGCACAGAATACAAAGTCTGGAACAGCAACAATCCAAAGCATCTTAAAAAGCAAGTTTCAAAATGTCAGTTAAAACACCCAAAACCCCCACCCTGTTATATATCTGATGAAGAAGAACCAAACATCACACCTAAAAGCAAGAGATGCCTTTGTTACACGTGAACAACAAGCTTAAACATGGACATAATAAAGTTTTAAGAAATCACTCTGGTAACTCCAATTGACAGACTGCTTCCAATCTTTCACTGGTGGATTTTACTGCATCTGTTGCAGACTTAGCACCTCCCGTTCTGCATGGCTATTCTTTATTCTTTTGTTATGCCGAGCAAAGTTATCTGCAACTAGCTAAGGGTACCCCACATCTAGGAAAAACCTGATAGTGGCAGGACATTAGCAATATTAATTCCACAAAAATAAACCACATATTTGCACATTCAAGGAAGAAAAATTGCAACGAGGCAAATACAGGAATAGATGAGCACAAATTGTGGGGTTTGAGAATATAGGTCATTCTACAGACATCTCCAGATACAAATATAATTTCAGCCATAGAACAGGCTGAGAAGTTTATTCTCTCTCTTTTTTTTTTTTTTTAGATTTTCAAATCTAGTAGATGACTTTGCACTGATCACTTTAAGTTTGGCGAAAAAGAGAAATAAACACGCAAGAAAATGACTGCAGAAAGTGGAAGGCTGGTATCATAACACATGGCATAACTCAGGACCTGATGCAGTGAGGAATGACATTTCTGCCAAAAGCCTCACTGTCACCGAGGCTGAAGTCCAAAAAAAAACCAAAACAGAAAAGGACCAACAGACAGACAACCATGTATCATAATGCAGCTGTCAAGAAAGTAGAAGGTTAGCTGCATGGCTTTCTAATTAAAGCTTTAAGATCCCACACACACTCCTCTAAAAGCACCATAAAAAATTTTCCTTCTTAATTTGTTGATACCTTAACAAAGTCTTAACACAAACGTATTGCAATGAAGGGAAAAGCAGATCAAGAGAAATTAGCTGCATGAACTACTATAAACACTTTGTGTTCTGTGTAGAAGGAAACACACCTGGAAAATGTCTTTGTGCAATATGTGTTACTTAAGAGATAATGTCAATGAAATAGTGCATTGTTAGAGGATAATGGTCTCCTGCTGCTATTAAATGCCAAGGCACAGCAAAGACATTTGCAAAGCAAGGGATATTATTCCAATGATCATATTCTAGTACAAATGGCATTTCTACTACACTGAATAGGGTAGTAGATTCAATCTACTTGATGATTCTATTGAATCATTCATTCAAATGATTCAACCATTTGATCTGATACCTGCTACTGTGACACAGCAACAGTTGCTTAAAAGTGCTGCTCTAAAATTGCAGTATTTGAACTGACCACCTACAGAACCTGCAGCATTTGCAACATTTGATCCCAGCACATAATCATCAGCCAAGTCTTAAATAACATTAAATTTATATTTTTATGGCCATTTGGCACATAGAGAAACTAAGACTTGCTCTATCTCATAGTACAGCTTAGCAGAACTAGAAACAAAATGGAGAAATATTTAACCTTACAGGAGAGGTACACCTCTCCTGGTTTGTAACCATTTGCTAGCACATAAAAACTTGGATGTGTTTTATACCAGCAGCATGAAGAGTTTGCATCCTTTCAGCCTTCCAAATGAGGTATCCTATATGCCAAAAAGAGGGCATGGAGGGCATGTGGACATCATATTTCCAGGATTTCACATATCTAAAGAAAGGAGATTGCTCTTTCCTTCAAGTTGTTGTTCATTCCCCACTCCTACACAGGAGGGGCCTCAAAGCACTCATAACTCAGATTTGTTCCGTCTCAGAAGCATGACTCCATCACTACTTTAAAAATGTTTGTTTTCTCAGTTTTACACTAAGATGAATTCACAAGCAAATCCTTGAAAAGGTCCTGTAACCCTTCTTCACTTAAGGACAAAGCAGATGACTGTAGCGAGGCTTCACACATCCATGAAGCTGCTGTACCTTCAGAAATGCTTTCCAATTTCTTTAGGTGGACAGAGATTTGGGATGGCTGTGGGGAAGCCTAGTGTAAAAGAAGAGAGAGCTGTGATGGCAGGGCTTGTTCATGATTGCCTTAGTGCCTGCCCAAGGATCTTACTAAGCAGCAGTAGGTAGAAAGAGCAACTGCAGCCAGTGTCAGCTCATCAAGAGCCATCCTAAAACACACAGAGCACGGGCAAGCAGGGAGAGCAACAACTGCATAGTGCTGTTGAAGACAGGAGCACTTATTCCATATTTAAAGACAGTTCAAAAGACTCTTCATATGAAAATGGAAACCCATCAGGGATTCTAGAGCCACACGGGACAAGACCTCAGTGACAGCAGAGGCACTTGACTCTCCTTGCACACATGACTGCTAGTGAAGAAGGTCTGTCCAGTGCTGCTGCCACTGCTGGCTCCTGGCACACAAATGAGGGGGCAGCAGCATCTCTTCTGACACACACAGTGGCCTGTGGGCTGGCAGGGCAGCTGGGCCACGGGGCTTAGCAGTGTCACACAATCAGGAGCTGTGAGCTGAAGAACTCGAGCCTTTCTGTGCGCCAGTTCACAGACCAGTATTTCAGTTCTGAGTAAGCACCTCCAGGTTTCAGGAAGAACTGCCAACTGGCTGCTTTTCTTCCCTAACAGCTGGTGAGCTGGTTTCCTAACACAAACTTGACAGAGTGGATAAGCACCACAGTGCAATGCAAACTCAACCATGATTGGTTGTGTAAAAACATAACTGAAAAGCAATTTACTAATTAAAGCAAGGATTCCCCTGTGGTCCAGCTGAATAGAGAAAAAATTAAACTTGACTATAACTCAGACACCAGGCACTTGAGAACAAAGGCACAAAAGCTGTGTTTCACATTTTAACAACTAAAAATATCTTGAAATTTGGGAACTTAAATCACATGCATATTCACAGCAAAACACATATACAGACAGTCATGGGAAGGAAAACCAAGACTGTTCTAATAATAATCATGTTCATTTCAGCAACTGAAGAGTGCTACATTATAAACTTCATGAAAGTGTTGGTTTTTATAAGCATGCTTCCAATAGATAATTTTGTTTGGTACAATTGTCAATCAGCTACCTCTAATCAACTACCATAGATCTCATGTTTAGAATTACATTTTACTGTATAGCTTCAATTCTTCCTGTCAGCAACTTCAAGCTCCATTATATTGCACAGAATTCTATTGCATTATTTTTGTCTTTCAGTTTGCATTTGAATTGTGAGTAATTTCTCAGGGAGCTTACACAATAAGTGAAAGCACCAAATTTGTCACAAGTAAAATCATTCCTATTAATCAGTTATTCAGAGGCAACTTATGTCATCAGCACCCATCCAGTTCAGACCAGGAAGTGGTACACTGTGAAGGCAATGTGACATAAAATCTTGAAATGGTCCTCTCAAGGAACTCCAAAGCATACAGCCTTAATAATTTTTAAGTTTTCTTTCATTTTTTTAATCTGGGAGAGCAGATTAGGCCCAGGGCATTTTTATCCTCTTCTCTTTCTATGCAGACCTCATTTTATGGTCTAATGTTCATCTGGTGATTTGGTCATTAAACCTCAGTTATGTTCCTCTGCCTTCTACAAACTTCTTCTGTGATCAGGAAGAAACCAGTTAAGGCATTCTGTATGTTCACTATATTTCCCTGCTAGGGGAAATGTCTTAAGTACATTATATGACCTGGACATGTCAAAATTTGCTAGAATTTGACCAGAAATCTATCAATACTTAAATTTATCTCAGCAGACGCCAAGATTCCACTAATGCTCTAGAGATAAACTAAAATTGCACTTGCTGCATGTTTGTGGTTTTGCTTGTCTCAATAAAGGATGGTTATTTCCTCTTTTATACTCCCTGTGGCATAAGGTAATGTGGCAGGTAAAGTAAACAACGCCAGACAGACTTAAAAATTGATCCTACAGTTCATTCTATGTGCTCCTAAGGGCTTTTCATTCATAGCACCCAAAGAGTAAAAGCATCATTTACCTTATGTAAGGTCAAGTTAATTATCTCTCATTAAAGCCCCAGTGACCAATCTATAAAACAGCTGGTAGCAGCTATTTTCAATTGCAAAACCATTGTCCATCTATCTATGTTTTTTGTTTCCAGAACATTACATGCAATTTTTCTTGGTAATTTTTTCCTCATAAAAAGCTGACCTGTCTTCATATAATACTGCATTATTAATGTCAGAGCTAAATAGATTCTATTATGTGCAAAAAGTACCTCCTATGGTTCTTACCAAACCATTTCAGATAGTTCAGAGTATCATCTATCCATAAAAAACACTTATCCTTTCAGGTCTGTCTAATTAAAAAAAAAAATTCATTGTGCATATAACACCAAATTAGAAATTTTGCTGATACTAAATACATGAATACTGAGAGGCAAAGAAAACTCTCTTTTTCAGAGATGTATAATGATGTTACTGCTGCATGACTACACTTAGACATGACTACACGGCAAAGCTTACCAAAATTATTTTCTCACTCATATTTCTGTGGATAAGAAGAGAGCTTTGATGAGAACAGAACTTGCTCGTTTTTCTAAAAATGCAATGTAACACCTTTCTTTCATTTTTCTGTCTCATGTACTTCAAAAAGTCTAAAGCACTTCTGAAAATAATTTAAAACCTGCCATTGCTGCAGAAATGTTTAAGTGATATTACTGGTATACTACAGAAAGAAATCCCATGATAGTAGCAATATGTATTAGTCACAAAGGGTACAGAGACAATGCCAAGTTTTAGTTTCAAAACATGGTGATATAAATTAACGAGATACTGTGAAAAACTCAAAGTGTAAAAACTTGGGGATTATCACACAACAAAGGGGGGAAAAAGTCAGAAAAGGTCATATGAAAAGAAATTGGTGACCACATTTATGTAGTCATAAATAAGCTCCTTTAATCTTAAACTCAGTGCCAATGAATTTATCAGTGTGAAACAGAGAAGGATAATGAACAGAAAAGACCCTTAAACACAGGTGTTGCAGTACCACAAACTCAAATGCCTTCCCTCAGCTAAAATTGCTCTTAAACCACAGACATTTCCCTCTTTTCTTCTGACCATTTTGGATCATTGCCCCACAATACAGATGTGTTTTTCAGAGTATATAAAACTGTTCAGATTCCTCCTGCTTCAAATTAGGTGTGAAATTAATGTACAGCATACACGTGATAATTTGGCCACTGAGAATCTATGGGGGTGAATAGGGAAGTGTCCTGTAGTATTCTTAGTAATTCAGAAAATGTCATTTACTTTTGTAATATGCTTAAAAGCGGTCTTTGAAAGAAAATTATCTCTTGAGCAATGCAAAACCAAATTCTGAAACAAGTATTTACAGAAAAATAATGATAAAAAAATCTTTTACCTGTCAAAGTTACAGTCTTTCAGTTAATGTCTCCTCTAATAGAAGCCTTGCAGGGCAATGCAAATCTCTACATAACATGTTTTTGTTCTTCCCAAAACCAGATGCTCACATGAATTCTCCCTTGAAGCTAAACGACTCTCCAATCACCTAATTTTTACCCTACTTAATATAACTGCAAATGCTCTCAGAAGTCAGTCAATTGAAAAACAAACAAAAATCCCAAAAACCAGAACCCCAAACCTCAAGCCCCTTAAAAATGCTGCTCAAGTAGCTCTTGAGGTCCAGACTCCTTTATCTTGACCATTCTTGTGTGGCTAATGAGTGCTGCTTTGGCTCGACAGGATATTTGTCTTTATGAATCTCCTGCCCTATAAGTAATACCTCCCAAAAGCCACTTCATAGCATTTATTACATAAATTACTCTTCTTTAAAAAAAAAAAATAATAAAACTCTGAACAGAATAGATTTTCCCAACTGTGATTATTTCTGCCATAGAACATTCTCAGGGATGCAGGTAAAATTGCAAGTTCCTCACCTTGTTGAATGAGTGAGGAAGGGAAGATGATGCAGAAAGGAGGGAAACAAAAACAAAGAAAAGCTGGCATCTTTATTGTTACTGAGGTGAAAAATTAATTTACTTTTATCTGAGGCTTTGGATTTGTAACTACTGCTATTCAGTGCTTTTTAATACTTCTGAAAGCATGGAAGAAGCATATTGATTCCACTAAAATTTCTAATCTCAATGTTCCTCCAGACAAGCAGCAGCTTTGTCTGCCTGAAGATTTATCATGAGACAACAAAGAATATTACAGTGAGAAGAATGTAAATAGTTGCAAAATATGTATCCCTTTCTCCACAAATATGGACAGACCAGAGCTAAAACTGCCAAACTACCCAGCTTTGGGCTAGGCAAAAAATATTACTCCCACATATCCAAAAAATAAAAACTACTGTGAAATATAAACTATTATAGTCTTTAAGAATGTGAAAACAAATGGTACATAAACTTGAATAAATCTCCTGTCATTGATTTCACTTGGGTAACATCATTAAAGGCTGATTTTTTTAACACAAATTTCACATAGTTGTGCTCTTCCTCTACTGCAGGAACTCTGAAAAATTACTATTTTCTTCCTCCATAATAATTCTTCATCCCTTAACCAAAAGGCTCTATTAAATATCTTCTTTGTTCTTGTTCAAGCTGTCTTTTTTTTTGTTTCACACCTCCTGAAGTGTGTCCCTATACAGGTCCACTCATTTCCATACAGCCACTGGGAGCCTTACAGCAAGGTGTCTTGCATTCCTTACCTCCTACCTTCTAGCAATGTAATGCCTGTTTGCATCCCTGCTGCTTTTACTAATGACTGTATAGGAATGTTTCAGTGTCTGTTTAAACTCCTCAGTGTTACAGGTTAAATTGTGATGTATAATAATAGCTCTGAAAATAAATCTGCTGGTAATTAACGGCTTTATCCATACGATTTTACAGTCATGCCTTTTCCCAAAGTCCATTTGCCTCAGATTCTTAGTCTGACAGCAGTAACTGCACAAATGTTATTGTGCAAATGTTATTGCCTGTGGATAGCACTCTAAAACTCTCACTGCAAATTAAAGCCCCAGCAGGCTTGGACTGGGCCAAACACATAACAATAGAATGGTTTATGCCTCAAAATGTCCATTGCATATCACACCATTCAACTGTTCCAAATTTCCAAAGCTGCATCTTCACAGACTTTGACCTCAAAAACCAGAAATGCTCTGCTTTTCAATTATACATAGCTTTTTCCACCTGAGTCATCAGTTTTGTCTGACTCCCCACAGGCCACCTGCTTGGCCTCCTCGTGTTGTGGTCCTCAGTTAAGTACCTATATGTACCTTCTAAAATAGGCCTGACTCCCTCATTCAAATCACTCTCTAAATGAACCTCCTTGGTGTCATTTTGCACTTTTCAGCACTGGCCAGATGACTTCTTTCTTATTGTAGTGCTTCTGAATTAAAATGCAAATTCACCAACAGGGACATGTGCAATTATATGCACAACAGAATGCTCCAGAAATTACTGTTTCCCTCTGTGGAAAGTAGAGGTATCTTACATTTTAAAATCAACATTTTGTCTTTTGTCTCAACATGCATTTTATGCAACAGGGTTCAGAATATGGCAGATAGATGAGAATAACACACTTCAAAAGAAGAAACCCTCAAACTGTGTGGTTCTGACACGGATACCTGTGTCACCACTCACCTGCTTCTAAGAATGTTGCAAACTTGAGCAGACATGTGCTCATGAAACCACAGCTCTCATTTCCAATCAGAAAATCCTCAACAATCTCTCTACTAAAAGGTATGAGAAGTCATGAGTAAGAAATGGGGAATATTCCAGAAAGTGAATTTCCTGCAAACAGGAGGCAGCAGCTGTCAGGTCACAAGCCCACACAGAAGGGTGGGGGAGCAAAGGCAGGTGACCTTCAGAAGGAGAGTATGCCAGAAGCTCAAAGCAAAATCCAACTCTCTCTTTTTTACAAAGGTTAGCTAAGAGTGAGCAAGAACAAATGAAGAACCTGAACCTTGGTTTAGAGCACTTAATTCCTCCTATATAGGTCCCAATTTATAAACTAAACACGTGACCAGAGAGGAAAAGGTGGAATTTCCCAAAAAGGGAACAGATCCAAATTCAACACTGAAAAAAAATCCTCATCTCCAAAATATCCAGATAAAATAAAATATGAGGACAGAAAGGTAACACGGGTGACATGGCCAGTAAGATCAGTTATTAATTCATAAAGATTGCAGACAAAACTGAGATCTCTCTCCTTACTCTCATCACATCATGAATCAGTTATACATTGGTCACAGCAACAAAATGATGTCGTTAATTCAAGTTTATTTTGTTAAACTTCGTTCACTTCTTTAGCTCTTGGTTCACTTGACTTCCTGTCATAAAAATTAAAAGCAGAATTAAGAAACAAAGCACTTTTCTGACTACTAAACATCAGCTAAGAAAAACTGACAACATGAAAGCTAATGGCTTCTGCTCTAAAATGTGTATTTCACAGTTTTCAGACTCCAATGTTTTCATTCTTATCTCAACTGAAAACATTTCCACTGAGATATTATGCAAATGAAGTGTGGAAATAAAGACAAAATTTTCTACCATGAGGACTATTTATGGAATGGAACTAGTCCACACTGATGCTGAGGAGGGGATTAAGGCATGCAGCTGTAGTCTAGAGGAACCATCCATCACTAAGAGCCTGCTGGTTTTATGTGACTCACTTCACTTAGACTTTTTTTTTTTTAAACTTTAAATCCAAAAGTCAATTACCAAGATACTGAAGCCTTCTTGAGCCACACTTTTCATATAATTAAGGTCCTCTGAAATGACAGTGATTTTTAATTGCATTGCAAACACTAATTTGGATTGTGTGCCCAAAACCAGAGGTGACCATTTCTAATATAGTACATGCTTCTGTCTTCCATCATTACTTTCAATCTCCAATTCAGAGCTGAGAGATAAGAAGTAATTCCTGGGAAGCCCAGGAAGCCCAATTCCCATCAGCTCCAGCACATGCCATAAGGATGCTACACAGCTCTTGGTCCCTGAAAACAACCCCACAGAGCTTAAAGCACAGATTGATGGCAACAAGTCTGTTCTCAGTAAAAGTGACAGTTTCATCAGGAGTGTAGATCTGGAATTATGTGACAACTCCAAAGTTCCAGAAGAGGTTTGGAGTGCAAGAATTTTTCCGGAGATTTTTATATATGTTATACTGAGGCTTTCACAACACATAAACCAAATATTTCCTTTACAGAATAACAGAATATTCTGGATTAGAAAGGACCCACAAGGATCACCAAAATCCAACTCCTGACCCAGCACAAGACATCCCAAGAGTCACACTCTGTGCCTGAAAGTGTTGTCCAAACACTCCTTGAGCTCTGTCAGGCTTGGTGCTGTGACCTCCTCCCTGGGGAGCCTGTTCAGTGCCCAGCCGCCCTCTGGTGAAGAGCCTTTTCCTGTTATCCAGGCTACAACTCCCCTGACACAGCTTCAGGCCATCCCCTCAGGTCCTGGCACTGCTCACCTGTGCTTTCCCTCATGAGGAAGTTGCAGATTGCTTCAACCCTGTGTGCACTTTTAATGCAAATTGGCTGCAGTCTGCCAGCACATCACTTGTCAGCTGCACATAGCCCTGAACAACAAGCAGGCCATTAGCTGGTTACTAATTTTAGCTTGTTCTATGCAGTCTCTCTTTTTTTTTTTTCTTTCTTTATTTTCTGTTACAAAAATTAATAGATTTTTCAAGAGGCTTCTTTATAATAATTTAGGAATACATAAAGAATGAACTGTGTTTTATGTAAGCAGAGCACAGCCCCACTGCTGATTTATTTCCTGCATTGCTTTCTACAGAGTACAAAACATGCTTACACAAACATACAAAGCTATGCCAGCTTTTTTACACTGCAGTTAACTGAGATAATCAGTTAGGGCAGAAAGTATTCAAAGAAACACATTTCTCAGCTCAGTGAAAACACTATGGATTATAAATGTGTTAGACAGGAATAAGACATACATGTTGTACCTTGAAAACAGAATTTGATGCTTACTTCTGAAAAATGCCTAGTCATAAATAAAATTCTACATAAAATAAGGTACTCCCCAATGTAAGGACAGCTACAGTGCACAGTTCTAAGTTAAATTTTGTATTTTCAATTTTCTTATCCATGTTCCTGCACATATTCTTTTCCATCAGAATGTAATGACTCTAAAGGCTTCTTATAGTGTATGTGTGTATGATTCAAGTGCCCTCAAACCCAAACTGGAATTATTTTTAAAGTGCATCTAATTTTCTGTTTGGAGGATAAGACTGAGATAAGAGCAATGCAAAAAAGAGCAGGTAAGATTCTGCTGCAGGCAACTACATTCATTTTACACATATTCATTTCAATTTTTAAAAGTACATTAACTCCATACAATCTGCTAAAAATGACATGGCATTGTACAACTGTAGAATATCAATAGCAAAAGACTGACATATTGGTCAAACTACTTTTACATGTCCATTATTACTCAACTGAATTCCCCATTCACATCACCATTTTTTATACAACCTAATACACTTACACATATAATAAAGTCCTCCCAGACACATAACACATCTTCAAGGCCACTCAAACTTGCCCTCTACCAGCATGAGAATAACCTCAGGCTGCACTAAATCTATGTCACAGGACTTAAACACTTAAAATATTTAGAGTTTTATGAAAATATAAATAAAAGCTCTCCTCTTTGGAGAAACAGCATGCAGACATCAAAGGCACACTATTCTTTATTACAAGTGTCTCTCAAGATGTGTTGCTCCCCTGTGACAAAGTCTGTTGCAATCACACTTTCTGATCCACATTAATAACAAGATCAATGAAATTACCTTGGCCATAGAATAATGGCATGTGGAAAGCTGCTGAAGCTGAAAATTATGTTCTCCCAGCAACTTGAAAGATAAATTAAATCACTGAACAACAATAAAAAAGCACGACTTTAGGATAATCCTGCAGAACTAAGGCTCAACCACTGTCTATCCTTAACTTGTACCATTTAAAAGCAATAACTTAACTGTCATTTGCTGACCTAGATACTTGGCTTGCACTCCAGATGTTCTCACATTCCCTGGTGCTGGATTTGTTTTCTTACAAGCAGTATGAATGGGTATTCCATTAAAATTCTCAAAGCACTGGATAGTCACTGTAATACAGAAGTGTTTTTCACATTCTTTCCTAATGCTCTTATCTTCCTTTTTTTTTTCTTGCGCTGTTTTCATTCAGCAATAGAGGTTTGGAAGGTGTTAGGGAAAAATTTGAAACCAGCTGTTTAAAAAAAAGGGCTAACAGTACCTGGGGAAACTGTTAACAAACAATCATCTGTTGGCAGTATTTAGTACACAGTCATCCCTTCTGTGAACACAGACTATGGAACACTCAGAGCAGCCTCTAACCAAAGTGCTACTGTCACTACTTTTTAGTCAACAAAACATGCATTACATTAGTGATTCCCTCTGTGCTACAGACAGCCAAGCACCAGGACAAAACTTCATCATTAGCCATTTAATGTTAACTAGTCCACTCATTTAATTTGCCTTTCAAGCTCAAGGATTCAAAGCAGAAATATGGCAAAAGGAAACTAGGGTCCAGCTCCAATAACCCAAGGAATTTTTTTTTTTTTACAGAACTGAGAGAAACCCTGTAACAGTGTCCAGATGATCCAATAGATGAGGCACTAAAATTGCCCTCAGATTATTTTATCAGCCCAGAGAATTGCATGCTGTATTCCAGACATTTTTCCTTCTCAAGGCACACACTGACATTCCACTAGAGGAGCATTTATGAAGAAGCAAGAGGAAAAGGGATAGCATGAACAGCATGCAGTTGATAAAAATGAGAAGAAACTTTATCTACATTAAAAGATAGAAGGGTGCATTAGAAGGGTCATAAATGGAAAAGGCAGTATTTATCTGGTACTCAATGATATTTTAGAGTGGTTACTCCCAAACATACAAATGTTCTACCTCAGTTACTACTGTATATAAGTCACTAGTAAGTGATGATTTCTTAAATGCAGTCAATGCAGAAACTATTTCAAATCTTTTAAAATAACCAAGTCGAAGTTTATCGATAAACTAAAAACTAAAACTTCCTCTCAATTCTTAACCATGCCAAGCCATCACCTTCTGCTATTGCCACACCCTAATTTAGAGAAGAAAGACTATAGGTAAGATGGCCCCAAAAATCAGAAAAAACATCACACAGAAATAAAGAACTGCAAAGTAACAACAGCAACAGAGCACCAGCCAAAGAGATAATCCTGAGGATTTTGTGTGTCACTGTCAGGCAGATGAATTCCTGGGAGAACTGCAGCCCACAGTTTAGGTTTGCAATGTAATGACAGCATAACCTTTCTCAGCAGAAGAGAGGAATACTGAATAGTAACCTACAAAATTTGAGTGATAGTAACTAAAAGAATGCTACTTTTAAATGACTGCACTCACATGTACACCTTTGCAGGTCTGAACAGTGAGAAAAGTTTGATTATGATTAATCATTACAAGCAGAAATACTGGTTATTTTATTTTGCCTGTGTCCAGTTAAAGGACTATTTTTATAAAAACAGTGATTTTGGAAAACTGATACTGCTGGTATGCTGGAACAATTGGCTTAGCTGAGTTCCACCTGTTCAATTAAAACCTCCTCCTGTCTGCTACTGTGGTTCACCTTCAGAGAAATCATTACCCTTTTCCTAAGAGACAATGCTTTAGGCTGAAAAAAGGGGAAGTGAAAATCTCAGAGGAAGGTGAATAATTACTGCTCTCTCAAAATTAGGTCTTAAAAAAATATTTTGAATGTACTTCCACAGTTGGGTGCTATAAACAGGAGAGAAGCACAATCACTAGTATTACAAAACCTCTTTGCTGTAGCTCATTAATAATCCTGTCTTTGCTTAAAAGGGTATTTCCTTATGAAATTATTTTCATTTTTGCCAAGTTTTGCTCACTTAAAAAATAAGTGACTAATATAATATTTTATTTTCTCTCGTCATATTAATGCAGATGGCTTCAGGAACCAGACTGCTGTTGAGTAATATTTAGGAAATATGAGGGCAAATAGCCCAACATAGCAATTCTTTTCTGCTGGTGAACACTTCATTTGAAACAGAAGCCGTGTGGCAACTGTTCTTACCTTCGTAAATAAAGATCTATGTAAATTCCAGCTGTGAAATAGCAATCAGTAATTTTAGAGAAAAAGGGGCTGAAGGATGGGAGAAGTTTCTAAGGTCACTAACAAACCACGTTTTAAGGTTTGCAGCTGTGAAATTGAAAGCCTTGTTGATAATGTAGCCATTTGTGCAAAACCCTGTATCAGGGGTGCACAGCACCATTGTTCCATAGCACATAAAAATATACAAGTAGCATTTTGGAATCCCAGGCACATAAGGTTGTGAAGTTCCACCATCTGAGAAAAATCAGCTCTCACATAACTTATAACTATTGGATGGGTAATAGTCATATTGCTAAAAGTCAAGCAAACAAGCTAATTCTGTGAAATAGGATTGAGTTCAAAAGGATGGAGAGGTCTTTCTGAAACCCACATGGATTTTTTCCAAGATTTTTTAAGTTTTCATTTTATGGTAAGATAATGATAAGCAATGATTGTCATCCTATTGATAAAAGCTAAGAGACATCATAGCTAATGCCCATTCACAATTTAAGTAATCAAATAGCTTCATTCTCTCTCCCATTCTTCTTTAAGTAGATGTAAGGATAAATTGAAAGTAAACAAAAACTCACTGCCCTCTCTCACCTTCCTTGTCCAGCTTTAGAAGGTCCACCAGTAATTTAGTACAAGAGATTTGAAATGGGTGCACTTGAAACTGGGAAACAACAAATTCCTGTAACATTGGTCTAACTTGAGAGAGGGCTCCAAGGTTTAACATATGCTCAAATTGATAAAAAATTACTTTGAGGTCTTCAGACAGGAGGAATTAAAACCTTATTTCTCCATTACACCATTGCTTTTTATGACAATTCATCTAAGACTCAAGATATATTAATATCAGGAATACAGCTACACAAGCAGAGGATAAAAATAAACTAACATACCCCAGTAAAATTCTGCACATAAAAATACACAACTCCAGCCATTTTACTATTGCAAATTGTAGACTTACCTGTGTTCTAAGGTTTCTGAAAAGTAAATGTTGTGTGGGGGTTTTTTCCTGAATTTGTTGTTTTGGTTTGTTTGCTTTTATATACAGAAAAAAACCCCAGGTGAGATAAAACTTGGCCTCTCTAGAAGGAGATGTTTCCACAGTGGAAAGTTTGCAGTCTGCACTACACCACCACCAGTTCTAGAAATGCTTTTCTCAGCCGTGGCTTTAGAAAAAAGTTTATCATAAAATACTGCATTTAGTGACAGCTCCACAAGGTTTCTCTTGCTTTTTGTAGAAGCTTTTAAACACACTTAAAAATTAATCTTTTGGGGAATCTTTCAGATAGCATGGGAGCTGGATTATTAGTTCACACTTGAGACAAAAATTGTAGTTCATCTCCTTCAAGCAAGAGTTCTTTGTCATTTTTACAAAGGGGTCATTACCACAGCTTGCTGGCTGCTACTGCAAAATAAAAAGAAACTGCAGCTTTTCATAACCCATAGTTTGGAAGCTCTTATTGATACAGGAGGAAGTCCACAATACTATCAAGCAAAAGTTAAAAGCTGAAGTCAACTTTTACAAAAATTGAATTAAGTCTTAAATTAAGCAATTCTTCTACTGATAATATGTGATACAGTTATACAAATAACTTTTCTTCCACTGCTATTCATCTATTACCAGTGATTCCATGTGCAACTGGATTGTTTTTCTGTTCTTTAAGACATTTGTGACATTGGGCCAGCAAGACAAAGCTCTCACTCCCAAATCAACACCTTCCTCCTTTTTTCCCAGAAGAAACTGGTTGAAGTTTTACTGACCTCTCAAGAACTAATGTTTCACCTTGCAGTTCCAAAGATCTATCTGGTGCAAATTGACTAATTTTGAAAATTTTTAGTTTTGGTGCAAATAAAATCATGCAGGAGTGCTTGCCTGCAATGGTGTCAGTGACATGTTCCTGGGAAGTTCAGGCCATCACAAAAGCAGTAAATAACAAAGGTTAAAACTTCCCATGCCAACCAGATTAAATGATAACTGCATTTTTTTCCCCAGAGAAAGACTGTTTTTCCATCTTCCCATTTGGCCTTCAGTGCACCTGGACACTGTTTCATTCAGCACAGTCAGTTATTTAAAACACCAGTTATACCCAGCTTTACAAATTGCTATACTCCTCTATATTCTAAATGTAATACTCTGCAGCAAGGTAAACTTTCTAAAAATAATACTAATCATATTTTAAAAAGTCTATGGAATCTGATGACTATAATCAAAACACTTCTTAAATTTGCAACTCAGGAATTGTGAATTTTACAGACATTAATTACTTCATGTTTGCTACTCATGAGTCAGCTTTGATCTGCTAAAATAGCATGCAAAAGGCATTCTTTCCCCTCTCAAGATTTTTATTTCTGCATTATAAACAAAATACTTTTGTTAGTATTTAAAAATGACATTAAGATGACACAGCAAAGTAGTGTGGGTGAGAATGTGTGGGAAGCTGATCAGAAGCACAATGAACTTCTTGGATGCTCAGAGACCAGCGGATCCCTCCAGGGAAATTTGGAAAAAATATTCTGCATAGAAACAACTCTGCCTATATATCACATTTTATCTTTTTCTCCTAAGATTCTTTATCACTTGGAATATTTGCTGGAAAACAAATTTTCTGTCTTGATGGTTGTCTAAACTCCAGACATAATCCTGTTTATGACATTGCCATTGGTGACAACAGAAAACTCCCCCCACATCCACCTCCACTCTGCGGTCAGGATGATCCAAAGGACACAGCTCAGCAAAACACTTGCAAGCCTAACCCCAAACATATGCCTCTGTCTTCTGGGTGTGTGTCCTCCCCAAACGAGGATGTGAGGGCAGAACACCCAGAACTCCCATTTTGGGTTGTCATTGCTGCTGCAGCCAGAGCCATGATCTAAGGGCAGTGCCAGGTAGAATAAGGCTGATGGGCAGACATTTACACACTACAACTCCACTGGTTTGGTTTGTAAACTTGCTCATACTGATGTTCAACCACTTTACTCCATCAGCCAGAATGAAATAAGAGACCCAGGTATGTGAATGACTGGGATCTCTTACACTCACATGCAAGGGGAAGAGGTAGACACAGGCACTGCAGAGCCAGGCCAAACTGGCAGAAATTAATGAACAACAAACAGGATGAACAAGATCAAGCAGTGGAGAAACAGATCAGCTATGACCAGGAGGGGTTTGCACTCCAGTTAAAGTGCAATACAAAGAGCTCCATGACTGCATTTCAGCTTATATGCATTACTCAACAAGAAAACACGTATACACATCCTTTGTTTTCAAAAAGTTAAATTCAAGAGGTAATTTAAGTTACATAAAATACAAAATACTTCCTTAATAAAACAACTGGGACATTGGTTAAAACAAGCCCTTTACATATCCAAAAGCAGCAATTCTGATTAAAATCTTGTATTCTCAATCTTTATTAAATAATTGCTGCCTTCATGAATAAACAAAACTGTTATCCAGCCAGCATATTACTGGGACATAGGTATCTATTCTAAACTCCTGTATGCTATATCAAAAGTTCATATACCTTTGTGTTCGCAAAAAATCAATGCAATTAAAAAAATAATTAAAATTTAATTCTAGGCTTTAGACTTTGCACAACCATCTAGCTTACCCAAGATGATTCTATGCTTTTAAAAGTTCATTTTTATTCATTTTACTGAAAGTGAAAAAACGATGCCATAAAGATTTTGATGTCAAGTGGTGTCTCCCATTTAACAAGAGGCAAAGTCTGGCTCTGGTAGGAGCCACATGAACTTACCTAATGCTGCCTCAGAAATGCATTTGGTTACAGCACAAACTCAAGACCAAGAGTAAAAACAGTGTATCTTTCCTATGATTGGACTAACTGGGTTTTAAATATCCTTAAATCAAAACTGCTAGCAAGGCTTTATTTATGGCTTTCCAGCCAATTAAAACCACCAGTAACATCTACTCACTTCAGAAGAGCACCTACTGCACAGCAACATTTTTGGAGACTATTACCCAGTCCCATTTACACTTAGTGGCTAAGACATTATAAGAATCATCTTGTATTGCATTTCAAATCACTCAAGTGCCCACAAATCTGTGAAACTCATGCAGAAATAGCCTCCGTGGAAAAATCAGCATCAAATTTACACATTTTAAGACTTCAAAACAAGGCTCATGTGGGACCTGAGCTCACAAAAGCATTCTGCAAAGCCTATGCATAGAGGTGGGTAATTTTAACAGCAGATTTGAATGCAGCCAGTTAACTAGAATTATTATAGATTTCTCTGTAACTGGTCACTTGTGTCACATAATAGTAGATTAATGAAAACTGTATTTATTTCAAGGCATTTACACTAGCAGGAATGATTATAGTTAAGGGTCCCCTGGAATTTCCATTACAAATCTATTTTTTGAGGATTTATATGTCAGCTATAATAATATATTTTTAGCTGAAACTCGATATGAAAGGTCTCAGCTATGCATTATTCAGTAAATGTTCCTGCACCTTTGAAAAGGCTTCTTTCAAAATTAAGAAAAGCGAGTAATTTTACCTCATTTTCCTATTTATTGTGGTTGTTGAGCATTTTATTTTGAGCAAACTAAGGCAGCATTTACTACAAGATACAAAATTACATTGTTAATTCTATTATGGATGGACTTCCTACAAGTATCTTGCATTGCAAAACATCAGTGAAAAGAGCAACTGGATAGTAAAACAGATTGAACAGTCACATAAGTTTTAGGAAGATTTCAGGCTGATTAAAAGGCTTCTTTGGTAATTTCTGGACCTACATGATTAGAGAAGCAATGATGGAATTAGTAGGAAAATGCTCCTTTCTATGTGTAAAAGACATGCATATTTGTTTAATCCTATTTCTTTCTTCCCTGTATATTATCTAAAAGAATAAATAATTTCCTAATAAGGAATAATGAAACAGTTATACTCCGAAATTATTTAATTTATGAATTCAATATACTGGACCTTCAAACTATTTTTCTTACACTTAAATTTTATGCCTCCTTTGGTGCACATCTTGTCAAACATGGATTAACACTCTTATTCTGACACACTTGAGAGAGCCAGCAGAGTCTATTGGGTCACCAGTTCTTTGGAGAGGAAAAAAAATTCCACAATGCTCTACAAGTTCTTTGGAGCTGCAGGGTCTATTAACTCAAAAATACACTTATAAAAGAAACAAATAAGGATTAGACAGTGGACCATAACAATTTCTGGACTATTGGATGATAACTGTTACGCAAATGACAACACATTCACCCTTACTGACCAAAAGGATTTAACAGTATTTCACTACTTTTGCTGTGGTTGCAGTAATGTGCCTCCTTTTTTAAACAATATTAATTTTTAAAGGTCTATACAGAAAAGTTAAAAAGTCTGAACACTCATTTTACTCAGTCAAGAAGAAAAAATCTCTTCCAATTGTTAAAAAACAATTCAAACTTCCATGGGAAAAAAATTAAATCAATTTACAATAGAAATTAGGATCAGATTTTCCAAAGGCTTCTGCATCCATGGTAGTGAATGGTTTTTAAAAAGGCTTCAGTATCTTTTCCAGTACTTAATTACTACATTTTAATAGCTGGTTCACACTGAGAAATAGATGCCTTCAGTTCCTTGAAAGCAGTAGGAACTTCTGGCTACTTCACAGCTGTATGTAATGCAAGAAGTAGAATGAGAAAGACTTCTGAAATCTAAATCACAAGTCACCATTCTGAGACATCCCAAATATATGAATATCCACACACATTTCTGGAAGACCTTCTCATCTCAGTTGGGCTTAGCATGGTCTTTACTTAACTCTACCCCTTACAACAATCTCTCTCCAAGGGTTGTATCTAAAAATAAACAACACTTAGAGCATTTTGCACATTAGGGCCTTTTGCACAACAACTGTTCAAGGAAATTGTGGTGACTAATCCCTGAAAAATATTACATTCACAAGTTTCTGCCATTTTGATGATTTAGCTTTCCCAGTTCACAAAGATCTGTTGTGCACATCTACTCAGGAAGGAACTGCTCCAGGTGAGCAGGCATGTTCTACTAAAGCCCATTCAGACAGGCTAACAATATTTAAATCTCATGCAAATATAGACAAAACCAGTGTGCTTAGGTAATGTCTAATGTAACAGAAAGTCATGGCTACTCTGGTTCAAAACCATTTCCAGTGACAGAGAAGGCAAAGGATGTGTTGTCAGCCTTTCATGGGTTAATTCATGACATGCAAGGCCTGTTTTTCTGGTCCCCTGACACCTGAACCCTTCCACTCCCAAGCACCACGGGCCAAGGATCCATCTAGAGCCAAGGCTCCCTGCAGCCAGGCTGCTCTGCAGCAAGGGAGGCAAAACACATGGCCATGGAAAGAGACAGTCAAAAGCAGTAATAAGGACACCCAATTGTGAAGAAAAATTCTGGGGTTTAATCCATTGTTGCAGAGTTGTTTGGCTAATAGAAATTCCTGTTCATTAAAGAAGAAAAGAAAGAAGAAACAGTCCAGAGAGCAGACACTGGAACAAGGACTTTCCACTTCAAATAGCTGAATTTTCTGAATAAAGCTTTCATTAGGGTAATTTAATATACTGCTCCTGTCCAAGGCCAAGCTTTCTATAATTTTTTTCTAGTTGTTCAAAATTTATAAAGTTGAGTTTGTCTTTGAGCGCAATCATGAAGACTCAGTGGTTTGTATATAGGAAAAATCAGTGGAAAGACTCAGAAGTGACATATTTACTATAACAGCACACACTTGAGTCGCAAAGAACATCTCTCAGAAGGGTTGCTTTTCTCCCCACACACTTACTTGAAAACTAACAAATTAATCCCTCTGTCAGTATTTACAGAATAAAAATTAATAGGCCTTAGCTTTGATGGAGATATGCAAAAAGAAGCTCAAGATAGACAGAAATAGCACAGTCCCCCTGTTCTTTTAAGTCTGGGGACAGGGGAAGAGCTCACTCTCAATGCTTTACCTGGCCTGTGATAAACTACATTGAATATGATCTACATATTCTGTATTCAGTTGCATATATGTCAATTTCCTGAATATTAAGTGTTTTCTTATTTAGAACAGAACTTCTAGTTTTTATTGGGAATTAATTACACCCTTATTTGAAAAACTCACACAAAAATGTCACATGCAGTTGGTGTGATTACAAGTCTTGGGAGGATCTTTATAATGTTCAACTAATTTGAAAATACTTAGCCAGAAAATTTGCATGCAAAGATTTTTGTAGGGAAAAGCTGTGAAGTGAGAGCACTGCTACTTCACTGGCCTTCAGTCAGGCAAGACTGAAACTGTAAATATGCCCCTATGTCACTATTCCTCCAGGGCTTGTGCTGTCCTGGCTGTTATCCATCCACTGCCACAGCCTCTCTGTCAAGAAATGGGAGCAGGGTGGGAATCCCTGTAGAAGCACAGTTAGGGTAATTACAGTAGAGCATAAAGGCTGATTCTGTCCTGGTTTTTTTTTTGTAAACCCACAATTGACAACATTTGTTAATGCCTACAATTCATACGTAATTAATTATACACAGGTACAGATAGATTGCATCCACTCATAGTAGCAAATTTTTCAGTTTTAATAACTCCAGAAATGTGACTATTTCTGAAGTTATCACCTCTAAAGACAATCAAGATGCCATCTTCCATGTCTTAAAAGGGGACTTACAAAAAAATTACCTTGTGGATGAGCACCATCCTTTGAAATGAGGGGACTGAACCTTGCTTACTTAATTCTTACAGCACTAGCAGAGAACTACAGCATTAACCACTAGAAGTCTACTAGGAATCTGGATTACTTCTGGAAAAAAAATTATTACTATACAAGACTGTACTTCAACATGATTGAATACTAAAGGTTCTATTATAAACCTCGCAGAGAGTTGTATGATGTACGAGGATAAAAAAGGGAGGGAGGAATAATCAGGATTTAGTCATGATGCACTGACAGACTTTGGAGCCACTAAGGAGCACAAATACAACCATTGGAACAGCTTAAACTTGTAACAAGTTTGTAGAGTACAACATAAAAATCTTTTATTCCACTACACAGCTCATCTATAAAGATTTTATGTGATTTTCAATAGAGGAGTTATGAAATAAAGCAGCCTATAGCAGGAGCTAACAAGTGCACTTCATGTTCATTCCCACACATTAGCACCAAGACACTGCCCATAAAATACATTAAAGATAAATTTATCTTTTCTTCTGTGGCAAGAGCCAAAACACTTCAATATTTATAGATCAAGGCTTTCTTAAAGGAAAAAAAAAAAAAAAGAAAAAACCAGAAGACAATAATTATTAATTCAGTAGTACAAATCACCTCCAAGGCAATCTCTTTAAATTACTAACAACCATCCTCTGGTCTGCAGAAGGGAGTGAACACTTTGAAAAATCACCACCACCAACCAACCAAGAAGATTTTTCTACTGATTAAAGTCTTGCAACACTGTAGCACCCTGAAAGTGCAATCCAATTAACAAAGCATTCATATTGACCTTAAAGAAAAATGAAAGTTACGTCACCCTTCTAGAGATGTATAACATAGAAACACATAATATATATAAATATACATAATAACTTATTATTTGTGAACTGTCTTGTAAAAGTAGTTATAAACTCATTATATTCCTGAATATATGTTCTAGATGAATCTTTTCATGCTGTGGCTACATATATTCTAGCAAAACCAGCATGAAAACTTCAATCCATGTGTGGAATATCAATAGGAAGACTCATTTTGGTCCTCAAGAATAAATATTTTATTTGGACATAGGAACTCTTATTTTCACATACCTTTAAGCCAAGAAAGAAGAATACCTCAATTAGAGACATGTAGTAACAAAAAATGGAAATCCATACTAATGTAATTTAGTTCAGTTCAAAAATGTCCTGTGTTGTTTAACTGGAGGAAAAGGTGAAACAAGGTTTTCAGTAAAAAGTTCTCACTTCTAAAATATACATCACCTGCTCTGCATTCACAGAAGTCTCTGTAGACACATTTCAGTATGAGTCAGTAATGCATAAGCACAATAATTTGACAAGAGCCAAATTCAAACTGTCTGCTGAGAAATGCAGTTTTATGCGAAGAAACATATGCATTTATGACACAGAGAAACTAATAAAACCAACTGTCTCTGGCAGCAGAAGTATTTAGCAAAGCAGCACCTCCTCAATATTCCAATATTTCATTTTCAATACATTTTCAGCCCTGCTCTCTCCTTTTTCTCTCTATAGAATATGATTAGCAACATAAACAACTAGGAAGGATTAAAAAAATAAGATATTGCTGACAGAAACCATTTTCATTACCATTTTCCTCATCTCTTTCTACACCAGTGTATATAGGATAATTTTTCCTCTTTTCATTTCTCTCTAGCAGGACTATTCCATGAAATTTTGGGGTTTGGAACAGCTCCACCCTATTTTCTTATCACTTAATCCCCATTTGTTTTTATAGCACAAGCCATCTATTCCCTTTACACACATAAAGATAATTGCTGCTACTTGAGAGGCAGCAACACAACTCCTGTTGTTTTCATTATCTAAACCTATTTCATAATGTAAACCCTGAGCTTTGTTAATGTCCCCTACTGAAAATACCTCAAGAAAAAGGTGAGATTTTAAGTAAACCAGTAGTGGGCTTCCACTATCAAGAGCAACTCAAATTCAGAGGTCTACCAGCAAATTACAGTTATGCCTGCACATTTCTGAGAATATTCTGATCTATAAGTATTATACTTATTGTTTTGTGCAACTTTTTTTTGGCATAAGTCAAATACAGAAGTGAAATATAATATTAGAAAAAATAAAAAGCTTTTTTTTTTAGAGCTTTGAAGCTATCAGGCTCTGCTATGTAAAACTTGGCACACACTAAGAAATAAACCTTTCCCTGATAGATGGTAACAGCTCCTTTGTTTCTCCAGCTCCCACTTGATGGAAGGATTATGCTCTCAATCAACGGTAATGGCCCCACTAAGACAAACCAATATATCATCTCTTAACTCCACACACACTACAGACTCCACGTGCCAAAACCTGCACACTAGGCAAGCAAACACTGGGAATTAAATAAACACTTCAGATTCCTCTCTGCAGACCCCAACGACCCACAGTGTGAAGAGTTAAATTTAACGATACTTATATCTAGACCAAAAAACAGACAATAGTGATAGTGGACCATACAGCCACCCCAGGACATGTATACAACCCAACCTCTACAAGCATATAGTTCCTGAGTAAAATCTGTAGCTACAGAATATTTCTCTCTTTTTTCAAGACATTCTGTACTAGAATCCCAGAATAGCCACAGACCAAGGGGGAAAAAAAAGGAAGAAAATGTTGACCTATTTAATAGGGAATAAGCCAAGACATTGAAAACTAACACATGACCATTATCCATAGAAATCCTCATGTCTTATCTAGATAGATCAAATGCAGGACATGTTACACAGAATCTTCAGGGGTGTCTAGGGAAGAAAATTTATTTCTGTACTTCTTAATGAATCTGTAACAATTTTTACAATGAATTTATGAGGGAATAGTTGGGAGAAAAAGGGAGAAAATTAGAATGGAGAATAGTCTTCATTGCTACATTTTCAAGAGGTCTATTCCAAAAATTAACTGAGAGGAAAATGTGGAAATGTGAACATTGCATTAGACTCACTGTACCATAGCTAATCTTACATAACATCAAATTCATTAGCCCAGGAAAACCATTTAAGTAGCCTTCACAGATCTCCATGTTTGTTCTCCATTGTCACCTGAATAAGAGAATCCCTAAGAAAACCTATGGTATAACTACAGTAAAGAATGCACTCAACAATATTGCAGGACCTGGTGGCGAGTGGAATTAGCCATAATCATTCCTGTATCACATAAAATACCTGCTGTATATTTTTTCTTTGCAGAATACAAAGAAATTAGTCCAAATAGTCATGATATTTGTTGATAACCACTAACACTTGAAGTTCTCACTTTTCTCATGTGCATTCAGTGCATTCCCCAGAGCTGGAACAAATTATGTTCACAAGCACCAGGACTTTGAAACCATTTCTGTAAACTCAGATAAATGCTAGTTCAAGTTTCTGACTACCCAAGGTAAACATCCTACAGCTTCAGCTCTGTTGCATAAAAGAAATAATTATAAGGCACCTGTAAAGCCTTATACACTCTGAGTTCTTGATGATGCAAGTACTTATCACCTCTTTAAGAACTCAAAGTCAACAACAATATTCTTGAACATCCTTTACATATTTTTACTTTCTATAAGAGCAAGTCTAAATTATCCTGTTCAACAGGATAATTCATGATTCATGATGTTCATTATGTTCATTCATAATCCATGTTCATGATTTACTTCATGACACTGGAGTGACACAAATATTCTCCCTGTAGGGTGGCAAAAGTTTATATGGTAGCTGCAATATATCAAGACTGAGAAAGAAATGTAATTTTAAAATAAATAAGCATTAAAATTAATAGAAATTATCTCAAGCTGAATAACTATGATTATTTAGCCTTTCTCCCAAGGCAGAAGTTTGATCCCAATAATGTTAGTACATGAGTCCAGGCAATGATCTGCCTTTATCTAAAGACAGTAGTGTTTGCCATGACTACAAACAAAGCTACAGCAAGGCCATGCTTAGAAAAAACAGGTCCATAAACCCAAAAGGTTCGCTCTGTGTCTCTTGTTATCTCAGAAGGCTTTGCATCAGCTGGCATTCCATGGTATTCCTCCTGGTTTCTACTCCAAATTCTGGTGAAGATGCAAGCAGAAAAGCCAAGGCCTTGCATTCTAAGTATTTTGTTGTTTCCTTGTATGTCTTTCTCCTCATTCATTTCAGGGTATATTAGGACTCGCTGTTATACAGACCATTGTAAAATCAAGTGTTACATTTTGCAATTAAGCAGATTATAATCTTGGTTTGGTATCTCTTTTGAAACTGTAAGTGAAAAAAAATTATGTAACATGATTGCCTGGGTTTAAGAAATAGGTGGCTTCTTAGAGTAAAATAAGCCCAGAGCTTAAATGCTTTAGGCAAATTAATAGGACAAAATTGTATATACAGCTCCTCCTCTGAGTTCTGCAAATAGTCTGAAAAGACTTTTTTCAGAAAGGTCAAACATTTCATTATAGAAACACAATAAACTGACTACAGAATACTAAAAATAATACTGCCTTATACAGTTAGGCTGTAAGTATCAGATCACAGTATTCTGATATGCTATCACCTTTAATTGGAGACCAAATGTCTAGAAACCATTTAAAGAAACAAAGAAAAGATTCAGGAGATTTTTTACAATTTTTTCACATGAACTTTCCAGTTCTGAAGGGATGGGAGGATATAACACTGACCTGGTAGATTGCAGCCCCAACGAGGAACCCCCATCCTTCCCTCACTGCTCAGGGCTGGCTAAGAAATAACTATGTCCCCTTTTCTCCTACCCACAGCTCTCTTAATGAAAAACAAGTGGTTTAAAATACAATGTACTTTTCTTCCTCTGCACTTAAAGCTCCTGGACGTAGAACACTAGGTAAGTTTAGTGATACAAAGTTTGGAAGCCCCTTTTAGCCACTTAGAAATTTTCCAGAAGTAATGTTTCAGAAGGTGAAATTATTCAGGTTTCCTGATATCTTGAAAAAGAACAGCATCAAGCTCTCTGTCACCAACACCTCCCCGTCTAACAGTAAAATGACCTGTAATGTTATCCTCAAATTAGGCCAAGGGCTTTATTTTACATTAGGAAAAAACTCCTGTACATCACACAAGTCATTCAGTTTGAGAACAAATGTTTGCCAATTCATCCAGTGCAACATCTCTGAGAACCCAAGCATGACACTGAGGAATTAAATATTTTAGTAGTACAATGATATTAAAGCAACTGCTAACTTTCCAAGTGTTATTTTCAAATGCATAGTTACAGCTACAGCAATAGCCCTAAAATCACATTTTTATTTAGAAAGATGTTTACTTGAAACCTCTTCAAGAATAATGGAAAGTTTGCTTCGAGCAACAAACCTACATTCACAAATACTTGACAAAATCACATTTATTTTGCATCACTTTTGTATCATGTGCTACTATGTTTTAGTGTCTTTTGTTGTTCTTTATAAGCCCCTATGAGTGTTAGGCCAAATTCCATGTGCTTAACCAATTAACATATAAATTTTGATAAAAACTTCAAAATTTGACCCCAAACATTTCCAAATAATAAAACTAAATGTTAGTAAATTTCATCTAAGTCAAGAACAGCTTTTTCTAAAGTATGAATCAGACTCGTCCAATTTTCTCCACACATCATTAGTCTCCCAGGGGATGTAAGTGAAACACAGAAAGAAACACATCAAATTACTGTATTCTGAACAAGTTCAGAATTTGAGCACAGCCAGTTCCAAGTACTTAGGCAAGAGAGACAAACATCTTGGAAAAATTAAACTTCTAAAATCATTGACTCTTTCATCACCATCCATAATAATGCCAGGCTAGGAAAAAAAAAAGGTAAGTTTTGAACGCACACAGAAGCAAAAACCTCTTTTTTTGTTTTTAATCGAAAGCGCCCTGCCAAGAGCCAGCGGCAATCACCGCTGATTTGTTTTCAGCCGGGCACAGGAGCAGGGCAGCAGCAGGGGCCGAACGGGCTGCGCTCCAGGCGCGGCGGCTGCGCNCCCGGCGCCTCCCCGGGGCAGGAGGCCGTGCCGGGTCCCCGCACGCCCGCGGGCACCGCTCCGCCTTGGCAGGGGCGGGGGAAGCGACAGCCACCCCCTCGGAGAGCAAGCAGCCCCAAACCCGAAGTACTCACCATATTGACTTCCGAGACCATATCTATACTGGCAATGTCTATGTTCATGCCAACAGCCACTGGGGGACCTGCAAACCAAGAAGATGGTCCGCAATGTGATCTCGAAGAACTTAACTCGTTCTTAGCAGAGTTAGCCGGGCGAGCACAGCGTGCATATGAAACGACGTTTAGACACAACCAGAAAGTCATGAGGGAGGCGTAAAGTGCTCCCCCTCCCAGCGGGGTCCCACCGCGCCCGCGGGACCGCCCGCTGCCCGGGCCGTGGCGGTGCTTTATGTAACACCGCACACGTGCCGGCACCGGCGCGCCCCTCCGCCGGCCCCCGCGGCCCCTCAGCCCCGCGGCCCCTCCGCCCCGCGGCCCGGGGCCGGCGAGCACCGAGCCCTGAGGGACGGATGGGGGGGGACAAGGTGGGGGGGAAAGGGCCACCCACAGAGAACGCGTCCGAAATAAACAAACTAGTTGGAAGTAGGAGCACGCAGGGGGTTAAATGACATTTTTGTATCAGTTAACGGCACGTCTTGTACTCGAAAATAGTAACTGTGATCACAGGCACATTAAGCTGAAAGGAGCAAACGTTGGGTGAACTTAAGAGAGATTTGCATCTCGATAAAACCAGTTAAACAAGGGTTTAATTACAGGTTAGTAAAGTATCATCTCACACACACACAATGAGGGACCGATTACGAATATCCAAGTAATTTAAGTGATCGCATTAAGAGCATCCTTTGCTAAGAAAATTGAGAAACAATGGGCTTAACTTTGATCAGCTACAGGAAATGGCAACACGCACACCCCTCAAAGCAACAGCACCCACAAGACGTTTGAAACCGCCCCCATACACAACGCACCCAGCCCGGATATGCAACCTCTCTTATGCAAAAGCAGTCAAATTACCTCCAAAATCTGGCCTCAAGCGAATATCATAGCCCTTCAGCAGTCTATCCACGGTCTCTTTCACCAGTGACATATTGCTAGGGTCATTGACACTAAAGAAAAAAGAAAGAATAATACTGTATTATTTCTGATTTCTCAGCCCCCAGCTGTACATTTCTCTCAGCAGTAGCATGCACTGCAATTCAAAGTAAAGGAAAAGAGATACCTTAATCACTTACCTCTGTGCACACACCGCAGCTATTATTAAAGGGAATGACCAAATCCCAAAGTAACCCTTTTTCCGGACTCTCAGCATCCCTTTAGCTTTTGATATGATTTAGGGTTTCAGTGAAGAGAAGAAGAGATCCAACTTATTCTGGCCAGTGCAGTAATTCTAATGTGAAGCGCATGCGCACGGCGTACCACAACATCAAAAGGAGCAGTGGTTGCTGCTGGAGATGGAGCAAATTTCCTTGAAAAAAAAATTAAAGGGGAAGAAGGAAATGCATTATTTAAAAAAGAAAAAAAAAGTAATCCACAGGAGGATCCAGTATATTTTTGTTGTCCTTTTTGTTATTATAGAATATAAATCACAGCAAGAAGAGAAGTTTTAGGAGTTGCAGGGTACAGCGGCTTTGCAACCTAGTTTAAGCGTTGGGGGGGCTGGACGGACTCGGATTAGGCACAGGGAGAATAGTTAAAAAGGAGAATGCACTGCGTACGTATGGGGGCAGGTGGGGGGAGAGAGGGGGCAGCTTAACTTTTTAGTCCCTGGAAAGAACCGCCTGAAGCGAGGAGAGGTGCGGGCAAAGGAGCCGGCGCTGGCAACGGGGGCGGGCGGTGGGGGAGGAGGGAGATGAGCGCCTACAATATTTCTCACGGAGGAAAAAAAAATGATGACGAATAGTTTCTTGTAAGAGGGGATTAGGCTGTTTCTTTCCTTGCTGTGATGCCAGGCGCTATTCCCGGAGCAGAGGCACTGGGAACTGAGGGGGTCGCCGGCTGCGACCGCCGGCTCCCGCTGGTCACTGGCTGATGCCTGAGGGGCTGGCGCGCACCCCCCGCGCCCCCGCTGCCCCCCGGCGCATTTTCCCTATATCGACCGATGTTTAACCCAGGGATGCGAGCTCTTCAGGTAGAACGAAACCTGGCCACGGAGCTGGGGGAGGGGGGCCAAGGGGAAGAAAAACACCACCCTGAAAGGCTTTCAGTGACCATCCAGACCCCTGTAGGTGCATAAGCCCACTTACCTTAGCGGGTAAAACACCCAGGCTCTTCAAATGCAGCGTGTGATCCAATTAATGCCTCGGAAGAAACCGGAGACGAGCGGAAAGCTGATCTGGGGATGCTTTGAGTGACATTTAAATCCTGAGCAGAAAACGAGATAGAAAGGAGAAAGAGAGAAGGGAAAAAACAAACCCATGAAAAACAACAAACACCGGAGTTAAATTATTCCTCTCAAATCTGCTTTGTGCCCGTCGCTCCTTTTACACCACCTCCTCCTCCTCCTCACGCACATACCCGCTCGGCCCCGCGGATCTGTGCTGCTTCACCGAGCGGATCTGGGCGTGCACACGTCCTCGGTCGGCCCGGGCGGCGCGGGGAAGGGACTGGGAACACTTTGGGCGTCAATTAACAAAAGAAATATTTAACTCGCTGCAGGAGAGTGGAGGAGCGGAAAAAAAAAAAGAAAAAAAGAAAAAAAGAANGCCCCCGAGAGACGGCAGAGCTGCTAAAAAAAAAACAAACAGCCAAACCGTGGAGCAGTCGGCAGCCCCGAAAAGCAGGCAGCCATTTAATACAGACCGACAGCTACCTTGGCCGGAGCGCTCGGGAGCGGGGAAGCCCCGCGCCGAGCTCCGCAGCATCCACCTGCCGCTGGAGCGGGGCCAGGGCGGCCCCGGCCTGCCCCCGCCGCCCGTCCTGCCAGCGGCCACCCTGGCACTGCGCCCAGTGGGGGGACAAATCGTGCCCCTCTCCCGCACTGTCAGTGCCTCAAACCGCCACGCTGTGCCTTTCGGCTCAAGTAAGTAGCTGCTCGGTTTTTCCTCCCAGAAAGAAAATAACCATCCTTTGAGGGGCTGGGGTCAATTCGTCAAGGCATTTTCACTACCTTTTCCCATTTGTAAGAATTGGAATCGCACAGAGCGAGAAAACGCACTTTTCCTGCTGAAACAGACAAGATTGTGTGGGTGGTAAATTTCTCATTTATGTATTCATTAGAAAAAAACCCAAACAACTAAGTTAAAGAACGTTTAAGCATTTTTAAAATCAAAACACCCACGGCCCCCACCCCATTTTTCAACTTTTCGTTCCGTGGCTGATTTTACAGAGCCACTCTCCCTGTTCACCAGCGGAGGTTTCTGTTCTCACACAGCCAGGCTGTTTCACTGCCAAACCTCTTGAAGTATAGCCCTGAAAGGAAGATGGTGGATATGCTGTGCAATGAATCATTTGACTTTAGATGTATAATAGGCACTATTTTTTTTTTCTGCAATCATATGATAAGACCAGGGGGTCTCAAGATAAAACACTTTAATCCTGCACTGTGAAATTCACCTGCAAGTGCTAACTTGGGAGCACATCTGACACTCCTGAGCTCTGAGTCTCTGCTATTAATTGCCATTACACCACAGAAATGTGTCACTTGCCACACCTGAATATGACCAGATATCAATATGAACCTGATGCTGAAGGCTGGTAATATTTGGTGCTGGAATGACAAGAATTTTTGATTTTCATATTAAGAAGAATTCAAGCAATGCCAAAATATCTCTGATCTGGTGTATGCACTGATAGTCAGAGAACACTTGTTCCAGGCCCAGAGTACCCCTGTGCCATGTGTAGTGAAACCTACTCTCAGTCTGGCTATCCTAGCAAAAAGGAATTGGACATATCTCAAACAAATGCAATATATGTGGATATCATGGTGCATTATGTGTGGAAAATTAATGTATATCCTTGGGTTTTGGACATTTAAAGGTTCCATTGAGCCATGTTTGGGTTGATCTGCATAACACATTATTTTTGCTAGCTGTAAATACACTGCTGTGTAAATGTGTCTATAGCAGTAACATTGTCTTACCAACACTGCAGGCTCTGTGTGCCCAGACAAACCTATGGGGTAGGGATTTCATCATTATATATTGGCAGTGTGCAAAGTCATACAACACTTCTCCGTTTACAAATATGTTCATGCTTTGCTATACACTTTTGACAGTACCACTTTTTCTCTGACTATGGGGTTGTGGTCTATCTCTGCCAGTTAAAATTTCTTATCACCTTCAAGATCTCCCATTTATTTTAAGCAACTTGTCAAATAAATTGTTTCCCTCTTTTTCTCACTTGTGTCTGTGCGTTTGATTGAAAAGTAGAGGAAATAACTGGTGTGAACACCAGTATTGGCAAAATGCAGAACTGTTCATGTGACATGTTTAAGGATTGCTAAGATTTTGGGTGTCTTACAATGGGCAAACAACCTGATTCCCAGCTGGGTGCTTCTGGTTCTAAAAATATCTCAATTAGACTACAAGTACTGTAATCTCACAGAGAAGCCAGCAAAGATGGTCCTATTTTAAATAGCAGTTGCAGAGTAGTTTGATTCTTAGCTTTCAAGATGGAAAAAAAATACCCCTCAAAACTGAAATACTCTTAAATAATGGCACACAGTCCTTGCTGACAAGCATGTGATACTATGCAAGAAATGGGCAATAAAGTAACATCATACTTATTCATCTTGTCAAGCCTTGCTACAGCATTATTTTCCTGTCACCACAAGTAGTATCCCAGTCCATGTACTAAGAACTCTAAAAGGTTTTCGAATGGGTTGCTGTGAATGTGTTCATTGTGCAAAATAAACTCTCAGATGGAGTAAGAGTCTCACAATAGGTTCTCAAGAGGTCCAGTCACTCAAGTCAGTAGAGACAGAAGAGATGCTGATTGATGGTAGCCCAAGAACAGTAGCCCTGGATCACGAATGGTGTGACTAACAAGTGCAAAATCCCACTTAAAAAAAAATTCTTTCCACTGCACCTCAACAGGCTGTTGTGTTCTGTCAAAGTGATGTTTCCTGATTTTTTTAGCATTTGGATAAGATGCAGCAGTATCAGAAATATACACGTGAAAGTTGTTTCTATGTATCAGATAACATTTAATTCTCTAATTAACAGAAGAATGTTAATAATAAACTATTTTGATGCATGATTTCAATTTCCAAGTCCTGTAAACCTATAAATTAATGTGAAAGACAACAATACAGTCAACTGTTGTAGACATTTCCTGAACGAGTTTTCAGTATACTTTATCTTGGTCTCTTTACTTTCACTGTAGGTCTTCAGATCTAGTGTGTCACCATACACCATTCCATTAGCAATCAGCATGTCAGCATAAAGATACCTGTTACGTCACATACACAGAAAAAAATATTCATGCAAGTGTCTTGATTCTGCTTTTCTTGGGCAATGGAATTCACTTTTCCATAGCCACAATTTTCTGGGATTCACATCAACTTCAACTACTGTGTATCTAAAAGAATCCAAACTGGTAAATTTATTGACAAAAGCAATTTTGTAAGACTTTCCAGTTATACTGCTCTTGGCCCTTAAAAAATACTAATTTCTCAGTATTGTACAGAAAATTAGTCCAATAAATTGCTCAGGAAACGAGTAACGCTTGATACAAGCATGACTGTCACTTGACTGTAAAAGAGCAAATGGGAGGGGCAAATAATAATCTCTTCTCAGTTTGCATAATTCTGTGGGACTTTAGATGTTGGAGCTCATATTTTTTTCATTCTGTAACTCATTACATCCATCTCCACAGGGTTAAAGACACTAGAGGTAAGACCTTACCCCAGTTCTTGACCCAGGCAGTATTTTATGGGTCAAGGACCTGCTATATCTTTAAACAAAAATCTTTAGCGTAGTTTGAGATCAGCAGAACTTAAGTGTATATTGAAGAAAGTCTTTTAATGTGAAATTGAATTATGGATTTAAAAAAAAAAAGGCAAGTAAAAGGTTGTGCAAAAACATCCCCAAGTGCTTTGATTGCAGACAGTTGGAAGCAACTCAGTGGAGTCTGGAACAAAATACAAAGTGTCAGGCACCGAGAATTACGATGGATTGAGAACTGAAGTCCTCTTATCAAATCATGAAATCACCACAAAAAGCTGCCCTATTTCCTTCAAGGTGGTGGAATAAATTAGTTTAATAGCTATATAGACAGCAATTTTTTAATTCCTTTATTTTAGCTATGTTGGCACTTAGCTAAGAAATATCTGCAGCATCCATATCCTTTGATAGGAAGGCAGGGCAAGGCAGAATGAGTGATTGCATAGGGTAAGGATAGTAAAACACTTAAAAGACAGCAAAAAACGTGCACCAAGATTATGTCACTTTGTGTCTAAATCTCCTTCATGATGTTTGTGTAAGATTCAGCCTGAAAGCAGATTGCAGAAACCTGTTGTATTTCATGGAATCAATACTTGTTTACCTGGGACCTGCCTCTGTTTCCAGATGCTAAAAGGTAGAAATTTCACTGAAAGAGGTTTCTGTTCAGCAGCAATCACCCAGTCTGAATACTCCAGTTCTGCTGAGTTGAGAGTGTTTTTAAAGAGCTGCATTATCCTCTACAGAAAGAGTATTGCTGCCCAAAGGGTACAGCATGGAGACAGGCTGAGGACCAGTGAAGATGGCAAGGCACCTGTGTTGCAACTCAGGCCTAGAGGACATTATGATAATCCCAGGAAAATTCAGAATGCCAGGACAGAAAAAAACCAAAAACCACTCAAACCAATCACAAAACTTACTGTGGAATAATCCCTTTCAAGAAGCTATACACAACAAAAACCTCTAGGAATACTGTCAGTATTTACCACTTCGCATGCAAGGATCTCTCTTTAAAATATTTCAGTGTACTGTGGAGAGTTCTCTTTCATTCTCTGCACCCATCCCATTTTGTGCTCAGACTTGGTAGTTTACAAACACCTGTGATCTGGAAGAGATCTCATTCATGCAAGTTTGTACAATATTACCATGCCAGGTTCACAGGTGAGGGAGAGGAAGCACACAGTGGCTCAGCACCCAAGATAACCCCTGCTGAAATTAATGGCAAAATCCACATTCAGGTCAGGAACAGCAACATCAAGGCCCATCATACAAAGCACTTAGTGTTTAAAAACTGTAAGACACCCAACAGACACGATTATTCAATCTTTTTACCAACCTGGTCTCTACCACATTTACAGGGAAATTAAAAATACTTTCTAATTTTTATCTAATGAAGTACTAGATGGAAATGAAAACATCCTCAGGTTGTTATATTTTTTGAAGCTACAGCTTTCATACTAGAGGATGTCTTAGATCCTCTAAGGTCCTTAGTCTTTTGAACTAGATGTCTTATTAGAGACGTCAAAGGCACAGATATGCTCAGTCCTCCAGCAGTGAAGGGGGCTCACAGAGGGTGTGAAACCTTGATGAATTTGTTTTGTGTGACCTCCCCCCAAATGCCTTGGGACATTTTCTATTGATTCCACACAAGCCAACCATAAGGTCACTTCAACAGCTCCTATCGATCGCTTTGCCAGACGTGGGCAGTTCAGGGAAATCTTAAACAGGGTGACAAAATTGTCTTCAGAGCCACTTGGAAGAGCTGTGAATGAACCAGTCAGAACACGAATCTGTCACTGGAAGCACTTCTGGGTAGTCATACTAATCAAGGTATTAACTTTGTAAATTTATTCTCATATGTGGCAAAAGCAGCTGAGTAATACCCATACTTGATGTTGTTACACAGCAAATTCAAAGCACTGCTTTGCATTTTATCTCTCACCATGGCAACTTTGGACATTTCTTGGCAGTGTAAATCAGGAGCAACTCTACAGGTTTTACACTATTACAAAAAAAAACCAAATCCACACACACACACCCACCAAAAAACAATCTAAAAATAGAGTTAAGGGAAAGACCTTCTCTGCAGAGTAAAATAATTATGCCTCTTTGTTTATATATTTACCCTAATTTTGGTGAAACACATCTGTTTAGCTCACTATGAACAATTAAGTATGCTTTATGCAAATTCCACAACAAATCTCGATAATCCTAACTCTATACATGAATTACCTGCACATTCATTTTGCCTCAGAGTTCAAGCTCAAAAAGAGCTCGACTTTTCTTTCAACTACCTTCTCATTTCTCCAGTTACACTTTATAAATACAGATAATTTGCACCACTATAAGACATCAAGAATCACTTGAACATGTTAAGAACTTGAGTTAAACACTTTCTTCTCGAGTTTCCTAAGTTTTAAGTCCAGTTTAAATTTTTTCTGGTTTGAGCTTGACCAACTTCTTCCCAGTATTAGTCCCTATTTTAAGGTTTTACACTAAGTCAGAGATCCAGTTGACACTGTCACAACTTTCTGTTGGGGCTATGGCTAAGAGTTCTCTTTTCAGGGCAAGGCTGATGGATGTTGCTGTCATTAATTTGCAATTCTTTTGTTTTTTCTGAACCTATTAGTTTTCTGGTGATGCTGTGAGTCCACAGCTCCACAGGGGAACAGGCTATAGGAGATTTGGCCATTACTGCACAAATAATTCTTCAAGAATTGCCCTTTTTTTTCTTAAGATCATTAAAATAGAAAAGTTTATTATGATTCTAATTTATACTCCCTCTGCAATCAAAATTATTCTTTCACCATTCCTTCACTTCAAACTTGGTTTTGAGGAAAAAAATAAACAACTACCTCCGATTTCCTTCTCCCTCAAACATTCTCATAATAAATTTATTTGCAACAACAAACTTTCTTGCTTGTAATGCAAGCACGGCAGTGTCATGGGTTAGATATCCTCACTAGTAACCCTTTCTTTCAATAAAAGGATTTTCAAATTCTCATGCCTAAAGCCTATATCAGAACAGTATCATAAATCCTTTTGAAACACATGCATTAGTACAAGAAATATGTAAGTAACAACATCTGAGAACATGAAAAGATTTTGGTATGCTTCAAAGGGTTTAGGACAAAGTTTGCACTTCAAAAACATGACAAGATAAATATTTTCAGCCAATAACAAAAGACACAAATACATAAACAGATTTCTGAAGAAAATCAGTGTCCATGTAAACATATGGGAATACATAGTGCATTCATACTGTATATACAAAGTTAGACAGGCATAGACCCTGAATTCTGAAAAGAAAAATACAAATTACACGTCAAAGGTTGTTTATTAATGTTACCTGCAGCACTTTGCATTGCCCTGATGGCAATGACTCTGTTAATGCCTATATGTACACAATCCAGCAGTGCAATATTTTGGAGGTCACACCAAGTTCTATTGTCTGAATATGGGTCAGTGTCAATGTGACACGAGAAGTGCAACAGTCTGTCCTCCCCACACCAACAATGCTGCCTTTTTTTCCTTCACTAGATGGGCACTGGACTGGTCCATGAAATTTCTGGTTCTGTGCACTTGGGAGATAACTCTTAGAATAAGATGGTCTTCCTTGGGCCAATTTAGAATGATTTCTAAGTAAACAATATTGTATATGTTATTCGCCTTCTGTCAGAATCTAGATACATCCATACTCACTACAACATGATCCAACTTGGAGAATATTTGTACAGTTGAGAGTGTTTGCTGGTTTTCACAGAGATTAGAACAGCTCTAACAAAGTTTGTTAGGACAACTATCATACCAAATATATCACAGCATAAATTGGAAAGACCATTTTGAAAGTAACAAACAATTGCATCTTGCAAGAGCTAGATCTGAAGCATAGAAAAGGCTATTCTTGACTTTGCCTTAAGTAACTTTCTGAAATAATTCCTGTAAGTATGATTGACCTGCTAGAGAAAAAAACTTAATATAATTAAATTTGACATGTTTTGTGAGGCCAAACTAAGCAGTACTTTGCAACACTGGAATTCATGAGCCAAATTATTTTTAAATGAGTAGGCTATAGCAGTTCAAAAGACAATGAAGCAAAAAGAATAGAAAACTAAAATCCATAGGAAGCAGCCTGGACACCATGTTGTTAGAAAGTCAGGGGAAAACTCTGAAAACAGGTATACTAAATCAACAAAAATGCAATGAACAGAGTAGGTTTAAGTATAAAGTTGGCCTTGAAGCCACTTTTTATCAATGAAACTCAGATTATGGCAGCAAGTAAGATTCCTAACAATGGCTGCCTAGGAGGCTATAATTCCAAAATGATTGCCAAAAATAAGAACTAAATGCAGTAAAGACTTTGGCAACTTAGCAGAATGCATGTGGGATGTCAGTACCTCCAGAGATCTTTCAGTGAGACAATCATTTTACTTTGCTCTTTAGATATAAAGTGAATATGAGAAACCCATACATATCACTGAAGTAGAAAGCAGCTTTTGAGGCATTCCCAAAGATACAGATATCAAACAGCCAGCAAGTAGTGGATATAATAAGAAGAATGAAGCAGTGCATTGCCTTTGCATTTTGTACCTTTCAAAATACATCTCCACTACTGTATCTTTGAAGGGCTTCTTGTGGAATTATATTTAGCCTGGGTATCAGGAGCTCAGCTCTAGCAGCATGAAGCTCAGCATGCACTAATTAGTCAGGCTCCTCAGAAAGCACTTGCAGGCCACGCGCAGCCCTGCGATGCTGCAGACACTGCTGGCATTTGAAACACACACCAGCCCAAACAGCTCATTTGGTCGTCTTGCAACTGCACTAGAGAAGACCCTGCAAAAAGATGCTTTTTGCCCTTGTGTGCAGGTGTTAATGTGCTTGAAAACAAGACACCAGGCAGTTGGGCATGACCATGTACATTTATTCCATATTACGTCATATCTTAATTATATCTTCTTTATTTATGTATATATAGAGAAAATACACCTATATCATGTCTTCTGGCTTTTTCTTTGCTTTACTTCAGCTGGAAGTTGTATGTTATGCACAAAACAACTGCATCATGAATAACAAAAGCATGTTATTTAATTCTCTGGGGGGAGACCAGCAATTACTGTATACTGACTGTTCAAGGGTGTTATTTTTGTAAACAAGAAAGAAACTAAATGAGCATAGAATTCATCATTAGGAAATCATCTCTTATTCAATTAATACACATTCAAGAGAGCCCCATATGCATGTGCTCTAGTCAGTGAAGTACTGCAGGAAAATAGGAAGAGATCTCCCAGGGTGCAGCACACCCTGCTTTCTCTACCATATGCCTTCTAAATATGTTCCTCTGTGTCACTACACTCACAAGGCAACTTGCTGATTCTTGGCAGATTGATTCTGATACATTAAAAACATACAATTCCTAAAGAATAGGTTTTTCCCTTATCAAAACAAACCAGAAAGCAAACAAACCTGCCAAATCACCAAACCAACCACCCAAAGAGAAAATACCCTTATGAAAGCGATCAGTGAATTCTGCCAAAAGGTAAATACTTCCAAAATCTGGAATAATCTAGTCTTTCCAAATTGTTGTCTCAACAAGGTCCTGCAAAACAGAGCTTGAAAAACTTGAGGGACTCCATGGTGCATGGAACATATCAGGTGTATTTATCTGGTTGAGGTAGTGCAGATAAGAGTTATTATAAACATAAAGAAAGCATGACAGATACAGGGAAACCATCAACTTTTTTGAGATTAGCCTAAATGTGGATAAAAGAAATCCCTGAATTTTCAAAAAGAAAATGCTAGAGGAAGGCTAAGGAGTTCAAATAATAAGCTGCTGGTAAAACACAAATTTTAAATAATATACTAAAATTTACATTTGTGGTCTTAATTTTCAGTGCTGTTACATAAAGTTATACAACAAATTGAGTAGGAAACTGTTCTTAAAAAGAGACTTTTAAAAGCCCCAGATAGTCATAGAATAAGGAACCACTAATTAAGAGGAGATGGGAATATAAAGGATAATGGAAGAAGAATTGAGTTACATAAAATTCAAGATATATTAATACATTTTAAGGTCTGTGTGTGTCTGTGTGTTATAAAAAAGAATAAAGTTGAACAAGGAGGAATTAAGGCTGGATGAAAGTAAAAGTAGTAATAAAATAGCATCTACAGGTGGTAACTGAGATTAGAAATGCAAGAGTTGAAACATTAGCAATCACTTTTAGAAACTCTTTGAGAATTGAAGAGGTAGCAGTTGATTAGAAACCAGTGATTTGTTTCAGTACTTTGAACAGCTTTCTTAAAATTATTTAAAATAGCTGCACATCTGCAAGTTCTACATATTTTTCCTGTGGGTTTTAAAAACACAAATTTCAGCTTTTATGTTGTCTGTTTGCTTCCTAAACTTAAAATAAGTAAGAATGCTTTTCCCAACAACTCAGGAACCTGAATTTCTAAGCACACAGCTTGTGGTTTTCCTGAGAACTGGCTGGATTTGGGGATACTAAAATGTTCTAGTGCTTAGCATCCCTTTGCCCAGCCATGAATCCCAGAATATTTTGTCCTGTTTTATCTGAACTTTTGCAGTCACTGACATTGTAATTACAAACTGTGCTGGAAAGTAGTTTTAAAACCAGTTCTATGAACTAGCAAATTCCATTGAGTCCAATGGGCAGAAATAATAATTAAAGTGTGCATAATTTTTCAATGTTATTCAAGAAACAGTCTTGGAAATAGATACAGTCATAAGACCACACATTATGTGATATATTTTTCTTTTACAATACCAAATAAGTAATTCTTAATAAAGAACCTTTTTACAAATGGCTGTTTCAAAATATGAGCAGAAAAAAGTCCATCTGCAAATAAGATAAATCAGGGATGTAGTGAGTATTCACTGGGTAGATATGATTTATTTCCACTGTGCTCCAGAGAATCCATCAAAATCTATCACATACAATGTAGAAAAGATGGGATCTATGTTAAGAAGATTTTAGTGCTTAGAAGGCTCAATATAAATCTTTTTGCAAAGTAAAGCAAAAGCTAAACAATGTATATTATGGTAAAGGGAATCTAAGGAGGATTTTGGTTACAACTTGACAGTGACTCCTGCCATAATATCATAACTCTTAGAAATTAATCATGTCCATTTTGAGAAATTCAACCATGTTATAAAAATCTCAGAGAAACAGAGCTGTCTTATTTTATATTTATAACAAATCACATAATGTGCAACACATTTTATTTATCTTGACTTAAATTCTAAACAAACAAGGCCTCTAAAATAACACATAATAACAAACTATTCAGTGACCACTGATAGCATCAGCAATATAGGGCATTGCTGGAGAGTTACTTTTTTTTCCATGTTTGAAGAGTAGCTTTCTGTTCCTCAGAAAATACACAATTGGACATTTGAATCTGAGGTTTCTATTGTGCATCTATAAATAAATCTGCTGAATACTACATGGCTTTCACTAAATTTCCACCTATAATCATTGTGTTTTACCTCGCTGTCCTTGGCACCAGTGAGTCCCTGGCCTTAAGACTGCTCTGTTCTTCATACTCAAAGTTTCCAAAGTAACAAAAATTCTTATTCAAGCATTTTAAGAAAGTTGCCACCTTCAACAACAGGAAATAATGTAAAATATTTCTCATTACACTGTTCAAAGAGATTGGTATTTAAAGTAACTTTTTAGATCAAAAAATTGCTAGTTGTTTGCACACTCAAAATTGCATTCCAGTTATTCCATGATAACACTAACTCTTAGTATCTAATTTTTTCTTCCTCAAATTTTTGTTCAATTTTATCTATGCAGATATTTCTCTGGCTATTTACATTTAAAGATCTTTTTGAGACCATTTTGAAAATGCAGCCGCTAATGAGGGGGATGATTAAGAGGCCTAGTAGTTTGCTATTAGCATATGGAAAAGTGAAACAGCTTCCATCTGCATACCTATTTTTATCTCTCTGTTTCTTCTCCTGCCCTTAAAGTAGAACTATTACATTAGGTAATCTGCCTTGGTAAGGCATTGGAAGAGCAATCCAAAGTGAGAAGCATCCTATGACTGCTGATGGAACTGCCCAGAGAAGCAGTGGCTCATCTGCACATTATCATCCTTGTGCTACCACAGAATGAGCAGTACAGTTGTCTCAACTGACAACTTTGATTTTAAATTGGGGTGGGTTTGGTCAAATTCTTTCATTGTATTTCAACATTTCTCATAACTAAAGATGTGTACAAAGACGTCACACATTAACATAAAGTACGTTATGTGTTGTATGCTAAGGATTTCCTCCAAGTTCATAGTTTAATTTTTGGATTAGAGCCTATCACAAATATAAAATGTATTTGAAAATTGCTTGTGAATATTCAATGCAGTATATCAGGCCTAATGTCCAGCCTACAAGGTTAAATCTGCTAACAGATTCTTATTAAGCACCAGACAACAAAGTAAACAAATCCATCTCTAATTAGACCTTCACACTTTTTTTCCTTTTTTCTTTTTTTTCTTAGTAACAAAGACTAACCAATGCTTAAAAGAATTAACAGATTGAAGACTAGTGACCATCTAAAATTTCAAATTAGTCTAAAGCTGGATTCAACTTAGAGAAGACATTAATTATTCTTCAACACTGCAAAATGACAATCATTTCCAAAACAACATGCATACTAAAACCCCCAAACTTCATCACATTCTGAAGCACTGACTTTGAACTTGTGTTTAGGTTGATCCCAGCAAAAAGTTGCTTTCTCTCCCTAATACATTGTCTCTTCATTAAAAGGGCACAAAGGGATCAAGCTCTGACACATCATCTGCAGATGGCATCTTTCAGTGAATATGCATCAGTGGACTGAAAGAATTTCTGAATTCCCTGTTTACTGCTTTACCATGCCTGAGGCAGGCAAAGACATCCTCAAACCACACCTCAGCACCCACCATTGGACCAGCTGCAGTCAGGAGAGCTATAAGAACTTAGAGAAGTTTGAATTGTGTAGCTTTCCTACATCCTAGAAGAAAATGACTGCTCATTACCCTAAGTTAGGAATTCCAAATTAAAATATCTAATGATGTTACTTTAGCACAGTTGTTTCATGACTTTTAAGCCAGTGTAGATTATTGCTAGTCTGAGCATACCTTTGGAAAGCAAAGGAGGGCAGGCAGGTATCCTTTTTCCATTCTGTAAGCAAGTGTCTACATTTATTTTAATAGATTGTAATCATATATTCAGGAAGTATTACACAATTTGAGTCAAATATTTTTTAACATCAAGCTAGAAGTCAAGCATGTGTGTTTTCATGGGGAAAAAAAAAGCCCACAAAACAACAAAAAGCTAAAAAATAAACCCCCCACACAACAGCCTGATCAATGTTGCTTGCCTGGGACCATGAAAAATAGTAATGAGACCAAACAATATGAAAGATAAAGCTACTTTTACAGAGCTAGATTTTTCTTATATTGCTAATAGAATACTCTGTCCAGAACAGTATGTATGACACAGACACAATAAACTGAATGCAGGCTTCAGAGTGACATACAGAAAGGTGCTAAATGCTTCTGAACTATTTCAGTACCTTAAATATAATCTAGTTAGTATAACACAGGAAATAACTTGCCTAATTTCAGGTAAAAGGGAGATAAAACCAGGTTTCATAGCAGCATCTTCATAGACAAGGAAAAGCATTTCCCTTTGGATTTACCTCTTTCTTCTTGAAAGAAAAAAGACATCTATCATCAAATATGGGCTACAAGGAGCAGCTCTGCCTTTTCTTACATAAATCCAGTCAGGAAAAGATTTAGTTTCACAGAAACTACAGGCCTGTACACAGCCTAAACACAATCAAACATTGATAGACAATCACTGACTTGAGGGTGTTTTTTTGCTTTGGGATTTCTTGTTTTATTGGGTTTTATATCCAGCAGCAGCTGTAACAGCTGGTCTGTACCTTCCAGTTCATCACAGTGATGTTTCCTAGGATGCAGATATGAACTGATGCAAGTATGATCAGGCTGAGAATTTTACAGCTCTCTTAATGGAGAGATGATGACTGAAGTCAGGCACAACCTGCCAGGTACCTCTGTTGCTAAGTCAGCTCATTTTTACTAACTGGTGAGGTGTTACAGGAGACAATTTCCAGTGTAACTGCGTATTCAGAACACCATCTATTAAAGTGCTGTTGTTTCCTCGTTGTTTCACACACAGCTACAGGGACTTGTTGCTACAAGTAGCACCTAATACCCTGTGGAATAACTCGGTACACAAGGAGGCTTTTTCAGAGCTGCCTGACACAGCAGCTCTTTATCTGGGGAATGTGTTTCAGTACCTCCCAAATTTTTAACACTTGACATGCCCAAGTAAATCTTTGAGGTGTGGATAAGGTACAGACAAAGGGAAAATAATTAAACTATATTTAGACATGTAAGTTTAAAAAACCTTCCTCATATCCAAATCTCATTAATTTCAAAATTAGTTGAGAACCCCAAATCTTTACAAAGTGAGTTGGCACAGAATGCAGATTGGGCAGTTCAATTCAGGTGTGCCCAGTCCTGTGCACATCAAGGCACAGCTGGGGGCATGACAGAACCTTAGGAACAGAGGACAACAGCAACAAAATGGTAAGGAGAAAAGCTGAAGCAAGGGAGCAAGAAGCAGCAGAGAAGGCAAATCTAAAGGCTGTCCAGGGGGCCAGAATGCAGTGGAACAGGCAGAGATACACTGGGCAGAAAATCAGGCAGCAGCAGTTGCTGCCTTAATGCAGTGCTGAGCTTTCCTGGCAGGTGACACCTGATGGTGCTTCTCTATGTCAGAAACTGATTTTAAACACTTAATTATCCATCGGAGAAAGCACTAAGCAACATTCCAGGCCCTTGAGATTCCATTAAAGAATTCTGCACAAGCATCAGGACTTCATAGAATTAGAAATGTAGAAGAAAGGTTATAAAGGAAATACTGCAAAACAAGTAAAGGTAAATATTTGTTCAGTTTCAGGAAGAGTACATGTTAAGGGGGAGAAGAAACTAAAATCAATATTTTATAGCTCTTTCAATGAAGGAAACAGTTGGATGGTTGGTATGAAGCTAATTGTATGAATTTGTATAATATTGAATAAAGATTCCATGAGAAAGCAAGACTGAACTAAGCAACCTGAACCTTTATATACATAAGAGGCAAACTTTCTGAATAGAGGACTAAAATATCATCAATAAAGCATTATGTAGTACCAGTAAATGAGATGCTAAATGTCTTAGGTTACAATGTAAGGTGTAACCAAAAGTATGTATTCTATTCCCATCCACATAAGACGTTAAGATAAGTGGGACAGTGTTCTTTATCTCCTCCATGACTCATCCCTGATAACTCCCTCTGGGGTCTGGCTGCACTAATGGGCCATCGAGTCTCACTGCATCACTCACAGAGTTACATCAGCCCACTGTGAGATGCCCTGCCCAGAGGGAGGAATCAAATATTCCTACCTGGATATAATCTGAGGCATGGAACACCATGAGAGCACTACCACTGGATTCCCAGAGGACGAGAGCTCGACAACCACCACTGGACCTCCAGAGGAGAACCAGACTTTACTACAGGATCACAGCTTCAACAGAACCACATTCATTATTCCAACAGTTCTGCAGCCACCATTTAATTGGGCTGCCACCACCACCCTGACCAACAGGGCATCAGTTCTTGTCTTAGGTTGCCATGTAAGATATAATCAAAAGTATGAATTCTATCACCATCTTCATAAGCTGTTATGAAAGATAAATTGGAAATTCTCCTGGATGAGAAACAAACACATATATAATTGGTATTATTGCTGCTGGTGGTCATCAGAATTAAAATCCCTTTAAATTTACATTTTAAATCCATTTAAATTAGAATGCAGATGGAAATTCATCACTTGTTTCAGAGGGTCAAGAACCTCAAAATTTTAGTTGTAAATGCATATTTCATGCTCTAAGAAAGCCAGGAAGGTTCATCCCTGAAAAGGCCTACAGAAGAGGTCTTGAACACCAATCCAGAATGCATGGGCTCAGCAACACATCAGGATAATTTCCTCATGGCAGATTGGCCAATACTCTTACTCTGCAGCCAGAGTAGTAAAATGTTATTATATTTTCAAACACTGCAACTAAACACAGTCTGGATTTTGCTGCTCTTTTAGTTACTAACTATCCTGACCAATTTCTTTCAACATGAACAAATAGGTAGTACTCCCCATCTTCAGTGCTAAGGAAGGGTCTCTTTCTCTCCAAATAAGAAATCCATTGGCTGCCAAAAAAAACTTAGGAAAATGAGGATTGAAAATTCAAAGTTTGCTAAAAACCAGAATATTAAAAGTTCCAAGTTTATGATAGTGCGAGAAAGAGACAACTTCATTTCAGTGATGGTGGAAATTAGATTAATAAAAAAAGTAAGATAGTAAGAAATAGACACTAAAAGTTATGTGGTACGGATAAAGTAGAGATACTATCCTTAGCCCAGCAAATCTTAAGATATTTAAGCATATTCTTAATTTTCAAGTTTGATTTTAGGATTAGTGGTACAAAGAACTTTTAATAAGCTCTATTCTTCATATTTCAATAGGAAATATAATAATCTCATTCCATTCTGTCTCAGTTTGATTTTAAGATCTTCTCCCAGAAAGTTAGACTGCTAAGATTAAGTCAGTTCTGTCATTTTTAATTAATAAGAAATTTTGGAGGGTTTTTTTTAATAAAAGAGAAAAAAATAGCCACAGTATAAATACAGTAACAAATTACATAATTCATAGTATAATAGAAATACAATTTTAAAAAGTACAACCAGTAATGCTTTATATCAAAAAATACAAACAACAACAACAAAGCACAAACAAAAAACCCCCAAAGAGTACTAAAGGAGAGGAATCAGAGGCAATCTCCTGTCTGCTAGCATTAATTTTCTAATAAATCATGGAAAGCTGGAGTAACTCCAGAAGATTAGAAGAGAGGCAATGTTGTGTCCATACTAAAAATGCCAAAAGGGATGAATCAGGTAACCACAGGCCAGATGCTCAACTTCCGTTCTTGGCAACATAAAGGAAAGCTGCTGCAACTGTTTGACAAATTATAGAAAAATATTTAATTCTCAGCTAAATTATTTTAGAGACAATTGGTCTGGACTAAAAGCTTGATTTTATTCTTTCAAAAGATTACAAACTTTGTTGATGAAGGTAATCATTTGCATGTAATAAACTTAATTTTCGTGAGGTATCAAAAACAAGAAGAATTCAATATTGTACTCCATGCATGGAGAAAAAGGTATCTGATTGCTTTGGAGGGTTAGCCCTTAAATTCCTGTGACTTTCTGCTTTAAAAGACTGTGTGATAGTAGCTGCAGCTGAGCTGAGACTGGAGCAGCCCTGCAGATCCCTGTGTCTGGCTGCCTATGCTTAAAGTGTGACTGCCCAGTTGGTGAGGAAAGTTGTGAGAAATATGACAGAATTTCCTTCAGATTCATTTTTTCACACAACAAATAATATCTTAAAAAGTTGCAGAGAAAATTATTTGATCAGAATACTTCTGATTCAGAGATCTGTTTTGAGTATTTTTGACCACCTTGAAACAAGAAATACGAGAAGACTTCTGTGGCCACCACTGGAAACTCCAAAAGGGGAATTCTGCACCCTGCTTCAATATATGTATTTGAATAAAAGTTTACTTATTTTGTCCTGTCCTGTCCAGGGCAAAATAGAGCAAATGACTTACAGGGTAGACAAACCAAATGTCTGTCCAGCTGCTAGTCTTGAAACAGGCTGAGAGTTGGTTTGATTGTTGCATTTCAGTATTCACTATCAATGAGAGGGGCATCAAGTACCAACAAATTCCTTAATAGGGCAATGAGTAATGGAAACCAATGGCTAAAAGCTACAGTCAGATAAACATTAGCTGGAAACAAGACAGTTTGCAGTGAGATGGTTCACAGCATAGGACAAATCAGGCTGAAAGATACCTCAGTGGTCATTTAGCACAATCTCCTGCTAAAAACCAGATCAGCTCTGATCACTCAGGGTTTATCCAGTCTGCTCTTGAAAACTTACAAAGGTGGAGACTGAAAAAGCTCCTTGGCAGCCTGTTCTATTGCTATTCACTGCTATCAGGGCTGAGCGTAGAGGTGAAGATATACTGTAGCTATACATTATTTTCCGAATTGAAAGGCTACAATTCTGAGAATACTGGAGTCATTCAAGGATGCAAATGAAATGCTACTAAGAAAGGAGCAGCTGAAAAATAAAGATACTTAACTATCTCTAAATGCTACAGTAGTTTTACTTTAAATCCATTCTTTACTCCTAATATAATCATAGAAGCATCCAAGAATAATTTGGGCCATTAACTCTTTGTAATGTGATATCAACTCATTAGTAAAACCAGGTATTTCTGCAGGTAATGATGGTCAAGTAACATCAGATACTGAAGGCATAGGGGAGCTACATTATCAATCATGACTTTCTAAAGATATTCTCATGACAATGACTTTGCTTTATGCTATACAAGTTGCTTTTTTCAAAAGTAGCTGAAAAAAATTGACATAAGGAGGCCTTAGTCACCAACAGATTTTTGGTTGAAAACAAAAATGTGTTCCTACGTTGTTGAAAAAAAGGTATGTAAAGCACAATCAAGATATTGAATGCATCACTCTGCAGGCTATCACTATTCATCAACTCATCAGTGGGAGCAGGACAGGCTATTAAACAATTCCTAAGAACTCTGATATCAATTCTTAAGACATAAAAAAGAGGAAGCCTAGAAACAGCTCCAGGGATGTAAACTTCTATTCCTCTGACAATATAAAATAAAAGATTATATTTTGTAACAGATCTAAGAAACTATTTATTGTTTCATTATGGGGTTCTGGGTTTGTTGGTGTGGGGGAGGTTGGGAGGTTTTTTTCTCCTTCCTCTCAGACATACTGTGATTGTTCCACAGTAGAAACAGTGAGGAAGAAAAAGAAAAACCAAGGCACATCCCCCAAAACACTATCGTTTCTACAAAGAGGAAATTTGCAATCCATTACTCATTCTAGTCAAACTTCCAAGGCATTGCAGATGTACTGCTTCATGTGGCTTACTTCAAAATAAAAGAATCTTAAATTGTGAATCATTTAGTGCTACTTACTTGTGCAACCTATGAGATGTCTGGCACTTGAAACTGCCCACGACTTTAATAATCAATTGGAGGATGCAGCCAATCACGTTGTCCCCCATGACAGTTTCCAAGGTAACCAACAAAGATACTGACATGGGCTGCATGCAGTGCAGAAATGCACAAAAACACTGCTACATTGCCACTTTTTTCAATACTTTGGATTGTATATTATAAAATGCTAAAAATCCCCTAAATTAGTATTGACAAAACCAGTAGCAAAAAGGCCAAAGAAGAATTAAAAGACAGTGATGACAAATCTCTGTCTGTAGTGATCCAGGAAGATTACAGAGACTTCTTGAAGCTCTGCTTTTCATTAGCTACAGTAAGGACCCCTCCCTTCCCTGCTTAGCCAGAGAAAATAAAAGCTGCAGCTCATTAATACAATTAGGACACCTTCTCTGTTTTTTTCTTGTAAATACTTTGCTTAATTGATATTTGTTTGTGATCTGCCTTCATCATGAGGCAGTATGACACACTGGTTTTTCATAGATTTATGCTAGAACTTTTAGTTCTCAGCCCCCAAGAAAACCCCTCCAGACCAAAAAAGGTCAATAGTACTTCCCTATAAAGGAGTCATCAAATTACTCATTAGAAAAGCTCTCCCCTCACCTCTCCTTCCTCACCCCATCCTGTCAATCAAAGCAGAATATGCAGGGGGGAAAATGTTGGGATTTTTGTTTGGTTTTTCTCCCCCTTCATGTTCACACCAGAATTTCAGGCCCTAGTTTCTTATAATTAAAATATTCCCAAAAAATCACGATCTGGGCAAAATGAATCTTGGAGCCAAACTGAGCTTCTGTTACTTAAAGGCTCAAAATTGGGATTTAGCAACACATGGGTTCTGCGAAAATAGAATTGAGCATTGAGACTTTTTCAATAGCTATTATTAAGAATTAATAAGTGACACCTGATAATTGGCTCTGGTACATGAATGTTTTCCTTGGCACAGCTTCTCTAATTCTGAAGCTTTCCTGATCAGAGATTGTCAATCACATTTCTCAGTGCAAAGCCACATAGTGGATAGACATCACTTTACTCAGAATTTAATACAATCCTGAGGCTTGAGTTTTCTTGTGAATTCATCAAAACCCAAACCTTTGATCTCCATAAAAAATTCTTCTGCATCAGGAAAAGGATGCTTTGCCTTATCCAAGAAAGCCCCAAAAAACAAACCAACCCCACCATCCTAGGGTGACTTTATGATGTTTGTATCCCCAGCTGTCTGTTCTGTTTATGCTGGATATTAAGTTCTGCATCTTTAGGACTGGTTCCCAGAGCAAAGGGGTTTTAATATTATTCATTTTTTTATGCTTGTGAATACTTTGCTTGTTAAATAAATGGGTTTTTTCCACTTTTCTCCAAGGAAATCTTTTCCCAAACGAGCTGGGGGAGTGGCCACTTGAATCTGCTTTCTAGAGGGTCCTCTTTGGAAGTTCCCTCCCAAATTTGCCCTGAACCAGGACACCCACACCCAAAACAAACAAAAAACGAAAGCAGAAAACCCAAGCCACACACAACACAGACAACAGACTTCAGTCTCTGAAACTATTTCTCTCTACTCTGTATATCATGAAGGCAAGTCCTTCATGAAGGTATTCAATTATCTTTTATTTTATAAAGTGCAGAATGACACAAGCTGTTTGATGATGTTTGTTGAACTGACTCTTGAAGCTAATAGATTGGTCTAAGTAGTTTGAAATGTGTTAGAAACTCAAATGATTTGAGTAATTTTAGCCAAACTGGTTAGGTTATTAAATTTAAAAACTGTGCAATAATTGCTAAATAATTTAAAATGCAATAGTACTTTTCAATTACTGAAAAATTTAACACTAGCACTCTCTAAGATAACTAAATATATAAGCATGAGAGTAGATCTGGTGCTGGCAATCAAGTCTTAATTTTAATTACATGTACATCCTATTAAATCTTGCTGTAAGATAAAATGGTTTCAGAGCATAACTCTAATTCACTTATATTCTGCAAGCCTTGTGAAAAAAGAGGCAGAGAAAAATCAACTTCCTATGTTGTTTAATAAACAGCTTTGTAAATAAAAGGAAGGCCAAAGTTTGAAAGCAAGGTGTAGGCAATGAGACTGCAATAATCCTTGTTTGCACATGCAGACAGGATAACAACATCCTTAGCCATCTGTCAGCAGAAATACCAGCTTTTATTCTTCAGCTCTGAAAACAGAGTTTTTAAACTGTACCATGAAACTTCATAGACTACAATAAAAAGTAAGATTTATTTTTATTTTCCTCGCACTATGTAGTAGTAAACAATAACAACATTTCTTCGAAATATAAAGATGCAATGCTCCTAGCTTGCCCATTTGCTTTACATTTCCCCATCTATTCTGACTGCATTGGGGGGGAGAACGAATGTGTTTATTAAAAATTTGTATGAGAACAGATTGACCCAAATGTCTGTTACAAAAATAGATTATATTAGCTAGAATGAAGTGTGTTTCTTCCATGAAATCAGCAACAGTCTTATGAAAATGTCAGCTCTTATATATACATTCTGATGCAGGATAAGTAAAATTCTTTTTCAGCTCTGAAAAATAAATACATTACAAATACTTTGCTTTGTACTATGAGCACAGAATATAACTCTCCTAGAAATACTGTTCTTGCAATCAGTTTCCTTCAATGCTGAGTTTTATTCATCACTCTTGGTAGACTACCAAAATAAATCAGTTTCAGACAGTCCTTTAAAGCCACTAACACTTAAAATTAGCAGATAGGCATTTGCCATGATCAGTGGTGATCTCTGGTAGACCAGTCTAGAGCTCCTTATGTCTGGTCAAATCATCCCCAGCATGAAAGCACAGCAGCTTATTCTTGTAGATTTAAGATATTGTATAGCTGCACTGTAGATTTTAAAGGATAGGATTTCAAAGGATAGAATAGAATTTCAAAGGATAGGACAAGTCTCTTGCCCTAAAAACCTCTACAGTGCTTCCATTTCACACTGCATGTCAGAAGGAAGCCAGGAACCCCTTCCTGCCAGAGCATTTGAGTGCAAGGAGACATTAAACCTGCAAAGGGTTGTAACCTGCCCTATCAAAGATTGTCCAACTTGCTGTATTCCACCCTTTTTTTCATAACCATTTTTCATCTAGGTTTTTATTTAAATGCATCTCTGTCAGGGCACATAGGGGAGAGCAATGGCTACTTTAGTCTCAAAAAGTTACAGCTCTTTCATTTTATCCAGAGTTTTCTAACAATTAGCTAACACAAGAGCTGTGAGATCTGAGTAAGATAAAATTCATTGTAGAGGTGGGTGTCAATTTATTAATAATGATCTCCAGAATGTTTCACAGTGCCACAGAATCATTTGCAAATGGTCAATCAATTCATGTTAAAAAAATACAGCAGAGAAAGAAACAACACAAATAAAACAGGAACCTCTTTGGGCCCTAAGCATCCAAGAGCAGCTGACAAGATTTAATAAGGTCACTTCCTATCATCCATAAGCTATTTCTCCCAGTAGACCCTCCTCCACACATTGTTTGCAACTGCTAAAACATTTACAATCTATATTTATGTGCAAATGACCAATACATTATTATTTCTTCTAGCAAAATATTTTGCAAGCCATGACTATTTAACCACCTTCTGCTTTATACATGTGTATGCAGGAGAATTGCTACTGGCCTACTTAAAAACTACTAAGTGCTGCTGCTTTATGTGTTCACCCTTCACACCTTTCAGTTAATTTACTGACATCACTGGAGTTACCTCTTATTCCTTTCATTTCCTGAATAGATTACCCCAAAACCTATTAGGAAGCATCCAAGTATTTACCAGGTGGAGTCACCTGCTGCCAAATTTATGTGCTACCTTTTCACTAATAATCTTGCATACAGGATTTTCTTACTGAAATGCAGCTACCAACCAGCCATGGATAATGTTCTGTGTTTTATATGAAATTATATCTTTAAACACCCTTAATGATTGATATTAAGGAAAACGCACTAGCCTGAAAGCTCAGAATTAAAGTATTAATGTTAAGGCTCTAAGTTTTTGGGTTTTATATTAATTGATTCATTATAAGAATAGGTCTTTATAAATTAATAAGTAGAATTGGCCTGGGACCATACCAGCATCCCCACTAACCTTATATACATTTTTAAGAGTGAAGGTTTGCATTTATTATGAAGCCAGGCATACAGTGCACACAGATTTAGCATTATATGATGAATCTGGAACTCTCTTCCATGCATTCAGTTGAATAACATTAAGAAAAACAAATGGTAACATCAATTGAGACTAGAAATAAAAACACTGTCCCCTCTCCCCTTAGGTGTTGTGGCATGTCATCATAACAGACAACTGTATATGAAGAGGTGCTTCCCATTGTGTTGGCCATAAGAGTAATCTGTTAAATAAATCCAGAGAATTATTTGGATACTTGTTTTAGAATAAAAACACTGCAGTGTGGGCTTTACTCATCCCTAGTCCCTACTAGTGTGTAAGCTTAAAAATAGAAAAGCTTAATATATATTTGAAAGGAAAAAGCAAACACCAAACAGCAATTTACGTCTCCCATTCTGTAGGAGTTTGTTACTTAGCAGATTATTCCATTCCTACAAGAAAATAACTATACTTACTTAGATTTATGATTATTTAATTTTAGAAAATATTAGAATTGGTATTCAGCCAGCAATATTTAATAGTCCAGTTTCTGAAAGAAAAAAAGAAATGAGAAAAAGGAAAGCTGATGAAAGCACTGCAGTTATGGTTACATTTCTTACAAAATTAATTATGTTAGTGAAAAGTAATATGCACAGATGTTTCTACCAGGCCATACTGACTAAATGTCACAAATAATTTTAATATCCCCATTGAACAACCCTCTCCAAGGTTGAAATTCTTGTTAATTTGAGGACTAGCCTTAAAAATGTGATTTTCTTCCAGTAGCAAAAAACAGAAGTCTGCCTATAGCTTTAACAGATTTTCAACTAAAGTTGTGTGCCTAAAGATGTAGAAGATACATATGGGATTTATAGAAGTGACTAAGTGAAATTCAGTGGGAAGTAGATACTGCTGTCTAAATTGCCTTTAAATAATTCTGTTAAACATCTGACTGTATCGTCAAAGCACCTAAATAGATCTTTAGTAAATGCTTCTCTTCGTCTTCAGCATTGCTGGACAACGTGCTTAGTTGTTAAAGAGATCTTCTTTTTGCTTAGCAATCACACCAACTTTGAGATGTTATGAAGCAATGAGTTATTTAGAAATATTATTTGGAGTAACTTAAAAGTAGAGTGTTTTGCAACCCAGAAGTCATATTCCGTTGAAGTCTCTCAAATTCAAAACCAGAATACTGCCAAATTTTTCTACATAGCCTTCATTGTACAAAATAAAGTCTTCATTTAGTTTCACTGCTTTCAAAATAAAATATCTTTTCAATGATATGGTTACACTTATTTTATCATCACTTTTTGGGGGTCATGTTATACCAAATCATGTCCCCAGGGAAGAGGTGACAGTATCATAAACACACATCTGAGAGCGCAATTTACTTCTGGATTTCTTAATTCAGATTCAATTTACAAACCAACAGGAAAGTTATTTTGTTATCGTTGGACCTGGGCTATTCCAGAGAAAAATTTGTACCAAGGCATCTCTGTCCTCAGGCTCTGCCCTGGAGAGGATGGGACATGTGAGAACAGCTTCTGCATCCCTGCCTCCCTCCTGCTACGGGGCCAGGTGCCCATCCCTCCTCTCTTCCCACTGCAAAGTCTCCTTCAGATCATAAAGTGACACTTAAAATAGGAAAAAGTCAGGCTGTGTGCTCCTATCAGACAGATTTAATGCAACAGAAGAAAGTATTTTCCAGCTGTGTCTTCCACCTTGTGCTCCATGACTGAGATGAGACCAATTATATGGGACTTTCTATCTCCAGCCATGGAAATCCTCAGAACTGGGACAAAACCAGCTAAACAGCATCCACCTCTACATGGTCACTCAGAGTCAACAATTCAAACTCAAATGGTGTGAAGAAAATAATCAAGTGTGGTTACCCAGAAGGACTTGAAAGATAAGTTAAAGACATGAGCTGTGATTAACAAGCCTACTAATTTTTAAAGTCATCTGTCCACGTCTCGATAAAAGAGATCATATTTGCTATGAGGAGGTGAAGTTAACAGGGAAGGGCAGCAAAAAACTGTTGAGAACTCAGTACAGTGCATTCTGAAGTGACTTTAAAAAAAATTTAAAAGATGTTTTGGTTTTATAAAAGAAGATTATTAAAATACACACTCTTTGAGTACTCTAGTTATCATGTACGGCTTTCCCTTCCAAGGGTTTTATTATTTCCACTTAAAGGAAGGGAGAGAAGCAATTTCTAAAGCTCTCCGAAAATCCAAGAGAAAGTGTTAACTATTCAAAGTTGGGTTCTGGTCCTACACGTTCACCAGAAAAGCCTCACTTACTTCACTCGTCTTTCTCCATAGATACTTCTGGCAGCCATTAATGAAATTTCTCCTAAGTTGCTGACCATCATCTGACAAAAGAATAAGTCTGTGGATCTAAAGACATGTTTGCAGGTTTTGCCCACTGCCCACTGATTCTACTACAGCTTATAAACCCAAATGTCATCAAGTTTTGCTGTTATTGGTGAACCTGTGCTGTCAAATTTTTCCATGATCAGGAAAAAGACATGTGCTTTAAAAATTGGAGTAATGAGAATGTTTTAAATAAGAGATGTTAAAACAAGGTCTTATGCTCCAGAGTACTGGAAAAGTCTCCACATATTCACATTCCATGACCCTATCTAGTGATACAAACAGTGGTTATTTATCTCAAATTATCTTGTGATGATATAACTGCAGCTAGAATTCAGTAAATCTCTGCATAATGCTCATCTTGAGTGCATTAATGAGCTCCATTAGTCACGTAACACTTTGACCATCTTACAGAGACATGCTCCATTCTGGTCATGCCACAGAGAAAGTGACCCTTGGAACTGGACAATTTTGAGCTACCACAACCTGCAGAAGGGAAGGATGGCAATGCATCAACAGTCCAGTTGATTTGTACAAGAATTAGAATTGTTGGAATTGTAGTATGATAGTTCTGGAACGCTGGAATTTGGTTTGTTTTGTTTTTTTTTAAACATTCAAGGTCATAAATAAAATGGCAGGAAAACTGTATGAAACATCTGCAGCTTAACCTACTTGCATACAAAAAGTAAAAAAACAGACCAGTAGGGGAAGCCTTACCTTATTTTTACTAAGCAACAAATTTAGAGGTTTTCAGATGATCAGGAGAACCAAATTGAAATATTGAGCAGAAGATGATAAAGTTGAGAATTCCAATTTAATTACTGTAGGAGTAGTTTTTCCTTAAATTATGTTTTAACTTTCAGTTTGGACATTTCAAAGCAGAAGATAATTTTGTTAATTCTGGTGATTATATTATTGAGTTCCAAAATAAAACCAACACTAACATTGAATGCTTACTCACTTACCCAAGCGAATTCCCTCACATTGTTTCAGAAATGAGGGGAAGAAAGATTTTTAAGGAGAATTTGCTTATGTTGCAAAGGCTCCTGAATTCTCAGTCTTCTCACATAATGAAGGTCTTCTTTAAATAAAGAAAAGCTATTCTGAATTATCAGGTCTCATTCTGCCCCATTAACACCGTTTTAGAATTTAAAAATCTCTCTCATTTACCTCAATAATGAATTTTCGGTACCTAAAAGGTATTTTCTGACAAAGCTGACAAATTTATCACTTGCAAGAACTAAAATGATCATCAACTTGCAGTATTGAAGCTGAGGAAAATTAATTAACTTGAATACACACAGGTATGTTCACCTGTATTGAACATAACACCTGAATGTGCTGAAAGAAATAACTGTCCTCATAGGGAATGAAGTACATGTTACAGATGTAATTGCACACATCAAACATTAAAGATATACCAAAAAGGCCAAATATTTTTCTTTTAGTCCACCTGCAAACTTCTTTTTAGTTTCAGTCATAGTCTTATGCACCATCAGAACTATTCCAAAAGATCTGATTTTCTTCCTCAGTTATCTCTGGCATTATTCAAGAAATTTAGGTATTGTATGCCCTAATAATCATCCAAATAACTGAAAAGATTAGGGGAAAACAAAAACATATTAAACATGCCCACCCCAATTATTTTGGCAGAGTTGTACTGAAAAAGACAAGGTAGTTCCTAAAAGGACTCCACAGATTGTAAGTTAAATCATTACCGGGTATCTCTACTGTAGATCAATTAATGATTTGACTGAACTGCACTTAAGCTTAATCTTTGATGTTTCATTAAATTGGATGATTTATTTGTGCTATGACTCTGGAAAAAATTTAAAGTCTCATTTCTTATTGCAAAAAAATGGTATAATGGAAAATTAACAATAAGATTTAGTAAAAGTTAAATAGGAGGAAAACTTAGTAAAAACATTTTTTTTGAGTATTAAAACATTGCCAGCAAGGTAATCACAAAATTGAGACTTCTCTTGATGCATGAAATTACAATATTTTCGGAATTATGCAAAGATTCAGGGCAGGTTTTGCAGAGTAGGAGAAAATTACTACACTTGCCTGTAGTATACACATTTAAATTAAGACAATCTGCATTTCAGTTGGTTATATAACATAGAACTTAGTTGATTGTTAAAATAAACTGAAAAACTCAGCACAGGGCAATGAAAGACCAATGTAATTTTCTTCATATCTTAAACATCTTGATATCATTGTTACTGACTTTGGATCAAAATGAACAAATACTGATATAATGAATGCACATCAAAACTTGACTTTGATCATAGTTCAGCATAGTTCAGATAGAAGAAAGCACATAAATAGTACCCTGATTTTCATCTTGAAATAAATAACAAAATTTTCAGACTGCTAATATTAAAAAAAAATCAGGCTCAGTCCTCCTAATGAGCAAAAGTTACATAATGATGTTCAGATAAAAGTAAAAATAAGCTGGGAAGTTCAAGTGAGAGCTGAGTAGATGGCTGGCTGGATTCACATGCAGCTGTGTATATAGCTTTTTCTCAGATAAAATATTTTAGCAAAATATGGCACAGAGTAAATGCTGGGCACAAAGATATTCTTCTTGGATGGTTCTCTACACTCAGTCAAACTGGAATTCTGGTATATCACAAAAAAGCAAACTTCAAGACCAGCAGCTTTTCTACCAGGAATTTCTAGTGCCTCTAGAACAGCTGATCACCAATAATCATGCAAATCTCAACCAATGAGCTAAAGATATCAAACCTCACTTTCCTCTCTACCTATAAAATAGAAATTCAGCAGATTGTGGATAATAAAACAAAAGAACACAACCAAACTTTGCAAATGAAAGTATATAGAAGACTTAAAAGGTAAATTAACTTTGATAAGGGTATGGAAAATAATAAACATTTTATTAGAACAATTTTGAAGCACTAATGCTTCTAATTTAGGGAATTTATGAGTGAAATTACACAATATTTGCTGCTGCAGTCATAACCAAACTGCTAAACTTTAAAGACTCCTATTGCAATAAATTTTGTTTAATAAGTGCACATTAGTACTAATACAATTAATTAATGCTATGAAGCAAAACCAATTTATAAAAATCAGTGATGCATTAACTGTTAAAATCAATAGACTTCACGTTGAATGTTACTCTCCATATGATTTTGCCTATATATTATGGGGCAAAGGAAGCTGAAAATAGATTTTTTTCAATAATTTGAATTAAATCAATATGGTCTTTATGCTAATTATCTTAATTGGCTCTAGCACACATTTGACGTGTTGCAGAACACGAAGGTTTATCTGTGTGCTAGGCAGTCCCAGGGGCTGGGTAACCACCCGTCAGCGCAGCCATCGTGCAGTGCTGCCTCCAGCAGATGGAGACAGGAAAACAAAGGAGATGGGCGCAGCCACAACTGCTGGTCAACTTCTGAGAACTGACAGTGTGCTGTCAGGGATCTGCATTTGTCACAGACGTGGAAAAACACGTGTTTGCTTTTATTGCTGTTGTTTCCAAGAATACTTGCTCCCTATCAGGTACTCGGGGTACATTCAGTAGGAATATTTTTGGAACTGCACTGTGGCTTAAAGGAGGCTCATTGCTACTCTGTCATTGTTATGCCCCACTCCTCTCCTTTCCCATTTCCATCTGTAATTTCACATTCTCTGCTAAACTCTGTCACACAGAGTGTTATTATTTCCTGTTGTTCACTGTGTCAAATGCTGATTGTGTTGTGCTCTTTGTGGTGTTTCAGGTACCTCGTGCAGGCTGGCAGCATCTGCACGTGCAAGGCAGATCAGAGAGGGTGGGAGGAATCCCAGAACAGCTGGAGCTGGAAGAGATCCAGAAGGATCAGCAGGTCCAGCTCTCAAGTGAATGGCTCATACAGGGATGGAACCCTCGACCTTGGTGTTATCAGCACCATGCCCTCACCATCTGGAGAGTTCCATTTCACACACAGAGTTTCTCTGGTGAGAAGATGAACTTTTGGTGCAGGACAGAAAGACTAAACTTATATAACTGATATAAAACATGACAAAACAGAACAAACTGCAAGAACAGAAATTGAAGCTAGATAAATAGAAATAAAACTTCATGGGAAGATTGGTCAAACAATGGAACAGACTAGCCAAAAATGTTCAGCAAGCCTATCCTTAGAAACACTCAAAGATGAGGTAGATTTCAGCATAAGCAAATTGATTTGACATTGAAGCTAGACCCAACCTTTGAGCAGGGAGCTAGAACAGATTACTTCCAGCAGTTCCTTTCAACTCAAATTATTTTAGGATTTTATGAAAGCATATGGTTCCTTTTCTTATCTCAGATATAACAAAAGAGAAGATAACAATATCATTATAATAATACAAGGAAAAAAGTAAGCAATTATGGGGTTTTTTTTTCATATTTTTAGGACAATATTTTACTGGGGCAAAAATGTTAGTACAACTAGCATTTTTATCGGTTGATAAAAAGCTACTTGTCAGACAATGACAACTGGGATTATTTAGTAGTCTTTGGTTGCTGAAACTGACAGACATTCAACAATACTCCCACAGAAAGAATTTTTGACTGAAATTTAGCTGTTAAATCTGCCATTGGTTTAAAAAAATACATTCTTGAGGAAAGCTGGCAATTCCCATGAGGCATTTGATTAATAATTTTCAAAGATTCAGTAGATAAACATTACCACGTCAATGAAGGCTGTCATGCAGAAACGCCACAAGAGCCAGCACTGGAGAAACTCAGATTATCATGGACTTCTGCAAGCTACATCATCTAAATCAGAAAGGCAGACACATAAGAGTAAAGAAGGACAAGGAATGCAGTATCATAATTACATTTGATTGGGAAAAGACAGGGTTTTTGCAATGGATTTTGACATTTGGATTTATGAAAGATAACAAAATCCAGAAACAGAGATGCTTCCTGCAAAACTTTGACTTTATTGCAACCTTCCAAGAGAGTTTTCCTGATCTGAGGTCAATGGGAGCACACATAATAAGACATGGCAAGTGTTCAGAGCTGCTGTTGTAAAACCAGAGTCCTTAGAGCAGGTTTAGATCATGTTCCCCTATCTAGGGGACAATGTGCCTGCTGAGGACCTGGGTCAGCAAAGATTCCAAAGCCTACAGATGCTCCTCATAGGAAGAAGTCCAAGGTTCTCTGCAGCTGAGACAGAACTTGAGAGTTCTCTCAGAGTATTTATTTCAATAAAAAGTCATGAGTAAGAAATTTTATTATCATCATAATTTTTTCAACTGGCTATTGTTACAACTTATACTTCATCACTAGTGTAGACTTTTATAGAAAGTTTTACATGAAAACAAATTTCAGGAAGAGCTGGGCCATTAACAGACTCCCATATCTTCTTGTCAGCTGTATTTTTCTCATGAGGCAAGATTTACCTATACTAGTTCTTTCTCATGAATCAATCTTCTTGCACTTATGTGAACTTAAATACATGTTCTTGTGAGTTCACACTCAGCAATATTAAAATTGGAATAGTATACCCAAACAAGTACACCACTAAAAACTTCAGATTTTGGGGTAGATAAGCTAAACCAGAAGTAGCTGAGGCTTCAAAATGTAAAATGATGAGTCTGCAGAGAGACACTACATTTACTGGGATACAAAGGAGGATGGAACTCACTGGACACAATAAAAGGTGGCAAAAGTCAATCTAAAAATTACTGCTGCTGTATTTTTCAGGCACTACTTTTAAAGCAAACGCTATGTGGGGAAAAGTTTAGAGTTTGGTGGTGGACAATTCTATTCACATAAATTTGGGGTAAAAATTGCATAGAAAATAAGCCCAGTAATACAATGCACAAGTAGAGGAATTGCAGTCTCTGGCAAAAATTAATTGGGCAGGAGCTGGTTTTTTATCCAGCCCAGGTCCCATACATGTCCTAGGGAAAACACAATATTATCACTTCATCAGTTCAGAAATTATACACAATAGTTTTCATCCACTGATCACCACTTGCACCCATAGATCTCAAGGCATTTCAAAATAGAACCAGTATCCTTCTTGCCATCCACTCAAGAACTCAGACTTTAGAAAGCTGAATTTATGTTAAGAACTTAAGGCCACTGTGACCCAACACACTGATTAAACTGAGAGGAACAGCATCTGTATCTAATTTTCTACAACTGTAGCATTTGCATAGGGAAATCACATGAAAGATTCAATTACGAGTACCATTACTGTTGTGAAGAAAGGGCTGACATGTCAAAATTAAAATAATATAAGCATTTGCATTTTTTTTTTAATGCTATAAATACTTTTATGAGACATGGAGAAAACGTAGCTATGCAAGTTGGGGAAAACAAATTGTAAGGATATATTAGAGTAAAGGAAAAAAAAAACCCCAGTATCTTTACAGAAGCCAGCATCCAAAAAGGAGGACACTGATCCAGAAATAATTATACTGGGAAATAGGATAAAGAAGATAAAAATAGCTGTCATTAAACTGTTATTTTTCTTCCAGTTGTCCTATAATGTAATGGGTTTTGTCCACTGCTTAAATTATTTTGTCTCTTATATATTACATGTATTAGCACATATATGAAAAGATGCCATGGCTGAATAAGACTGTATGTTTATATGGTTATATATAAAAATAAATTACCTACTATATACAAGAACTAATAAACACAATACTGCAAAAAATAGTGGATGAAATAGAAACCATTTAGGTGAAGCAAATATGTACTTTCAGATGGATTTAATTTTAAATTGATGGGCTTTTTCACTATTATCAAGTTGAATGAGGCTATGGAAAGTAAAATTATCAGCGGTGAAGCAGGAGGAGATGAATGGGAACAGAGGGCACAATCCCATGAAACCATAGGTTTGATAGTGAGCATTGTAATAAATCTAAAGGCTAAACTATAGTCTTGCTTGATTGGAAAATCCACTGTCCATGCTTATGCTGTACCCACTCCCTGTGCAAATTAATACTGTACAGTCTTGGAAGAAAGCACATGTGGGGGTGTTTGGTTGTTCGTAGTCACAGCCATTATATTGCCCTTGCTGTGAGAGGCACAGCACAGCTGCTGACTTGGACTTTGCTCAAGGTTCTGAGGTACAGCCCAGCTCTTTCAGGTGCTCTGTGCCCAAGGTCTAGAGCTCTGCACAGAGCAGTTCACTGCCATCCCTTCATGGTGTTAACAAAACCAGGAATTCTGGATCACATCTCTCCTTCCTTAGGTCTATCAATAAGAATGTTCTGGATGAAATTTCATGCTCCAAATCAGATTTCCTAAGCTTTGTCTGCATTTCTTTATTTGCAAAGATCCTGATGATGATAGTAGAAGATGGGAGAGTTCACTAAGTCATATGAACAGGGCTAGAATATCATGCATATATGAAGAACTATCAAAGATCCACTTCAATCCACTCTTGACCTTGTGTTTATTTATCTTTCTATTTAAAGACTAAAAGGATCATTTTTTCATTAATGTAGAAGTGCCAGCAACCTGATAAGCCTCTGAGTATTATATCTGTTTTAATAAAATTACTCTGGAGTATATTTAATTATTTTACAATATATCATGTCAAAGAACATCTGGCAAATATTTGAAGCAAACAATTTATCTATTTTCTTTCTCTCTCTGTGTCTTTAATTTCAGCCACTGCCAGATCCCCTTTCTAGTAAAGGCTATAAATACCTAGAAAGCTCTTATTCTAATTAGTATTTCTATATTTTATAACCAGTGTCAAATTACTGATTACAAGATGCTCATCCAAGAAATACAATTTTATCCACTGCAAAAATAGTAGTAAATAGGATATACAGTACCACAAACTTCCAAAGATAGGAAAAAACCTACAGTAAGTTGTAATTTTGAAGTCTGTTGTAAAAGAGGGGCAGATGATTCGAAATTCTTAAAAACTGGAAGACTACTAATCAGCACATGATTAAAATTTTGATAGACTATATGGGTTTATGAAATTCAACAAAAAACATTTTACATTAAATATGTGGCAAATACATGATCAATATAATAATCTTTTTTGATTAATGTAATTTTCTATATAAATAATTCTGCATGAAATTTTTGAAATAAACCCGCATCTTTAATTATCTTTTTATTCAGGATTACATTGGAAGAGGGTACATACTATATTTATTGAAAATAAAGTACATTTTCTTGGTTTGTTGTGCTTAGGTTTTTTTCCCTGCAGCTCACTCTATAATTTTGGTTGGGTTGTTTCTTTAACATTTACACATAAACAGTGCTTACTTTTTAAGCTAAGAGAAGATACAAAAATAGATACTTCCTTAAGCTGCGTTACATTAGGCTTTATTTGAAGCTTTCAATCCATATGTAAATTGGCTGAGACAGTGAGCTCCTATTTAAAGTGAGGCATGTTATAATTTACGGATTAAACATCTTCATGAAGCACCTTTGCCTATTATAGCAAAACTGAGTTACAAAAACTGCAGAGAAACCACCACACCCTCGATAGGCCTCCTGACCTGCACTGCTCATTGATGGAAATGAGATAAAGTGATTCAATTCTGGGCTGGGGGAGAAGAACCCATTCAGTGAGGGATCGAGCTGAGCACCTTCAGGGTGGAGAGCACAGCCCTGGGGCCAGCAGCTGCCAGGCTGGCACAGACCCTCACACCAAAGGCTGAGGAGAGCTGTTGGGTGTGTGGTGAAAAAGCCTCTGGTGAGAGGCAGTGAGCACCCATCCTCTGCTGTGCAGAGCAGCTCAGCTGAGGGGCCCTTCACCAGGGACAAATCCCTGTGAAGGACAGCAGAGGGGGTGTCCTGGCCCATCAAAGGCCCCCAAAGGGGTCCCCAGACCCTGCACCAGAGGTGATGCAGCAGACCCTCAGTGTTGCAAGGACAGTGTCAAACTGGCCCCTGCAAGGGAGGCACCTGGGCGTTCCCACCTGCCCAAACTCACATTAATCCATTGCATTCTGTACTTTCCCTGGTGATGGGTGGCAGGGGACTCTCACCACCGAGACCAGCTGGAGGGAAACCACGAGAGGTTGTTGGGACCCCTGGAAGGGTGATATATTTCCACCTAACCCCTGTCACTCTCTCCCTGTTCCCCACCCCTCACACACAACTCTTTTTCTATCTCTTTGCCTCTTTTACAATTAAATAAAATATACTAATATTTTTTGGCACCAACATCTAACCTTGCTTGATTTAATCTTTGTTTTTTGGGGTATTTTTCAAACTTTTCTGGGTTTAATCTGTTTTATTCACAGAAGCTTAGTTTCCCTCACCCTTCTGTGTTTAAACTGGTTCGTAACAGGCATTTAGGGACAATCTTTACAGATGTACACAGCAAAATCACAAAACTGTTGTGTTCTCTAAGAGGCCTAACAACTTCTGTTAGGAAACAAATAAATGCAGCACCTTGCATATAAATATATAGTGATTTACTTGCAGCATAAGAAGGAGCAGAAATTTTTTGAGGTATAAGAAATTAATATTTTAGCACATCTGTTTGATAGTCTAAAATATTTACAGACAGGTAGGTAAGCAAAAAAATTGACTGTAAAATACCTCAGGAGATTTACAAAGACAGGCTACATTTTCTGAGATGTTTGGCAAGTTAATATTTTACAGCACCGTAACTTTGATGATGCTAGGACTGATGTAAAATAAAAAGCCCATTCAATATTATGATTAATATGCAGGTTGGGTGAGTACTAAGGTAGAGAGAAAGAAAAAGTTGCTAACTCCACAGGGAAAATGTGTTACAAATGTAATTTGTATTGGTATCAATATAAAATGTATTGTTTTTGTTGTATTTCCTGACATTAAAACAGGAAATTTCAAAATAAAATGTTTTTGTAATTTTTTTACTAATACAGAGCATTACATGTACATCTTACTGCTTTCTATAAAGTAAACATCTAATCTTTCCTAATAACTTCAAGCAACTGTTGGGAATGAACCTAATTAAGAGACACTTAAGTGGCTTATCTCTATCCAAACAGTCAACAAGAGGAAAAGATTCAGATGTCAGATGGGGTGTTTTATGCAAGCATCCAAATAATCTCCAACATGGAAGGTAAAAGAAATTTCAGTATTGTGAAATGAAGGAAAATAAGGAGAGACCTTTAAGGATTACCAAATAATCCAGAAGTAATACTTTCAGAAATCTTGCTCCTTCCTCCTCCCCTCATTTTTTCCCCTGAGATGGCAAAGAAGCAGGGGAAAGCCTGATGGTTATAACTACAGGAAAATTATTTGCCACAATAAAAGGGACAATTACAAATTTTCATTTCAAATACTTATCTTAACATATTTTGTATAAATGGTGCTCTACAGTATGCAATATTTAAAAGCTGGTCTAACTTGTGACTGCCAAACAACTTACAAGAGGCTCTTGCTTTCTGTTCGAGTACCCAGCTAATGGCACATTCCTAAATGCAGAGAAATACAAGTGCATGACTTTGGAACTTATGCATTAAATTATGTATTTCAATTATATAACCGTTTTTGAGAGAATATATAAAACAGAGACAAATATAGATGAATTAATTTTGCTCAAGTGCTTAGGTGAGTATCTACAGGGAAGTGACATAAATCCAGTCTCTGATCACAGTCAAGGAGTGTGAGCTGGAAGGGATGATAGTGGTTATCAATGTATTCCACAGTCACTCCAGAGTGAAATATTAATATGTTTGGTATAATAAATTATATATTTAAGGCATTCTGGACCTAACATGTATTAATCTTATTCAGAGCCCCTACAATAAATTAACACTTGTACATGCTAACATACAACCCAAAAACCAGTGAACAATGAAATTCCAAGAGAAAAATACGGATTCACTAGGCACGAAAAAGGTCACCCAGGCAATGTAGGGGTTTAAGTGACTCTAAGTAAGAGACAAACAAGCTCAACACACACACTTTTTTTTTAAAGTCTTTTGTAAAAGCAAACAAACAAAACCCACTGAGGATTAAATCAGAAGTTTATTTTTTACCTTCCTTTTGGTTTAAAATGAGTTGAAGAGTTTTAATCATATTTTTGGAAGAAAAATCACGTAGAGAAATATCTATATCAGAAATAAATCTATAAGAAAGTTACCTTTATCTAAAACTTATGTGAAAACAAATTAAATTTAACCCTAAGTCTGTATAATAAGACAAACCTCATTAGACAATAGTTGGCAAAGTCTTATTAAACACACATCTGAAAGTTGGTTTGTTCCTTTAGGCTAATTTCAAAATGTGAGTTCCTAAAGACATGTGCTCAAGGAAAGAATACTAACCAGCACATTACAATCTCTTAAATAATTTGTCTAATTTATGTATCTTGTGCAGCCATGCATATATTTAACCAGACAGCTTTATCTTTATATTAAAGATATTGAATGTGTCTATGCTCTGTCTGTACATCCTTGCCAGTCCACCACCTATATGGCTGAATAGAAACCCATTTAATTACACAACTAACAGAAAGCCAGCATAGACTTACTGGGCTTTTTTTCACTGTGCATTTGGGCTCAGCATTATCTCTAGGCAATGTAAAAAAGGACTGACTTACAAAAAAGCAGAAATCTTGAGACTTAACAATCGGTGTTCACTGATTCTTCAAATGTGAAGGATGCCAGGCTAGAAACCATCTCTCTCTCATCAAAGAGCTCCTGTTCAGTGAAAAGAAAGCATTGGCACCATTATTATAATTATATAATCACAGGCACTTCTATTAGTTAACACTGTTGAATTCACTAAGCTTCACACCAAGTCAGGTGCAGTGAGCCTGCAGTTCCTAGCACCTCCTGCCCCAGGTGCTGCTGATAAAGAAGGATTTCCTTCTCACTTGGAGCTTGTACCTTACACCTGTTCCAGAAACTTATCCAAACAATCAGAGAATCAATGTGTCCTGTGTTGACAGTGACATAAGGAGAACTTGCTTCTGCTAGATTAGGAGTTGGACACTTGCCAATACAGTCAAGTCAGGAAAATTTATGCAAGATCCAGAAAAAACAGAGAATGTGGAGTAGAACCTGTTTCTCCCTTACTATAAATGTCTATCCTCAGATAAAGGATACTATTCCTGACAAATTAATATTAAGCCTCATTCTTTAGTTGTGAATGGCTCTGTAAAGATTACTTAAATTGAAATAATAATGGATAGTTACTACTAAGCACAATTAACATAACGTAGTGAATCAGATTTTTGCTTTCTGCATTGTATCTCTGAGGTACAAGAGAACATCCTCTTTTAGGAATTGGGAATCTGACTATATAAATTAGATGATCTGGAGAGCCAACAAGGCTTCAAAAAGTTCAGTGACAGAATGATCACTCTACCATCAGCTCTGCTGCCGGTGATGGTGCTTAAAAAACAGGTGACTGAGACACATACAGGCACATGATGTCACAGACATGCTGTCACTCCCTGATTCCTTCCCTCTGCAGTTCAGAATAGGAAACAGTTGCTGCCCTCTTATCTTTTAATATCGAGAGGTGACTGGAATGGCACGTGGCAAAAATCCCACCAAATTAAAAGGTCTTTCTGATGCCTCGAAGAACCTATAAATGAAACAACACACACTTTGAAGATAATATTAGTATAGGAGGTAATATAAAGCTTGATCTTTATTGAAGGCCTCCAGGGGCAGATCTGGAAAATGTCAACAAAAGCCCACCCCTCCTCAGGGTGAATACTGTTTTATAAGTTTAGTAAATTAGCATAATTGACAAAAATCACCAATTAGGAGTACCAGTGGTGATGCAATTCCCCCCAGTTCAGCCCCTTCTACATCCTCCCCGCTCAGATGGGAGTGAACTTAGTTGATGAAAATGTGTCTACAAGAGCTGTTTTTCAACCTTGGTTTCTAAGGAGAACTAAGATAGCATAGGGGTCTTGGAAATTGTTTTGTCTTTCTGCCTGCCAGGGCAGGGAATAGTACTGGGAAAACTAGCTATGAATGCAATAACAGGCACAGAGCTCCAAATATATGTGTAAAGAATACAGAGAATATATAAAAGAAAAAAGGCAAAAAATCATTAGGCATCATTTCAAGTGCTGGGGCAAAGGAGGGTTACACAGTTTATTCCTATGTGGTTCCTGCCAGGTTTGTTTGTGGCGTTTCACCTCTGTACAGCAAGTAAGGAGCCTAAGGCCTCCAGTTTGATTTAGGTTGTTTGTAGATGCCTCAACAGGCATCTACAGAGAGCCCTCACCTTTCACAGAATGATTTATGGGTACATCACATTTCCCAGAAATATTCAATTCCTATGAGGACAGAAATACTAAGAAAACCAAGAAACCACACAATACTTGTATCGATTTGTACACACAGCATCAGCCAGTTCCAGCTGCACTTTGAAATGCCATTTTTGTATCTGCATGGCAGGTGGAACAAGTACTAACAACTGAACAGCAGTCTGTCCCATATCCTTCAAAAATGCTTAATGAAGAATTTGTTTCATTTTCTACCCAGTAGATCTGCCAAAAGCAAGCTTCTTTCCATGACTGAAGTGTTTATGCTAGACTGCACACTGAATAATGTCTAAGAATCAGCCTGAGATTTGAAATGTTATGGTTTCTGTCTGTTTGGACCTCTGACTTCCCTGGACATAAAAGCAAACTCAGGTTCAATCTCCTATACACACAGTCTCAAATGTTTAAACACTTAATATGAAAAATAAGAATGTATGTCTGTGTATGTCCTTGCACGTGCATAGATTTGTAGGTATCAATTAGAAAATTTTTCACAGTCGTGGAGCTTTGTACAGGACAAGAATAAATAGGACAGAAGCATCTTTACCTCAGTGTGTTCCCTCAGCTCTGAGAGCTGCTCTCTCCTGTGCCAGCTCCTGGTGTTACAAGGTACCAATAAGGCAATTTGTGAGCAGATGACTCATCCACACTTGGAATTTTCTGTGGCAGAGTGGGGTGAGCAGCACAGGTAACAATATGTGCATACATTCTCCCTGAAGGTTTTGGAAGGCAGAGGAAACATTTGAAAGGGTAAACAGAGTAAACACTGTGCTTTGACAGCAAGATGAGCTTGAAGGAATACCAATCTGGCAGGCATTCCATTTACACAGAATTGTACAATCTTAAAAATATTTGCCTTATATCTCTGCTGTATATTTCCTGTAAAAATAATTAATTCACTGGGAAATAAAGCTTGTAAAAAGAAAAGCCAAGAAAACCTTGAAATGCAAGTTTTTCCCACAAAGTAAGGACAGTTTTAAAATAGTCTCCCTATGACCCTTGAGTTCATTTATAATCACATCCACAGCATAAAATCTTATTTCTTCTTATGTAGTATGTAGATGCTGAACAAAAAGAAAAGGGGAATGCATTTCTCTGTCAGAGGCTGAACAGACAGCAGGTATCACATTAACTGCAAATATGAGAGAATCAATTGCAATCTTGAAAGCCTTTGTGCCAAATTTGTCATATTTTTACTTCCTAGTTGCCACAGAAACTTCAGCCAGACTATTTTCATTTCAAAATGCCTCAATTTTAAGAAGAAAACAAACACATTTCTCAAGAAGTTTTCAGCTGTTGCAAAAAAACTAATTTTCAGCAACAGTATTCCCAAATGAATCAGAAATCTCATTTTTCATCTCAGTGCTAATGACACCCTACAAGGTGATAAAATTAGCAGCTGGAAAGTGTAATCTTGCCACCACACTTCTCAATTTGCCATTCACTTTTTCCAAGCCTGTTGTTCAGTTCATGCCATTTTCTCAACAAATTTCCAAATTGTTTGTTTAATTAAAAGCCCAAAGCATATGTTGCTGACAAGCCTTTTATAACATTTTCATTATTCTCATGAGAGCTTTGTTTACCAAGAAACATGTCTTCTGTCTCCATGATCACTATTCCTTTTTAAAGTGTGCTCAGTTCACTTACAAAATTCTAATTTCCAACTGATTTTCTCAGATATATTTATTTTCAAACTGGTTTGATAACCAGTCTCAATGGAATTGCTGGTTTGATCTTCTCTGATAGAGAAATTTGTACAATTGATTGTATGAACATTTCATAAACAGAAAACAAACACAAGAGTACTCAACTTGGTGCAGAGAATTTCAAAACTGCCGAGAAGGGGAATATATCTGTTTCACCCTTAAAAGTTTCGAATCCACAAAAATAAAACATTAACAGAAAGTTCAAGATAATTAAATTTAACAATCTGTCCAAAGCCTCTTTCAGCTCCTGAAACCATCCAACTCTGCAACAGTAAAGCCCCTTCTACTGCCTTTACCATGCAAAGGCTGCTTTTAGCATTTCAGAAGGTAGGCTGGAATATTTTGAGTGGCTGAAAGATTTTTTTTAATGTCTTTGACTCTAACTACAAGTTTCTTATGAAGAATATGATAATGTTATTTTCTTGTAGGGAAATCCCATACTGAAATTATACAATTTATTCAAAGAATGCAGCCCACTGCCCAAGTTTCCTGCTTTGCCATCAGAGATCCTTCCTGCCATGCAAGAATTGCTGGGCTAGACCCAGAGGTGAGATAATGAGGGGAGTCCAGAGAACATCCCAGCCTGGGATGTATCCCAACCTGGGATGTATCCCAACCTGGTCGAAAAAAACAAATGTTAAACTCCCCTAATTTCCAGGTAAAGGGAAAAAAAATAATCTATGTCTCTGACTCATATCCCAATCTAGTCTTAGTGAAAGAGACAAATAGTTTATGTTTTTACACAATAGGAGTTTAATTTGGAACAGGGTGCTGTTGAACAAAAGGCAATTGACAATTATGTGATTAACAGAAAATGTGACTTACCTAATTCACAACAAAACAAAATGAAGTAAAAGAAGTAAGGAGTGGTTGGTGGTCCCATGTTAAGCACTGGCCTTTTAATACTCAGGAGATGCTTATTAAAAGAAGTTGCAAAATTAAACCTTTTAAAAGAAGACAAATTGGATGTGTTCTGTTCAGCTGGGGGATGCTGATGGGACACAGCATATGCTTAATTTTATAAAGTTAACTCTTCTTGCATAATTTGTGAAGGAAATTTGAATACTCCTGTTAATATTTTGCCAAGACTTTTTTTCCTTTATTGAAAAAGGAACAAGACATTATGCCAAGAGGAGAGACAAGGTAAAACACAGAACACAGAACCTTTAGAAGCCTATAAAGTGATCCAATGGATCCAGAAAAATAAAAGAAAAAAAGAGCCCTAAACTTTTAAGTGTATTTACATATTTAATATTAATGGCAGCATATTTACAAAGATGAATATTAATGATGTTTACATGCTAAGTACAGTTTTAATATTCTGAGAAGAGTGATGCACACAAATAACTCAAACATGCCTAAGATTAAACATATAAAAACGGGGTAAAGTTTCAAGTGGTAGATTTTAGTCAAGACCAGAGAGAAGAACATAACCCCATAAGGTTCTGATTTGTTGAATTCCCTTTTCTTCTTTTCCTTGTTCCACTTAGTATTTCATACAAACTTCTGATTTTTCATAGATGCAATAGTATTGTCCATGAATAAATTAATGCAGATAAATGGTTCTGAATATTAACAAAAATCCTGAGCTACACCAGCCCATGGTGAATTCACAGAATTCACATTGGTGTATTCCGAGAGCATCTCCAGGGACTCTCAGGAACTCATGTTTCCCACTGTTCAAAGGCAGACCTGGAGCTCTGGCAGAATGCAGAGCCCACCTATGTGGATTATGTCACATTACTGCCCATGACAAAAGGGAAAGGGACTCAGTGGCAGAGGGTATCTTGTATTTTTAATTACATCGTTGAATTCTCTTGGTTTTGTAGCATCACAGTCTCTCTTAAACACAAAACTTGAGCACAGAACTCCAGTGTCGGTCTTAATCTAGTTTTACTCCTGAATAAATACATGATTTTCCTAGTTTCATGTGAATACATTTCTCCATTTCTTGATAATTAATATATTTTCTCAGGAGCTGAGAAAATGAGGTTTATGCAACAAAATATTATGAGAAAACCTAATTTATTTTGGTGTATTTATTTGACCCTCTGTATTACCATGGAATGAAAATGGACCCAATTACTTTGTTTACAGTGTAGCTAAATGACATAGGTGTTACATCAGTCAGTGTTTTTTGAGAAGTAATAAGGCCACACAAGAAGCTTTGAACTTTTTTCCCTCTAGGGCAGACTACATTAACACACTTACTGAAGGAAGGGACAGTAATGATCCAGTCAGTACTTATCAGGACAAAATTAGTAATGATATATAATCCCAGTGGTTTAAAAGTAAGGAGTTCCAGTTCCAACAAAAGTCCTGGTAATGCCTTGGTTTAAAGTCTGAGCGAAATCTGTGTGTGTAACCCTCCAAAACAGCTTAGCATTAACAAAAACAAACAAACAAAAAAGAAAAACAAATTTAAAAAATCTAGAAATCTGAACCAGAACCAGTTTTTAGTGTCCAATGTCCAGATATCAACGTTTAGATGCTGGAAATCTCTGTACAATTCTGAAGAATTGATCAACAGGAAAACTGTTGAGAAAGGTTAAAACACCCAGTAAATTGTAAACTGTAGAGATCCCCCCCCTCCCCAAAGTTCTAATGATGTGGAAGCTGCATAATAATCTCCCTGTGAACCATAAACATAATAAAAGCTGAGGCCATTTCTAACATAATCTCTATCAGCAAGATGCCAGCGCTTTTCCAGATTTCCTAACGGGTCCCTGCTAATTCCATGCCAAAACTAGCAGTGGATTTCTTCCTTTTAATCTCCCCTAATGCCTTATTCGATTATTGTCACTGCTCTCCGACCGCGCACCGTCCCTTCAAACCCTAATTCCCCCCCTGGCACGGTCAGATGAGGCTGAACGGCGCTGCCGGATCCAAGGGACACGCACGGCCGCGGACACCCCGCACGTCCCCGCCGCGGGCAGAGCACCAGCACCGCGGGGCCGGGGCTGCGCCGGCCGGGCTGAGCAGCCGGGCTCTGCCACAGCCTCACCCGGCCCACCCCGGGGCCCGCGGGGAGGATGAGCACCGACACCGGCTCCAGCTGACGGTCTGAGGGCACCTGAGCGTCCCCGCACACACCTGCGGCATGGCTCTGCTGCTCGCCTGGGCATGTGTGGCTGTGAGGTGAGTGAGCCCCCGGCACCACGCCGACCCCGAGGGCTCTCCGCAGCCCGGAGGAGCGGCCGAGGGGCTCTGCCCTCCCTCCTGCGCCCCCCGGGCTGGGCACTGACAGGGACCGGCCTCTCCCCGCAGCGTGGGGACGGCGCTGGGCGACCAGGGCGACGGGGCGGACCTCTACTCGGAAAACATCACTCGGATCCTCGACAAGTTGTTGGACGGCTACGACAACAGGCTCCGACCGGGATTTGGAGGTAGCGGGGAAGCCTCGTCCCCTCGGGGAGCTGGCGGGTGGGGAAGGGCGAGGCAGCGCAGCGGCTGCCCCGGGCAGGAGCGGCTCGTCCCGCACCCGTGGCAGGAGGGAGGCCTTTGGTGGAGCCCCAAAAGCGGCGGCAAACAGCAAAGTTGCCCGAGCCCCGCAGCTCCCGCTCTTGCGGGGCGTCTCCGTGGCCCTCGAGCAGGGGCCCCGCAGCCCCGGCCCCGCTCCTCTCCCAGCCCCTCCGTGTCCCGCAGGCGCCGTGACAGAAGTCAAGACGGACATCTACGTGACCAGCTTCGGGCCGGTGTCCGACGTGGAGATGGTAAGGGCCCCTTGCTCGCCGCCCCTGCTCTGTTTTCCCGGGATTCATTACGGTGGCATCTGAGTTGACCGTCATTAAAGCAGATTACGAGGCTTAATCTCTTTGACAATCTCTAGGGCCCAGCAGAGCAGTTTGGCCAGAGCTGCATACAGCTATTTCCCGGCCGCGCCAGCCGGGGCTAGGCACACACAGCCTCAGGTGAGGGCACGGCCACAGGTCAAAGATGCCTCTTGAACCCTGTGAGGAAGATGGTGAGCACTCGAGTCCCAGCACAGCTCTGCGGAAAGCTGTCTGGTAGGAGGCAACCGAATGAGCAGCTGCAGGGGAATGGTGCCATTGCTGACACAGCTGCCCCTGGTCATGCTGGGTGCCCCCAAACTCAGGCAGCCGCAGACTTGGGTGGACTCTGTCGATGTAGACAGAGGTTCAGACTTGAGTGGACTCTGGCAACTACAGCAGTAGCCCCCAGGAACAGGTTCAGTCGTGGAAGTGAGGATGGCATCACTGTTCTCTTTCTAGAGATTGACTTGGGCTGCTATTTTTGCCCTTGTACACCCCTCTAACACCAGCTCACCTGAGCCTGCAATCCAGTCTGCAGGCTGGCAGCTGTGGGCTCCGAGTAAGACCAAAGGTTTTCCACTGCTCTTCATCAGTCAAACAGAAGGCATAACTTGCATTCTTACAAAATTTGCCCCTGGCCAGGTTTAGCTCTGTTTCCTAAGCAACTTCTGCAGAGAGCTCTTTTCTGAAGACTTGTGAAAATATTACTAAGAATTCTTGGAAAAAAGTCCCATTGATTAATATTAACTTGACACCACAATCCTACTGTGATGTGACTCAGATCAGTCCTTACATTGTGAATATCCAAAGGAAGCTGTAGAAGAGTCACCGAGTGTGTCTTTGTTCCTGGCAATTAAACATTGATAGCTTGGTCTTGCACTTTGACAAGACATTTGTATTTCCTTAAACCTCAGTCACTTTGAATTAAATTAATATCTATGAGAGTACAATGAGGGTTGGGTTTTTTTCCTTACATCAAATTATCTGTTCACTGATTCATTTGTAACTATTCTTCAAATAATAAGAAAATAGGATATGTTTTCATGGATGGCTTTTTTAGTAACTACTTAATGATAATAGGATTGAGTGTTTAAGCAGTAAATGAAATGCCATTGACATGTGTGTTAGGTTGTCTCCTGGAGTTACTGTCCCCACAGCCACTTAGGACTGCTGACCCCCACACAGATGTCAACCCCTATTTATTTTCCATAGGAATACACAATGGATGTCTTCTTTCGTCAGACGTGGACTGATGAGAGGTTGAAGTTTAGTGGGCCAACTGAAATTTTGAGACTGAACAATTTAATGGTCAGTAAAATTTGGACACCAGACACGTTTTTTAGAAACGGAAAAAAATCAATTGCTCACAATATGACAACTCCTAACAAACTTTTCAGAATTATGCAGAATGGAACTATTCTTTACACAATGAGGTGAGAGCTTGTTCTGCTTTTGGTTGACCTGTATTTTTGATTCTATCAGCATTTTCCTACATACCATATTTTTTCATTATCTACCACTATGTGTTCTAGACTAACCATTAATGCTGACTGTCCTATGCGGTTGGTGAACTTCCCAATGGATGGACATGCTTGTCCACTGAAATTTGGAAGCTGTAAGTTTTTCTGTATCTTTCAGTTTGTTAAAGGAACACATTTGGTCAGAAGGTCAGAAGATCCTAAGATATTACTTAGTGACATAGATGAAATTTTAAGTTTTATTTTTATACTAGAATTTTACTTTTTTCTCTGAGACCCAGACCATTCATGTGGACATGGATTTACTCACTGAAGGGTAACTGCTGAAGCATCTTTTATTGTTTATTATTCTTACACTTCTGGTAGTTGAAGTTGGTCCTTCAACAAATCATAAAACCTCTGCTACATTTACTATATTACTTATAATTTTGAAAATATGTAGTCTGTGGTAATCAATTTTGAAAATATTTAGTTGAGCTGTGGTAATCAATGTGTATTTTTTATAGCAAATTAAGAAGTGACAGCTAGTTCATCTCAGGTCCCATCTCAGCCATTCTCTTATTGTTGCTTTTTTTTCATTTTGTCATTAATGAGGTTAGGAACTTACTGGAGTAGGATGCATGTTTCTGTGGGCATTTGAGCTACAAAAGGGATTATTCTATTTATTTTTTCAATTGCTTATAAAATATGTAATTAGTAATGGTAGTTTTCCCCTCTGTTACTCAGATGCTTATCCAAAAAGTGAAATAATTTATACTTGGAAAAAAGGACCATTGCATTCAGTAGAAGTACCACAGGAGTCTTCCAGTCTTCTCCAGTATGACCTCATAGGACAAACTGTATCTAGTGAAACAATTAAATCTAACACAGGTAAGATGGAGCCATGTGGAAACTACTGGTGTTGTGAAACATCTTGATAATAAATTACAGGGTTTTTTTCATAGAGAATGAAATTAATTATCTTTTGCCATTTTAAAAAGTAAAACCCTTGGACAGACTCTAACCATTGTCTCTTAAAAGACAGCTTTTCAATACAGTCCCGTCAAACACAAAATTTTTTCATGAGATTCTTAAGAATTCCCGCTACCTCTCCACTCCAGTAAAAACAATGCATAAAATGAATATTTTTCTGCTCTGTTTCCATAAGGTCACTTTTTACCTTTTTTTAAGCAGCTTATTTTTATTATGCACTAAGAGGTCTGTGATTTCATCAGAACATATTATGTTGGGTTTAAGCCAATAATGTTCACTCACATGTTGCCAGAGTAATGCTGACATACTTGTCTCTTAACAGGTGAATATGTAATCATGACAGTTTATTTCCACTTGCAAAGGAAGATGGGCTACTTCATGATACAGATATACACTCCTTGCATTATGACAGTCATTCTTTCTCAGGTGTCTTTCTGGATTAACAAGGAGTCTGTTCCAGCCAGGACAGTTTTTGGTATGCTGCGTTAAGGTCTTTGAGCTCAGCATCACATCTACCCTTCATTCATTCATTCCTTTCATTGCTTGTTTGTTTTAGGCGAATATTCACTCCAGCTGCTCTATTTCCATCTGCAAAGGAAAATAGGCTACTATCTCATTCAGACATACATTCCATGCATCATGACTGTCGTCTTGTCTCAAGTTGTGTTTTGGATTAACAAAGAATCTGTTCCAGCAAGAACCGTGGCTGGTATTTGTGTTTTTCCTTTTGTCATTCATTGCATTCACTGTATTGAATCCGTTGTATCAATCAGATACTGTAAACCAGGGGGGATTAGGAGAGGCAGCTAGTAGGTTTCAGTCAGCAAAAGTAAATACTAAAGTGAAATGATAGTCAATTTGCCTATGAGGGTCAACATTCTTGACTCAGAATGCTTGGTTAGCCAGACTTGTTTGTGACAATTTTCAATTGTGTTCCAATTGTATTTTTGTATGCAGAAAGGGACAATTTTGAAATAAATGTCAACCCCTTCCTTTTTTCAAGAGGATTTTTTTCCTATGGATTTATTGTCTCATGAAACCAATATAAGTTAAAGCTTTAAAAGAAAAAAAAAATCACATGGAATGGAGTTATTATCTGACATAAGGTACCTCATCTAACACTCATTCTGGAGTGCTCTCTTCCCCTTGGCTATGAAGGTATCTAAACAGCTAACAAGGGCTTTAGATGGATAAAGATCAGTGAGATGAATAATGTCTCTAGCACAGGTTGAAGTTATAATGAGAAAGATGTATCCATACTGCATGGCTGGGCCTTTTTCTTTCTTTCCAGTGGTTTGAATTAATTCTCTCAAAGCTTTCAGTCTCCTGGTTCATATACATCTGAAGTTTATACTCCAGGTATGATGCTACCTGATTTGGCTTCAGGTTGCATCTCTGGACTGTAGAGTTACATCCTCTACATTTGGAGTAAAAAATACTTGCAACATAGTGGGCATGGAAGGTAACTGTACATGCTTGAAGAGATGTGCAAGTAGGGCTGTAGCTGATTTGGTAATAATTATATGAATACCCCAAACACTGGAATAACAGCTCTTAGGTGTTGTACTGAAGAGTAACACAGACTTGAGAAAACATTTTATGAAAAGAGTAAAATAAACTCCTTTCTGTATTGTGGAAAATAGTGATGTTAGCATTTAAAAGAATATTTCAATCCTTATTCCATTTGTATTTCTCCCAGGACACAGTGTGAATTTGTAGTCCTGATTCATTCAAAATCCCATGGATTCTAAATACCTTAATCTAAGGAAAAGAGGGCAAATTCCTTATGACAAAAAAAGACTTCTGGTCTTTTTCAGTGAAAAAGAAAATTTTAAAAAGGAGAAGGTTTAAAATGCATCATATTTCAAATACTTGAATTATAAATTTTTACTTTTACTTGTCAGTCTGAAAACTAAGTTTGAGAGAAGAGAAATTAATAGTAGAATAACGATGTGCCTAAACCAGTTTTTCAGCACAAAATAATTTAAGGACTTTGTTTACCTCCTAAATGGATGCCAGCTATCAGATTTCAGTGTTTGCATTATGCAACCTATTCTTCAAAACTTACCAAGAAGTGTTCAAAATGTAAAGAGAAGGGTAAACAATCAGCAGTTGCACAGTTTACTGACTGTAATTTGGTATTCAGTTTGATGAAGTAGCTTTCCACAGTGCAGAGCATTTCATCAATATTCACTCCACATGGAGAGAATTCTTATCTATATCTGTAAAAGAATAGGAGACCTATTCCTAAGTTAACTTCCTGCTGCAGTAAGTTTTTATTCAGACACAGAATATATCAATTTTATTACTAACTAGCACATGGACAGATTCTAATCTAATCACACATCATTTCGAAAAGTTCATTCTGGACCTTTGAAATTGAAATACATCTCAGCATAGTTGTATTCATATAATAAAATGAATCAGGCAGATTTGGGAGAAGTAGGAATCCTACATATTTCTATACCATCTATTTGTATTTCATTAAAACGTGGTAAGTAATGACATTGGGATGTAGTTAACCTCAGACAGCTGGCAAGCCACATCATGCGAGAGTTGCAGAGAAACTCTGAAAATAATGTCACCCTTTCTGGATGCTGCAATATGCTATGACACTGCATCCTTTCCTCTGAGCATCACTCATAGCATATTGCTTCATCAACTCAACATGACCGTCACAATATGACATTAAAACCTCTTTTACTTTGCCACCTACCCTTTCCCAGCTGCAGAAAATAGAAGAGGATATTCTCCACCTTACTGTCTTTAAATACCCACAGTTTTTACATTCTAGCAGGCATAATTATAAGTAAATATGAGTCATGGAGGCTTGTATGTAAATGATTGAGTTTGTTCTTGCATTTTTTTGCTTGTATCAGGCAGCAGTAGGAAGTAAGTATATTTCCTACATTATTAATGCTGTACACTCCAACACAGAAAGAATAAATTCATGAATTCATGTGAAGAACACCATGGGGCCCATGAGCTACATGACCAGATTTTCTCAGTGAAAATAGATAAGCAGCTCTAGAGTAGTAGCTTTTCTGTCCTTCCCTATCTGAAGCTAGGGGCGCTTTCAAATCAAGATACTCTTAGTGAATCTTAAAAAATGTATCCAGTGATTAAAGACAGCAGCTCAGGGGACCAAAGCACTATTACTTGAAATATTTGGATCAGGCTCTGACTGTTTTTAATGTAGAATTTGACTGATTTAGCGAGGGTTCTGTAAGCCATGGTCTGTCTTGTACAACAACAGGAGAAAGAGAGGATCAATGTTGGGGAATGACAATATATGAATCCAGGTTTCTGCCAAACATTCCACTTACTAATCCTCCAGGGAAAATCTCCTCCATATTTTGAGCCTGGATTTTGTTATATTGCAATACGTTTATTGCAATTCTAAGAAGCTGCACCACGTAGAATGCTGTTATCTTTCAGTCTCCTCAATGCATTAAGGAAGTTTTTCCAGACCTTTTAGATGTGGAATCCAGTATACATGAGTTATTTAAGGATACAAAATACTTAGGAGTCTTGTTGGTTAGCTGGGATGTAGGATGGCAGCTAAAATCAAAAAGGGTGTTGTGCTTTGGTTTTTTTCATATATGTGAATTTAAGAGTAGCAGGGCTGAAGCAAAGTTCTAATGCCCCCAGTTTCTTTCTCTTGTTTCCAAGGAATCACTACAGTCCTCACGATGACCACTTTAAGCATCAGCGCTCGCCATTCTCTGCCCAAGGTGTCCTACGCCACCGCCATGGACTGGTTCATCGCCGTGTGCTTTGCCTTTGTCTTCTCTGCACTTATTGAGTTTGCAGCTGTCAACTACTTCACCAATCTCCAGACTCAGAGAGCAATGAGGAAGGCAGCCAGGGCAGCAGCACTGGCAGCAGCACTATCAGCAGCAACTGTACCGGCAGAGGACGAGATTGTCTCGGTAATTGCTTGCTTTTCTGATAATAAGCATCATATAGGAACAGGCAGCTGAAGTAGTGAATGCAAAACAATATTAAAGTGATCTTAACCTGAAGCAGATTATGTAACCAGATTGTGTCTATTTATCAAAGACATTGTTCTGATTCCAGAAAATGAAAATACTTCATTTATTTGTAGTGTTTATTTAAATTTGCAATATGATTTTCTAGAGAGATGTTTATTTGGCAAGATATTTAAGGAAAGCCATTAGACTGTTATCCATGATACTTCTCTTGAGCAATGCTGTAGTCAGTGTGGTCTGGCAGCTGTGGTTCCCAGTAAATCTGCAGAATTTGTGGGACAGTGTACAATGGAATGAACATGTGCATTGGCCAGATTTTTATGGGATCACTGTAGTACAAGGGTACAGACCATAAGTGAGCCATTTGGAAGATGGGTAATTAGCCTTTACATAAACTTGGCATGCCTTAACTTACTGAAATCTTTGTTGGTGGAAGCTTTGGGGGAAAAACATAAATGAAGGATAGATTTTAGTACATGTGAAAGACAGGAAGTCTTTCTAGTATCAAAAAACTGTGTCAGAATTGCTTGCAAATTTCATTCTGTAAATCTCATGCTAAATCGTGAATGCTGTCTCACAACATATGTTAACATATTCATCATTGTGGCCTTCCTGTTTCAAAATCAGTTTCACTACCACTGCGATTTCCATTTTTAGAGAAACATAATTTGAATGACATTTTGCAAAACCTCTGAATCTGTAATTGAATAAGGGCGTCAATCTAAGAGGTGCCCATACCAAGGCAACACCTTACCCACCATAGAATATTTTTTCCCCATTTGCTGATAAATAGCAGTTAAAGTTACAATATTTACTTTCAAACTATTAAAATCATAGTTGATAAGTTTTGCTGATTCTTTTTTGGAGGACAAGCTATCAGAAAAGAAAAATCAAAAAGTTCACCTGTATTTATATAGCATGAAGAAAATATTGATAGCTACTACATCTTGAAGAGGAACAATAGCTTGGACCTGTCCTTTACACACACTTCCTTATTCAAGTTTGAGTTAACCATAAGGAGGTTTACTAGAAAAGAAAAAACAAAATGAAAAATACTACTTTTGTTTTTCTTGAAGTCCCTGCTGAGCAATATGAAAACAGTTAGGCTGACTCTGCACGTGCTGCTGGTGCATTCACAGCCACTGTGGCCACCCCCTCACATTCCCAGTCTCAGGAAAACAACTGATCCAAAAAATAATCTTCTGCCCAGATAAGCTAAAAACTTGTTCCTGATGATAGGGCTCCTCCAGATTTACATGATCTATGAATCACAGCAAACCAAGGCAGGCACCAGACATAAAATTTCTGTTGAACAAATGAATAAAAGATAAAGAAGTTAAAATACTCAAATTTCTTATCAAGGTCTTTAGCCTTAAGCAAAGAGCAAACTGAAGACACTTCTTCCTGTTTTGTAACTATTAAAGCATCTAGGAATAAAATACACATCTAGGAAGCACCCTGCAACAATCTACCTAGCTGACAGCATACAGATTTAGAAGAGTAGTAAACCCCATAACATTTAGGTCCCAAAGTAATCTCAGTCCCTAAAACAGCCCACAATGTCCACAAAATTCTATAGACCTCATCATGTTCAAAGCGAGACAGTCATTTTCAAGCCCTGTACATTCACCACGTTTTTTTCCCAGGATCAGTTCTCTGTAAGAACTGCAGTAAGAGAAAGAGCAAACTCAGAGAGATGATAAAAACAAAGGGTACTTACAATTGAGGGCAAGATGATGTAGTCAAAAAGGTTTCTAGAAGAATTAGCTATTGGATTTAAAAGGTTCCCTTCCAGAAGGGCATTCTGGGAAAAAAGGAGTGATTATAGGATAACAGATTTTAAGAAGCTTTTCTTTTTTCATTCCTTTTTTTTTTTCCTTTGGTAGAGATAAGGGGGAAGGAACTTTTGTATGTTGGCACATCCATAGATATACTGCAGTCAGTGATATAATTTCATATGAAACAGACCTGAAGTGTCTAATTTGAATGCTAACAGAGTATTTAACACAGGTTGATTGCATGTGTATGACCATTTCCTCTAGAGTGTCATTCTCACTGAGCCTCGTGCTTCTATAGCTACATTACTGGTCCTAGGGAAGTTATTTTTAAGGCACAAAACATAATACTCAGTTTCCTGCTAGAGTGAGGGCCCAAAGTCCAGATAAACATATCTACAGAATATATATTTTTTTTTAATTCCAGATTAAATGCTTTTTGAAAAAAAAAACCAAACAAAAAATTGAAAATATTAAGCAGCCTTCTTTCCCCTTCAATCTAGTTAATTTTATTTAAAATTTTGCTTTATTCAAATAAACTAAAGTCTCTTACACAGATTTTTATAATGTAGAGAAAAGACCTGTACACTCAGAAAAGAAATATGTCAGAAGACCAAATTCTGTTTTACTGTAGAATGAAAGGAGGAGAAAATGCTGCAGCCACTGAACTGTGGTGGGGTCAGTAAGAGAGATGAGGCTGTGCCCGTGTGCTCAGCAGAGAGCTGAGAGCCCAGCAGGCCTGGGCTGGCTCCAGGAAAGCCTCTCTATTTACCTCAGTTAACTGAGAGCAGGATTTGGCTTGCTCTCTTCATCAGCTGCAGGCAATCCCTGTGTGAAACACAAAACTCTGGGTGTTCCACTGCAGAACATGAAGGCAGCAAGCTGAGCATTCATCTGGACCCTGACACAAACCTGTTCTTACTCATACGGTGGCCAAACTGGCTTTAGCATGTCAAAACCAAACATCTTATACATGCACATATAAAACCATGGTGGAATTTAGCTTTTAAATCCATTTCAAATTTATCTTTTCTATATCAATTGCATTGTTCCCTCTTGGTGGCTTTCTTTTCCTAGGGAGGTCCCAGTCCTGGAAGTTGCAGGGGAAGGGAATTGGTGATACTGTGTGGAGGACACCATTTGCAGTTATGCTTTGTGGGATGGTCAGGGAGTAACCCCATGGATCAAAAGACATCCTTTCCATGTGAGAGGCTACATGTAAAAGACAAAAGATTATCACCCTGTAACAGCTTGATCACAGTTATGTTCTAAAAGTCCTCATGTTTTAACAGAAATGAGCACAGAGCAGTGAAATCCCTCTGGGAGAGCTTCCTTCTCCCTTCAGCCTTGTGTTTCAAAACAGCACAGCTTGGGGAGGAAAGGATTCTTACTCCCTTTAACCTGGACAGCTGCAGAACAGCTGTATGTCACTGGTATAGAGGATTTAGTTTCCTACAATTATATTGGAATATATTGATTGTGCTTAATGAGTATCCTGGTGTCACAGAGTACTTCTATCTGGATCACCAGCCACTCTTTAGGTATCATCCTAAAACAGCTATATGCTTTAAGGTCTTGACTGACAACATTGAGGCATAATCCAAGCAATTTTTTTGCAGGAGGGTAGTGAGAACAAAATAAAGAAAATTTAATTATAGGAAAAAAACATATGGGCAGACACTGATAGATTTAACAGTCAAATGTGGCTTTGAAAATTTAAATCTGTTTAATGTAAAAACATATTTTGACAGCAGAGAGGCTCTGTGCCAATTATATGTTTTTTCTGGCATGTTACAAATAAACGTTATGAAGAAACTCTACCATAGCTCATTCCCTTTGAAAAGAGAATGACCAGGGTTCCAGTCTCTGCTCTCCTTACTGCATATCTGGTTTATATGACAGGAGTTTTAATACAATGGGCATTGGGTATTTTTCAGTTATGCTTCCAGCCTATATAGATCTTTAGATTTTCCATCCAAAATAAAATAGCTTTGAAGTAAGAGGTAACAGCTTCTCCCCTTATTCACCTTCACCTGATGTTTAGGCTATATTCTGAGAGAAGTGAATTTCATTTCCTGGAGGTTAAGAAAGATTTTGAACATTTGAGCAGGTTTTCCCCTGCTTCAAGTGAGCAATTTAACCTAAGTGATTTAACCCTTTTACTAGGGTAAAAAATGATGAAAACAAGTCTGCATGTTTTTCCTCAGTGTTTCTAGCAAAGGTAATGTAAAATTCCTAAAGAGATGCCTGAAGCTAGGGCTATTAATGACTTCTAAACTATACTCAGCTTTTGATTATGCAGGACATTGTTTATAGCTATAAACAGGACACGTTATTTGCAATAGGCTTTTTTTAAAATCAGATCCCACAGATAAGACATTCAAAGAAGTCCTAATTAGGGTTTATAATGAATCTGTGCCATGAGATGGATACTGAAACTGCACCGGAAGGAAGGAAGTTTTTATTGAAGGAAGTTCCTTAGTACTTGGCCAAAAGATGATGGTGCATAGTGCAATGAACTTTCCTGCTGGAAGATGCTACATATGGATTGTTCAATAGCTAAGGAGAGCTCTTGAAGATCACACTGGTGGATGCAGGGGCTAAACCATGTTTAACTCCCCCTTTGGGAGATAAGTCACAAGCATGCTGTTACGTCTGAATGGTTGAAATTTCTCAAACTGTATCTACTAAGGAGCAGAGGCAAAAAATGTTATATATTTAATTAGGCATTCTGCCTTTTACAGACACTGATCTCTGGTTCTAGGCTGGTTTGTGTGTGTGTGTTTTGATATAAAGAAGGTTCAGTGTCTTTAATCAAATAAATTATGAAGAAAAGAAGAAATAACATTATTTTTATCTAAACTTTTAGAGTTTATTCTCATGAACCTCTTTTTACTGCATTGCTAGCAGGAAAAAGAGATGTGAGTAAAAGAGAGATAAGGAAGAATATACAGATATTAATTTTTTTAAAGTTAGCCAGTATCTGGGTTGCATATATAAGAAACTCATGTTACTGTTAGATCATAAACTAAACTGATAGTGAGAATATACATTTGCAGTACAAAGCAACAGAGAAGAGAATTCTACAAATATGGATTACAGAAATCTCTTGAGGGGAAAGAAACATAAGAACAAAGTGCATTCATAAATCACAGTTAGCATGCAGTGAAAGAATCAGAAAGAGCAGACAAAGAATTCTGTTTACTCCAAGGTTATGTATGCTGTATTTTTTTAGATCTGTAAGGCAAGAAATTTGTGAAAGCCTCCTGAGATATTCTGAGTATAAGCAAAGTCTAGTGATATTGAGGAGGGTTGTGAGAGAGCAGAGCTGTATAGACAGGATGAGAGTCCTTTGTGAGCTTTCCAGGGGATGAGATAGCTTGGCTGCAAAAGCTCAATAAGAAGAAGGCAGACTATACCTTACAGGCCAGCTACGTACCAGTGCTGCCTAGTGAGGTGTGGTGGTGTCTCACATTAAACAATGAACTGACAATCTGTGTTCTGTGTCACTGCCTCCTCATACAGAGCTGCAAGTTTAATTGCCTGATGGGACTAACATTCCACATGAGTGCAAGAGTGCCTCTGAATCAAGTAACTTGAGAAAATCCATTATTTCCTTACAACACAGTGTGCTGTGCCTCAGGCTTCTTGTTCTTTCTACTTGTAAAACAGTCCTTACTTGAGTGATTGGCTCTGTGAGCTATGCAAAATAGGCTATTCATTTCCATTTTCTCTCTGTGTTTTGTTAACATTTCATGATGTTATTGTATGTAATCTTTGTCAAAAGGAGAAGTTAAATCTAGATACAGTAGACAAATTGCTGTAGCTGCTGTTCAGAACAGCAGTAATAAGGAATTATATGGTCTGCCTCCTGTTCTTGCTTTAGCAGTGAGCTCCAATGAAAAATATGAGTTGTGGTTCTGGGGCAGTAGTCTGGTCTGCAAACAACTCCCATGCTGAGATACATCCTCATTACACATCTGAGATAAATTTGGACTTAGAATTCCATATCCTGAGTAGGGATTTAGGAGAAAATAGATTTGAACCTGAGTTTGCTGTTATGGGGACACAGGACTGTTAAAGACAGTGAAAAGAACTACTCAGGGCTTTTTCTTGAGATGAAATCACATAGAGATAATCCTCCTACTTTAGCAATCCTCCTTCTATAGGAATGAGATTTAATAAATATAAATAAAATAATGACCAGGATTACACTTTTCCAAGTGCTTATTCAAATGATCACAAAGGTTTACCTACCTCCACATTCCAAATATGTTCAGTACTAAACATCATCCAAAGACCATACACTACATCTGTTCTGCTTACTATTAACTCCATCACCTCAGCACTGTAATTCCTGATTCATGCTTGAATAATCCAGAGTAGAATTTGACCTGCCTTGTACCAGAATATTGTAGATAAAAAGGGCTAAGATTCACCTTAACATTTGTATTTTTAGGAACCACATAGTCTCCACAAAAGGTCAAGTTATTCCACAGACATTGAAAAACAAGACTGAAAAAGCAAGATACCTTACAACTTGTACAGTTCTGTTCAAAGCAGGGCATGCAGGCAAATGGAAGAGAACTTGAGTGAAAGCAGGAGGGCAGGCTCAGCCAGCCAGTCTGTTCACAGAGGGGGATTATTATTATTATGATTAGCGCAAGTGGACATGGATAACCCTCTTTCTGTTTCTGTGACACATCTGTAGCTCATCCTCCATTTAAATCTGTCTGTTGCTTGCTGTGTTGCTGGAAAATACAAAACAAAACATCTGTGTTCCAGATAGGCACAGAGCAGGAATGCTTTTTAATACCCATTCAGAACATGACACCAGTCATACAATATATAGAGGACAAATTGGAAGTGGTGATTGGTTGTAGGGGAAGAAAAAGGGCAATAGGTAAGGGAAATACATACAGAAAAGTCCCTTTTTCCTTTCAAGTAAGGTGATGTTCTCTTCACCTTTTGTTTAGACTAAAATCAGCTGTGAGGAATCCATCTCTCCCTAATTTCAGTTGGATACCAGTCCATTCATTCATGAACAGAACTTGGCATCCTGTTGTAGAAATGTCACTTATTCTGATTCTCTGGCAGTAACAATGACTTCTGGAAGGATAATTCCTGTTCCAACTATTTTAAGTCACCCAGGAGACACCAGTTGTGCTAGGTTAGTCTGTTATCTAGAAATTGTGGCCCAAGTACAAGAGTGGAAAATGTATTTCAGAAAATGCTTCCTTTCCTTTTAGTGACTCAGTCATTTATCTGATTGACTAAAATCTGTTCCCATGCTTAGAAATCCTGCAAGATAAATCCCAAAAATGCTGACAGCAGGCTACATTTATGTGAATGGTTGTCATTAAATCACTCCCAATGAATGGCTTTGGAAATTGCCTATCTAATAGCATTTTTCTACCTTAAAATCATTCCAATGTTAGTCTTCTATTTCACTATAGATGTATGTGCTGTTATTTTGGGAGTTATTTACATTGTCCAAGACTTCTCTCATCTGCTTCAGTCATTTGGTCATCTCGTTCCGCTGACTAAAAAATCTTTGTATTCAAATCCAAGAACATCTGTGTATGTTGTGTGATTTTGTGCACAAGATTTTTCCTCAATAATCAGAGAAATTAGTTTTATGGACAAAATTTTAGGCTTAAGATCCATAGTAACAGAACACTACAGTACTTCATCTCAAAACAAACAACAAACCAAGTCACTCTCAGCATCCTTGTGTATTTTCTCAGCCATCAGATGAATCTTAGATCTGCTGCCATACATCCACTAATGTCTACCCTGGGATATGGCAGGAGCAGCAAGGGTTTTTGAATATTTCCTCCTATTTGACACTGCTGTGAAAGTTGGTAATTGATACCCATTAGAGCAGGCTTAGAGCCTGGGGTAGATCCTATTCCTAATCATTTCTGGAAGGAAGAACTCGATTACTTCTACTCTTGTGAAAGTAAAATAATGGCAGTGTGGTCCCAAATAAAACAGATGTACAAAATTAATAGACATGTTAGCCTAGTAACTAAGAGGTAAGCTGTACATGTCCTTGAGTTCTGGCTGAATTTTCAGAAGAGTTTTAATACAGCTTTCTGAAGAGTAATTGGACCTGGCTGCGAATACTGCACAAAATATGGGAGTAATTTGGTTTCATTTCACCATAAATGAAAATAAAAATAGTCCCATTACAGCTAAGTATATTTGTCTTCAGTTGTATGCATGGAAGTGCTGTGGCAATTATGAGATATATTTAAAAATGAAATTTTATCCTAGAAAAAACAAGAGGACAGTTTAGCATTCATGTCTTCAGCAGCTGTAAAGTTAGTCCATTGTCTTTTATGCAGCAGTTTTCTAGTACTTGCATGACTGCTTGACTCCATTCAGTGTTTCCCAAACTCATCAATGGGTTCAGCCAGGGAAGATTGCACCTGAGCCAGCCTGTATTGCTGTTTGGTTTAATCTTGATCCATATCTACACAAACTTCAGTCATACCAACCTACTACAATTTAGATACACCATTACCTTATTTTCCTTTTAGCTCCGTCTTTTCTTTTTTTCTCTTGGAGCTTCCACTTACCACAATGTTAAAAATACAAAAAGCACATAATTCTTTAATGGCTTTACAACAAAGCTTTAGGCCATAAAAATATATATCCTTCCTGCATTATTTTTGTGATTTTCTGAGATTGCATTATAGCAGAGAAGCAACAATAAAATCAGAAAGTTTAGTTACAAGGTGGAAAGAAGTCTAAAGATCACAAAGTCTAAGTCTGTATCCAAATATCACCTTTTTTTTTCCTCTTCTTTTTTCTTTCACAGCATTCTGACTCCAACTCTAACCTGAAGAAGCGAGTGAACTCCATAACATCTCAGGCAGAGCAGTCTCCTGAACCCAGCATAATATCAAATACTGCATCCCAGTGTCAACCTCTGCCTGTTCCTCCACCAGCTCCACCACAACCACCAGCTATTGGAGGTGCAAGTAAAATAGACCAGTATTCCAGGATCCTCTTTCCAGTGGCATTTGCAGGATTCAACCTGGTGTACTGGGTTGTTTATCTTTCAAAAGACACTATGGAAGTGAGTAGTAAATTTTCTGAATACTCATCTATAATATGTAATATGTTTACTTGGCCAGCATTATTTCAACTGTTCATTTACTGTTGCCACTCAGTTCATCAGTCTTTTCTGAGCAATACTAGAATGTTTTCTCAAAAAAATCAGCTGTAGCATTCAGAACAATGCAGAAAGGCTGTTTGAGGAGGGGAAATGTAAACACTTCTCTCTAACTCATGCTGCACGGAGCAGAAAATGCTTTGTAAGACAGCATAGGATGACATTCTCAGCAAACAAATCTTAAATCTTCTATTTCTTACCCTGTTGTAAGGAATGGTAGGAATATCTGTTGAAGCCATGAAGTGAAAGAGATAAGAACTTTAATATCCTAAGGTTTTCTCAGGGAGCTAGTACCATAAGTGTCCCCAAAAAGTTTGTTATATAGTATAAAAGATTAATAACAGCAGTATAAAATTTGTGAATCAAGAGTCCCTAGTTTTGTACATTTCAATACATTTTCCTGCTTTTTTAATACTGCCTTATGCAAATAAGGCTGAAAAATCTTAAGTTTGTTTGAATCAGGCAGAGAGTGATTACACCTTTAGATATCCATGAGGTCCAGAAGAGACCTGCAAATTGAGCATGTCTAGAATAATCAGTCAGTAATCAGTCATTAAACTTTAAGTCTTTTATGCTTTCAATCTCTATTTTCCCCCTTTTTTTGCCTAAATAAAGTTAATGCTGTCCTATTTCCTAGGTAAAAAAATATATATTAGTTTGCCTCGTTGCTATAGAGTTTTGGATCTAACTGCACATTGCAGTCACTTTGATTGGTACATTTAGTTTATTTAGGACAGCTAGAGAGATAATGATGGTATTTAGATAGCACCAAATGCACAAAGTCCCTACATCAATAAAAACAGAGGCTGGAAATCTGGTATGAGTGAGGATCAGGCTGTACCTTTATTTCCCAGATTAAAGGTAAAGCAGGCTGAGGAAAATCTTGTGGGCAGCCAAGAGATGTTGCAGTTCAAAGAAACAAGACAGTGCTGATCAGCTGATTGGTGGCACCTTACCTCTGCTAGAAGGCTGCTGCTCTACCAGAATCTAATTTTTGCTACCAGTATGATCTGGAAAATGCTGTCTCTCAGAGATGGAGTGTGCTGCCAAGCAGCTTCTATGGAATTGTGAGGGCAGGAAGGTAGGAGACAGTCTCTCACAAATGTTCCTGCAGATGTCTCTCAAGAGGTCACAGCTGCCAGCTCCTGGCCACTCCAATCCTGCCCAGTGCTAAATTTAGCATTTGTGCCAGAGTTACTGATCCTGCTGTTAAAATATTGACTATGTGTGCAAATTACTTATCTCAGTCAGAGAAGGGAGGTACTGAAAAAGCTCATGTCTGATCATGACAACTTCTGTTCAGAGGCCAGCTCCTCAGCTTGCCAAGACTCCAGTGATTAAACCATTCACATTCTGGATCTAGAAATATTTGGAACATACTTGCCATTTCCCTTGGTGGTGATGAAATATTTACACTAAACCTCGTATATGAATAATAACATTAGAACCAGGCTTTTAAAATACTTCCAAAATCTAGGACTAAGTGCTGACTATAAATATTTTTAAATGTACTGTGCAAGCTCACAAACATGCTCAGAAGCTCAGAAATTATGTTCTGTAGTAGCATTACAGAATAACAGAAATCCAGCAGCAAGACTTAGAAAAGAGAACAGTATTGACAGCTGGGGTGTTTTGAATTATGAAGAATTTAAACAATTATGTAAATTTTGACCAAGCTCTTCTTCCTAAATTACATTTCTGCATTTGTGTACTCAGTTAGAACTAATAATAATTGTGATATACACTGCTAGGTTTCTAATTCAAATGTTGTATCACCAGTTGTTACTTTCAAAAACCAGGATTCTTTTTGTTTTAAAAATAGATTAAAAATATGTAAGCTTTTAATTTCAAAGAGAGGAGATAAAAAAGCTGGGTGAACAAAGCATGGAGTGCTTCAAGGGCAGTTAAACTTAATCTTTGGCTCCCTCAGGCCCAATAGATTTAATGTTGTTACAGTATTATTCAGCTTATTCAATTTTAAAAGTGCATTTTGTGCAGTATTTCAGGTATATTAGCTTTTTTAAGTTACTTTTTTGAGTTCATGGGACTTTTGTTTAAAAAACAGAAAGAAGAAAAGATCTAATTAATTTATTGAAATAAACAAATTTCCAGTACACCAGTTCTTGTACTGCAACTTTCTAGGATTTTTCTTAGTGCAGTTTGGAGTGCAGAACATCATTCACCAAATCATGTGCTTACACCAAACAGCTGCCTACTGTCTTTGGAGGGACACAGAGAATGAATCAGGCATTTCATGACCCCTTTTTGTAAAAGCAGGTTATTAGCTTAGATTAGAATCAAAGGTCATTTTCCACTCCTATCATTATTTTCTGGCCAGGCTCTTCCTTTGGCTTTGAAGGAGGAGCAAGAACAGTTTTTTACTTCATGTTCTGGATTCGGAGCCTCAGCTGGAATGAGCAGCCTTGTTAGTGTAATGACACAGAGTTGCATGAAATGAGGAGCTCTTTTCTAAGCTGTTTGGTACAAGTTCAGTACACTACTAAGCAATTTTCTTTGGCTTAGATAATGTGTTACAGAAATGAAAAAGTCATTTTTATGTACGGTATCTCATGAGATTTATGAGAACTTTGGGGACTGACTACTTTTCAAAGTGCTCCTTGGATAACTTTTTCTTCCCCTGCCATTAATAATTTTCTCTTCAGGTTAATCACCTTTTCTCTTACTATACATGTAAACTAAGAGTATGTAAATTACACAGACATTTTTTGATTTTGAAGTTTGTATAAAGAAGAAGGTATTTTTAATAAAATGTACACCTTTAAACATTTGAATGTTATCATCCTAGACTGGTTTGGATTGGAGGGGAGCTTGAAGATCATAGAATTCCACACCCCTGCCATGGCAGGGACACTTTCCACTATACCAGGTTGCTCCAAGTCCAGTATAATCTGATCCTGAAAACTTCCAGGGATGGAGCATCCACAGCTTCTCTGAGTAGCCTGTGCCAGCGCCTCACCACTCTCACAGGGAGGGCAGCTGGATTGGACAGACAGCAAAAGTATCTTAGACTGAGCTCTGTATTTATACTTCCATACATACTGCACCAAGTCAAGCTTTGCAAACCAGGAAGCTTAGTAGCAAACTTTCATTACAAGATTAATATTTTTCTGTATTTTAAATCAAAACAGCACCATTCTCTGAAGAAAAAAAATGAGAAAAAAATCAAGGCTAAAATTAAGTCATTCACCCGAATGCTTTTTTTACATGGATGGGGATAACATTCATCTTTTGGTCTTAATATTTAAATAAAGGGTTCAATTCTCTATTGGAACAAGTGGGAAAACATTCTTATTCAATAGCAGTCATCCACTGTGCAACTTGATACACAAGATATTTCAGTGTAAATGGGTTTGCACTGGGGAGCAGCAATAGCATTGCAGAACAAAAATTGTACTGGTCAAAACAAAGAAATTAAACTAGCAAAGTTCTCTGCATTTGGTTAGACTGTATATTGGTAGAACCTAATATAACCAAAGAACTACAAAATGTACAAAATAACAGATGCTAGTTTTTAGACCACAGAAAATGCTGTAAGATACTTGTAAGATAAGCCCCTTTTTATCTCAAAAGGTTTTATCAGTTAATGCTGACATGTGCTAATTATAGTGATATCACTGTGCTATTTATACTATGAAAAAAATAAAGCATCAGAGCTACTCTAAGAGGACTTACTCCCTCTCTATGTAAGGTGAACTAAATTAGGTGGAAAGTTTGAGGATGTAGCTTCCCCATGATTTACACATGGGGGATGGAACATTTCTGTGGCACATTTCTATGGTTCATGTTCTTCTGTAGGGTACAGTGATATCCGCCATCCACAAAAAGCTCTACACAGTAATGAAAAAGACATATTTGTCTAAATTAGACAAACAGAACAGTTCTTGAAAGAAAAGCAAACCTTTCTGACAAAAGGAAGGTTTTCTTTTCCTTTTCTGAGGAAAACGATATTCTAGCTTTTTATTTTGTCATACAGCATATTTTGGCTTTGTTTTCTCTTTTAAATCTTCCTAAGTCCTTGAGCTGAATACTAATTTATGACAGTGACCTTGGGAGGTGAATCTCACACTTAGTTTATTTTAAAATTTGCTTGATTTAGAAGGCAAAGAAAAGCCCTTTTAAAGAGCTGCAAGTACTACTTTTGCCATATAACTCACAATGTATATGCCACTGCCACATCATCTTATGCACCTTATTTCTAAATTTATCTATCTTCATTTTTATATGTAACATTATATTACAGTTTCTCATGTAATAAAACATGGAATAATGGAGTAAATCAAACTAGATAAGGAGATGATTTTAAAATTTTGATGATAAATCCAGAAAAAGAAGCAGAGGCAGGTTTTATGTTTGGGAGCACAGGAAGATACAAAGTCACTGAATGGACCAAAGTTGCTGAGTCCTGGATATTATCTGGATGCAGAGAACATAGCAGGATGTCAGGAGAAGAGTTACATAATAAGTCGAAAATGCTAATGATGTCAGGTTTGAAGAAAAAAGAACAGAGAAAAAAACAAGAGAAGGAAAAGTATTTCGCTTCAGTACATTGATATTATAAAGCTTGTAGTGTATAAAGTTACATCATTTTTCAGTTTAAACACTGGAAAAATAAAGGTTAGGAGGAACAGTCATTGCCATACATACTTAACAACTGAGCTTTGATGATCCAGGTAATGAGCATCAAATTCTAAGAGGATTCTCCTTGCAATGCAGTTCTATTCTGAGTCTGCTGAGAGAGTTAGAAATCACATGGGTTTGTTGATTAACTGAGTTGTTAACAGTGGTTAACAACCCACAGCTTAAACCTCTCCAAACTTTTCTTCCAGTTTTTTGAACCTTCAGCAATGCATTTTCGAAATGACCTTCAGTCCAACTGAACAGCAGCTCAAGACTTCAAGGAAATCACTCCAAGGTCACAGGGGATTCAAGAGACTTCAAAGGATTTGTCTGTCCACAGGTGATCTCAGTTTTCAAACAGGGAATATTTTTATTGGACATTATCTGGATGCAAACTCTGGAAAATCAAGAGCTGCAAACTTCTTAGGGATCTAATAAATATTTTCTTAAGATTTCTTACAATGATTCTATTACAGAAGTTCTTGTTAAATTATTTGTTTAATTGTCAAAGGAAAGACTGTTCATTTGTTCTAAAACATTTGTAAACAATTGAATGTTTACATTTATATGAAACATCAATAAAAGGGTTTGGGGTTTTTTAAATAGAATAAGGATTGCTAAACTCAGCTGATTCTGAAATGGTATAACTTGGCATAGTTTCAGTGAAAATCTAGGAGTTGTACTGATTTCCAGCACTTGAAATTGACCCAAAACAATGTTGGATAGAAATCCTATGAAAAGGAGCTGTAGTTCCATCATGTTTTAACCCTTTCATATAAAAGATAAGGGATTAGTTCTTAATTATTTTTAATTTAATTTTCATCTTTGAGATGACACTTATAAAGAATGAGATACAAGAAAAAAAAAAAAAGAAACTAGCTATTTTTTGTGTGCTTTAGCTGGTTGGTTACCACAGTGTAACTTTCTTTGTTGAAAGTCACCAGTGAAGTACAACCAGACTAATAACAAGCAATTTCTTGGCAGTATCTAGAAATGGAGGACAGGAATTTCAGGGAGTTTTCAAGGTCTAAAGCTGAATAGACAGAAAGATGCAGCTACCCATCAAGCTAAATGCAAGCCTCCAGCTCCAGGGAACTTCCTGGAAGCAGGCCTTGATTACTAGTTAAGGAACAGCTTTCTTTCAGCTGATTCTACTGAATTGCCTGTAGCAAACTCCCTAGAAATGTTTTCTAGATCCAAAGAACTGCCAGCACATTCAGAGTTTAAAGTTAATAATATTTTGCCACTCTCAACACAGTTACAGAATTCCTTCATTCACCCTTCATCTCCATGATCCATCTCAGGAATGTAATTAGCAAAGATATGCCTAATCAAACCAAACCCAAGACCAAATTATTGCAGGTGTAATGAACATTGGGAGAAGTCAGAAGCACACAAATAAGTTTTATATGAAGCTAAATAAAAATTAAGGATTCCATCCTATTTTGAAATTTCAGTAAGATAAAATTAACCAGAAACATGAAATAATACACAGATTCAGGATATTCAGGGTCATTTGCTTTGTCTACACAAACATCTTAATCCCTGTGAGAAAATACTTACAGGCTGACTAATTGATTCCACTAAGTCACCAACCTTTTATTGGTACTATAACCATTTTAACTATTTAAAGGCCTTGCTCCAGCTGTTTTCCTCCTCCTATTTCTAGAGTTTTTACTAGTGTGGTAGCTGGAGTGATCATGGGAAATCCTTTTTGCACACCCTGTTCTCTAACTCTGAAGGGCTTAAATGGAACAATTTAAGGATTCTACACAATAATAAATATTGTTTGTACAGAAATGTTACATTTGCTATTTGCTTTTTCTGACTGGCTGCAGGCTGGCACACTTGGATGTATTTGTAAGTGCATGGAATTCTATCTACATTTTGCTTTCAAACTAAATTGGTAAAAAAATTTCCTATTTTCAGCCTTTTTATACTGTTGTAAGAAAAAATTAAACTATGGATACTGGGCAAATATTTTATAATTTGTAAATACATCTTATTTTGAAAAAAGCGAATTATGCAGAAGGGACCCAGAAGTTATTTTTTAGAATAACTATACTCACTCTTGCTTCACTGACTAATTTCTATTTTGAGTACATTAATATCTGCAAGAGTTTCCAGAGTATTTTAAAACTGGTTTATGCACAATATGAAAATGTTTAAAAGCTATGGTAAAACATGTGACACTAATGGAGCTAAATTTTGTATCTGGTCTTTGCTTAAAAGAAATCTGAATACTAATTTTACAGCAGATGCAGAGAGTTACTAAATAGTGACTATTTCCTTGAAATGTAGTATTTCAGTGTATAAAATGGTGGTAATTTCCCAATTAGGAAGCTGTATCAGCATCTTAAAATTGTTTTAGTAGCTCTTGGTATTTAACAACACATTTCAACATGAGCACAAAGACTGCTTATCTTTTTTTTCCAAAGAGCTTTTCCTGTGGATATGACAGAGAAGGGTTGGTTCTCCTCAGCTTTTGGAATGGTAGGAAGGGAATGTGTATTTTTCCTGTTACATACTTTGTAGAGACACAGGTGTAATCAATAATGTTAATAATGTCAAGTTATATCTTAGAATACATCCAATTACTTACAATCTTAACAATCCTGGTTATGGTCAAACACTAATCAATCAAGTAAGACAGTAAAAGAGCAGAAAAATAGCAAAAGGTTATATACATATATGTATATATTTCTGTATGCATATATACATATGTATTTCTGTAGAAAATATAAATAATAAATAAATAATAATACCATAATAAATAATATATATTTCTTTCCGTATCAAAAATTGAAAGGAAATTGAGGGATATGGGTTTCTTCCAGTATTTTTGACTGTACTGCAATAGGAAGAGCAGAAGCCAAAGTTGCTCTAAGATGGGATTCCTTTGTGTGAAACAGGGCACTGTGAGGAGAAGATGTGCAATTCCATTGGGCTATTGCACTCTGATGCACATTATTCAACACCAAATTACCTTTCTATGGATCTTGGTAGAAAGGATGCTCTGGTTTCAGCCCACACAAAGTGACCAAATGTAGTTTACATTCAGTTTTAGCATGTTCTGCTTGATCAGGAGTGCAAGAAAAGGCACAACTATGAACAAAATTACAGAAGTATTTCATAGTAACTTAGAACCTTTGATTACATATAAATCTTTATTATTCTTGATCTGGGCTCTATTCCCCCCCACCCATTATTTTTTTCATAATTTCTAAGCCAAATGAGAACCCAGCAGTTTTAAGACATAAAAATTATGCAATGGCACACTACATCAGCCTTGAGATCATCCACTCCTGTGTTCAAAGGGTAGTTCTCCCCAGCAGCTAAAACAGGAGCTGCATAAACCCCATAAATGTGAAGAAAATGTCTTGATAAAGGGTACTGTCCAGTATTTTGATATTTTGATGCTACCTGTCAGGTAACAAACTCTAGGCCTTTCTCTTATATGCAAATAAAATTCAGAGGTGACTTTGTCATTGCTTAGTTCATTAGATTCTTGGTTTTCTTCCAGTTCATGACAAGAGCAGCATTCCTCATTTGCCTTCTCTAATGAATTCATTCTTGCAGGATTTTCCTCTAATTGGTAATCAATCAAGGCCTTTCAACTCTCAGCATAAATGATGTCTGTCACCTGGCTTTATGGAGAAATCTGTGAAGGAAAAAGTCCTTATCCACAGTCAGAATGGGTAGGGACTTGAGAAGTAAACAGTTGTGTTCTGCATCACTGCTTCAGTAAAATCATCCCTCAGCCAGTGCTGGAGTGGTGCTTGTGTACAAAGCATGAAGCTCTGCAGCTCATTTCCAGGCAGCACTTTGGTACAGCCCACAGCAACTCAGAAAAGTATATTGGAAGTAGAAGTTGGTGACAAAGCACAAATGAGACACAGCCATGCTTTGAGATGCAAGTCATAAACCAGAAAGTTTTACCAAGAGAAATTAAGGAATCCAAAGAAACCAAAGCATCTCTACAATTGTAAAGTAGGAAAGAGAGTTCCATACTTATTGAGAATCCTTATAAAACAAACAAACAAACAAACCATTCTTATTCCTGCCCAAAACCAAATTATATGTGATCTTCCAATCACGGTTAGGGAAAAAACCCCACACCCATGCATTTAATGTAGCTCTATAAAAGCAAGACACTATAAGGAATCAAGGACTCTCATAAACCATTACACATGTATCTGTACTAAATCACTTTGCAACAAACTTGGCTTGTTATCAAAGGAATCATTAGTTCATGAAAACAGGATCTGGCCTCAGTTATGACTATACTATTTTAACCTCCATAAATAAGAGTAATCTCTAATAGTTTAAAGGTACTAAATTCTTTACATGTCTTAAGGAGCCAATAAAGCTCCTCTAGGCCATATATAGTTACATATTTAAGTACTAAAGCAAAGGTTTTTCTCCCCACTTCATACCTGCTTTGTTTATAATAACATTTTCACAGAGCAGATAAAAATATATTATAATTTAAAACTAAATAAAACTAATAAAGGAATACTTTTTTCTGCCATTCCTGTACATTAAAAAAAGCTAGAAAGTATCACCTGTTAGAATTTGACTTTTCTAAGGGCTATAAATTCTGTGCCCTGATGTAAACTAGGTGGATTCATTCCCAATTGACACATGGGGAATGGATGGGAGATTAAAAAGTGGGATCTAAGCAATAAAGTCACAAGTTTTAACATAAGGATGTTAAATTAATGAATTGTTTGTTCCATAGACGAGTCTGTTGGAAAGACTGGATAGTGATGATGGGACTGACTAGAAATGATCAGAAATAAGCTACTGCTTCATCCAAAATTCAAAATTCAGTGAACTGAAATTTTAAAAAATAAGGCAGGAGCATCTTTGTGTGAACAAAAAGTTAAAGTTTTTTCCATAAATGTAATTAATGTGCATTCTCAAGTTTTAGTAATTTATAAATTCCTTGTGGGCTAAAACTTGTTATGCTTCACACACGCCACACCTTTAATTTTAAATGAATAAAAACTGTTCTTATCTGGTACAGTCTTCACATAAAATCCAACATTAATTGTTTGGTATGACATGTCTCCTTGCAACCCAAATGTATTCAAAAGTAAAAATAAGTCAGACTTCATTGTTTTAATAGTAACTACAGTTTTTGTCAGGTGGATTTTTAAACCAATATGATGAAGCTGTGATGATGAAGCTCTACCCTTACTACTTTAAGGGCTTATGCTGATGTCCCTTCCAACACAATAAAAGTGGAGTAATTCTAGAGAAGCAGACTGAGGAAAGCCAGAGTGAAAGGAAATAACTAGTGACATATATAATTAGCTGTTTTAAGTACCAGCTTTTAAGCCTGTTTGATAATTCAGTTGTAACAGTATTGCATTTCTTAAACTCATACAGACCAACTATTACAAAAAAAATTACATAAATCAATTTAGAATGAGATCTCTTAAAAAAGACCAGCTAAAAAAAACCAGGGTGACCTACAACTTTCAGTAATTACTTGAATTAATGCAAATGTATTAAGAATGCTGTATTAAGAACGCCCATTATGTACTTTTTATAAATAATGAAAACAAAAAAACCCAAGCCATTGTTTATGTGAATGGCCCTATGAAGCCAGCATGAGGAGATTATTACAGTGAACAAAGGAAAAAACTCTCATAGGTGCAGGAACTTAAAAGCCAGAAAAACCAGAGAGTCTTTATAAGAAGCTCTGTATAGAGTGGACCTATTTGTACTTCTCTTATGCATACAAAAATTTTATAGCAGAAATTCACTTTCTGTGTTTGAGATATGTTCATTAACAGCTCATTATAGAGTAGTCACAGGAGAATTACTGTGTGCTTGAAATAAATTAAAACCACTAGGTAAATGTGCTCTACTCAGCCCAATAAAGAACAAACAAAGCTAAGTGATCTTATAATTCCAGCTGCACTAGAAGTTAAGATCCACATGACTCCAGAAGCCTGCCTTTATTCTAAGATTGGAAAGTAATTTATTCACTCACAAGGTATCATTCCTTTGTGGGCTGATTGTGGAGTCACAAATTTTATAAGTGAACACCTTAATGTTCTGAAATCACCAGGAAAATATCCAGGTCAGTGATGTGCAAGCTAAGACTTTTTCTCCCTGCAAGTCCCATTTGAAGGTGCAGCAACCTCAAAACATCTCCCATGATACCCTTGCAAGGAAAAAATAATTTCTGGAGTTGCTAATGGGAAAAGAGCTGTTGGAAACTGTTCTGATTTTAGTACAAAAATGAGAAGGCAAAACTGGACTTTGTTATTTTATATTTCTGCAAAGGAGAGTTTGGTCATTAATATTATTCAAATAAATGTCATTTGTGATGGTCTCCAAAAAGAACAATTACAGACAAATTAAAACTTATATTTACCATCTGAACCATATTCCTCACTGGCCGCACTAACATTTCCTCAAAGGCTGAGAAGACAGAAAAGGTGTTGGCATGATTACACAGAAAACAAGGCGCAAAGAGCCTTTTGTTTATGGTGTTGAAGGACAGGGAGCTTTCAAGCTCCTTCACATCACGGGAGCAGCAGAAATGCAATAACCCTTGGAGTTAAGCGCAGTGCAAGCACGTGCTGCCAAGTGTTCTTGCACTGACATGTCATTGTCCATGGAAGCCAAAATGTCACATGAAAATTAGCATCAACAAAGGTAAGCAGAAAGCACTCACGTCAGCACAACTCTGCTTGACATTGCTTTCAAAGAAAAATGTTTCATTCTAGAGATGGTAAAAAAGTTTCCTCGGAAATTATCAGGGCACAGTTTTCCTCTGTCAGTTCTCATTTTATTCTGCATTCTTTTCTAGGCAGTTTAATGAAAATTGGATAGGTTAGGTCAGTCTGTGGTGGCCAGGAGTGACACCACAAATGTGTCACTCCTTCTTAAGCCAGTTTTAGTACAAATACAGGTCCTTCTGTCTAGGAGGAATTCTGCGTAATGTTTTTATTTCTGTGAAGTCACAGTGAAACCTGTTTGGATCTGCACGACAGGACTGCACCAAGGCTGCTGGATGGATTCGCCAGTAGGGGAAAGAAAAAAAAAAATTTTGAGGATCAAACACACAGGAAAAGTGGTTCTTGAACTAGAGAGCTTAAATGTAGAACTGGACAGAGAAATGGGCCTGCCTTCCCTCCCTGTGAGATTTTGATCAGTATAGATTAAATCAGAGCATTCATTAAGTTGTGATTTTATTAAAATCAAAACATTAGTTATCAAAATTGTTTCTTTTGTTCATTTTAATGCTTCTGGCTAAAATTTTTTAGGTTTGGGTCCAAAGTGCATCGCCAGGCCCACCACACCTTCCCTAAAGATGCTGGATGATTTTTCACTGAAAAAAATCCTGAAAACATTCTCTAGTGAACAAAAATTTTGTTTGTTGAAGGGACCAATTTTCCATTGAAAAACAATATCACCAGAAATTAATCAGAGTTTAGTTACCTATAATTTATCCCTGAGGCAGGAGAGTTGGGAAAGTAAAAAAGTGACATTCAAGGAAGTTACTTCTTTCCTAATGATGGTACAAGGATCACTTCATAGTAGAAGTAGTGATAAAATGCAGGACACACATCCAGAATACTATTCCTGGGATGGTATGCCTTTTATTATGAAGAAATTCAGAGGGCTGTAATTCCTTTTATTTGAGACAGCAGATTTAAAGATGAAACAAAGAAAACTGACAGGACTCTCAACACCCAGTGCCATCCCCACACAGCAGAGCCATGTAAAAATGCAGTAAAATGCATGTAAAAATGCAGTGGCCTCCAGAGGAAGAGCCCAGACGGACCGAGAGGAGCGTGGCAGCCATCCCTGACTTTGCCAAGATACAGAATACAGTCAAGGGTGTCAAGAGACTTTCAAAAGGACACAAACTGAATGAACAAAGCACCACAAACGTGCCAGCAATGTACTCTGCTCAATCTATGGGTAAGAGGAGGTGTGGACAGACATGCACAACAGTGAGGAGTTATGACCTAATTCCAGAGAATGCTTATAGCCTGATTTAGACAGCCAAAGGTCTTCTGTTCCAGATACTCCCTGACAGGGACCAAATGCCTCATTATTGGTGATGAGCTGCTGCTGGCTGGGATAAGCTGGGACTGTGATTCTCTCACAACTGTGAAATCAAGCAGCCTCAGCTATTTCAGTCATCAAACTAGGTGGCTAGTTTTCTAAGACAAAAAAAGGATTTTTGTCTTAGAAAGTGTCCGGGAATGTTCCAGTTCTGTGAAACTAACTGGTTCACAGATTCCTTGCTTGTTGAAGCTCACAGCAGTTTTTGATTTTGTTTGTTTGTTTTCCACTTCATTCCAATAAAAATGATGAAAAAACCAGCAAACTCCATTGTAACTCATTGAGCTGTATGGAATAGGTATTGCTGTGCTTTTATGACAAGGCTGTCCCATCACCTGCTATCATCCACTCAAGGCTATGGCAGTCAGTCTCAGCATTCCTTCCTCATTTCTGTCAAGTGTGGTTCCCACAATCTCATTCTCATTATCTAAAACAGCACTCAAGAATTTTTTTCCAAAATATGAAGACTTTCGTAATGCCAAAACCCCAAACTTGCTTTGTAAAACTACTTCATCTCTTTTTTCACATTACAGTTTTTGTACGTGTGGCTGAGTAATACAAATCACTGCTTTCTGACATTTTTGTCAACTGCTGAATACATTATTCATGAATGTTTATTTATTACTGCTGAACCAGCTCTAGAAATAATGAAATAATATCCACCAAGTAGTTTTAGTGTGCCTTTTCTTTTTATAAACCAAATAATTTGGGACTGTATTATTTTTTAATCCAATGTGCTATGTTCATTTTAAGGACAGTGTACTCTGGTTAGCTTTTCCTAAATGCCTTCCCACAAGGAAGTTATCTCCTGATAACTATTTAAAAGATAGAAAGAAAGTATTCCAAAATATGATGCCAGTTATGTAGCTAAGGGCAGACAAGTGATCACCCTAAATCCCATGGTCCTTTTTGGGTACACAATTCAGTCAAATCATTGTGTTATTCTAAATGCTATAGACATATGTTTTTGCAAAAACATGAAGGTACATGTACTGGGACAGGCCAAGTTAAGAGCAATTTGAGATCTTAAACAGACCTTTCATTACCTTACCATTAATTTAATGCCAATTCACATCCAAGGCTATTAACATGGTTTTAATAGTATGTATTTGTCACATAAACAGTGGTTTATGCCCACCTTAGAGTGAAAGGCTTAGGAAAAAACAGATTATCTCTGTTTTTATTTAAATACAGCATTATTTTCCATGAGCAAAGTGACATGAGCCCTTAATTTTTATGACACGTACAATATGGAAAAAAATTAGCATCATATATTTAATCTCTATCACAATTTAACCACTAAAACATGAATTACCTGCTCTTACAAACTGTAGGAAATGACACCTCTGATACTGCCAGTGAGCTTTTCTTCATTAGCACCACACCCCCTCAGTTTTCATGTTCTTACAGTCCTTTAAGCAAGTTCTAAACAGGAGAGAGGCAACTTAAAAGAGGAGATATTTCAAGTTTTCATGAAATAGGCCAAGGCCACTTACAAATCCCAAAATTCCAAACAAGTGCCCATCCAATGCATATCTCTTTACAGAAAGAAAACCATTTGTGAAAGTCCCTTCACAACTGCATCTAAATACAGATATTTATAGTAAATCAATATTAATTCACTGTTACAAAACCTTGTACTAGACTCCCATCAAGCTGATGCTGTCACTTTGTCTTAAAAATATTTTACAAATGACTCAAAGCTACTTTTCCATAATAGCTTCTTCAAGAGTTCATTTCTACCTTTCACTATTAAATATTTTGATTAAAAGTCTTGTGAGGTCCCTGTAATTTATTGAATTTTATGTAACTTGTAGACACACTTATGTTCATCTGGTGTTTCAGTGTATGCAATTAAGTGCCCATAATGCTGGTTTATGTACAGAAATGCCAGGGTTTGCTGGAACCCAGACAGTATTTCAGGTCAATATATTGAGTTGGTGCACTTAAGTAATAGAATAATGCAAGAGTTGTATGTATGTGCCAGTGAATGTACAGATTAATTAATCTTATGACAAAGTAATTATGCAGAAAATATAGAATATAAATGTCTCCAGTCAGAACAATGTAACAGGCAAATATGCTGAGAGGCCTCTAAAACATCTCGTCATGCAACAGATGGATTAACAATTGCAACTAAATTCTCCAGTACTATTTCTCTAAATATTATCTATGTAAAAAGTGCAAACTAATCTGTGGTGAACAGGAAGAGGAGAAGAGAGCTGGGAGGTGCTTTCCAAAACTGAGAAAAAATCTGAATGCCTAAAATCTTTTACTGAAAAAACGCCCCCACCTGATTGCTTGCAAGGTTGTCAGAAACATATTTGTAAATTTTAAATATACCAGGGCTATCTCGTTTTATTGCTGTGGTTGTATGTTATGTAATGCAGGATATAAAAATGTATTCAAGTACACCATGAAGCACTGATGAGTCAAAAGTTCAGCACTAAGTCAGCATCTGATTTTGAGTCTAGTTCAGCTCCCAGTCTGCTATCAAATCAGATTGAGATAAACTGGGACTAAATAACACCCATTAACTTTGCTTGGTCTCTTTATGACCAGTATTTTCTCTCTGGAAATATTTAGAGAAATTTTAAAATGGAGTTGTCATTTTTCTACTGCTAAGAGCAAAGTGGTTCACTTCAGAAAGTGCCTTGGGTAACTCTCTGGCTGCAAATGTCACTTTGAGGAAGGTCCAAGGAAACATTTCTTTATAGTGTCTTTTACATCTTGTTTCTATCTGCTTGGCATCCATTTTGCACATTTGTTAACCCAACTGCTTGATCCTTTAGATGCATTTGTCATTGTAGAGACAGCAGTTTTGTGTCTCATCTATCAGCTACCTGCTGACTTACCTGCTATCAGCTCTTCAAGCTGGGTTTATTATCCTAGTTGTAATATTAGTATCATGACAGCTTAAACCAGCAGCTCATTGCTATGCAAAAACTGTTCCAGCAAGTAAACCTGTCTAATAACAAAAATGAAGTTTCTTTTTCTTCTAAACCTGTTAAATTGCTGTATAGCCTTTGAGGTGATACTTTCTAAATGTAGATATAAGTATAGTCAAGTCACTTCAATTGTGAAGCTTGTTGGACACATGTTTTTCATGCTTCTGTCTAGGTACACCTGAAATGTCCCTCCAGTGCTAATAAACTGGCAAAAAATTAATTTCCTGCAGCCATTGTTATTATTACCTTATATTTCTCCGCCTTTAAGCATAACTGACAGGTGGCACATTTCACCCCCAGTTTGGGGGCATAAGGACAGGAAAAATAGAGTATTTTCACAGTAATTTCTCAAGTTTTTCTTGAGTATAAGGCCAAGAAGAGGCAGAAAATCGGGGGAGGATGAGGGAAACAGAGAAACAAATCCAACAAAAATCAAAACCACCAAACCCAAATAGGTCAAATTCAAGGAAGTCTGATCACTGGCATTAGAGAATAACCTCTTATTTTGCCATCTCATATCATGTTTCTGTAGGGTGACATTCCCTACCACTGCAGGAATGGAGCAGGCAATGAACTCTATGATAATCCTAAGCTGACCATGAAGATCCCCTTGGCAGCATTGTTCTGCTATTTGGAATGAGACAAAAAAAGAGGGTACAAAATACAGTATGTCTATACAATCAGCCCATATTCAAAATTTCCAAGCCAAAGAAATGCTGTTTGGGAAAATAATTCTCAAGCAATTCAGGTTACAAAACTTTACAGGGTTTGGTGAAGGGAACAGTGTTCCTGCTTTAGGCTTGTTGGTCTTACATGTCCATCTCATTACTTCCCTGCAAATTGTGCAAAATTTGTAGTTGCCTACTAGCAGCTAAAGGCTGGTATCAAAGCCCTGCTTTAATTAACACAAAACTGTACACAGAGCTCAAGGGCTTCACTCTTTTGCTAAATAGAGAAATTGACAGAGGTACGTGTTAATATGAGAAGATAATTATGGAAACTTGTATATAAACATCCCTTTCACAGAAATTTTCACTTTGTGGCCTTATTAAAAGTGTTCAGTACTACTCTTGCTAGCAAAGACATGCAGAGCCAGAGTGGTGAGTGGAGAGCACCACTCTGATGGTTCCATTCAGCACTTCTGAGACTTAACCACCGAATTTTTCAAGGTCTAGAAGAAGCAAATTTATTTCATATGCTGATAAATATATTTTTACATTTAATGTAACATAGTCCACTTTCATGGTACCCTTAAAATAGGGGATTTTGCATAGACCAGTAATGCCAAGTCCATTTATTTTCACGGAGCATGAGAACTCCACATGGAAGTGTTGGAAGGCACTGGCTGTATAGCTCACTGTCTTGGTTCCAACAGCACAAGAGAAAATTGTGAGAGTTTCCAAAACTAAATTCTGCATGCCATTGAATTCCGTTTAATTAATTATAATCTCTCATCATCTGATTTACTTCCAGCTGATGCAGCTTTCATGATGTAATTCTAAAAACCTGCATTTGTATTAAACATTTTTAAGATGAGACTATTAATGTGAGTTTAATGTTCCATGCAAGATTGTGTATTAAATGAATGTATTAAATATAACAGTAATTTGAACATATTGTGATGACAGGTAGCACCAAATGCAGCAGCTATTGGTCATAGGAGTTCACATTCAGTTGTGAATTATTTACTACAACAAAATAAAACATAATTGTTTGTTTTGCAATTCAGATTCTACTGGCTGCTTGTTTCAAAAGAAAATGGAAATGTTCTCTGATTTTTGGTCTCTACCTTTTTAATGGTTGTAGTCTTAGTGTGGATTTACATACCCCCCTGCTTCCCCCCAAGCCAATAAACTAATGTTTGTTCTATGCTTCTTGATTAAAATAAGAAAAAAACACATTGTGCTGATGAACATCTGTTCAAGACAGTTAAATGCAGATTCATGTTTATTGTTTAATTTGCTGGGTGGGCTCAACATCACTGAATTCTCTGCCCATGGGAATTCTACACCTATTGATATTCAAATAGGCCTGCATTGTTCACTCCTCACCCAGTCAGCACATCCAAATATTGACAATTTTCTTCTACCACTGCCACACCTGTAGCCGCAATGAATAAGAATAAGCAACGTCCTTTGAAAAAAGGCATTGATTATGTCTATAAATAGGATGAAGAAATGCAAATTAGTATTCATTTTGGAAACAACTGGCTTTCTGAACATAAAACTTGAAAGATTTGGGTCCAAAGGGCCTGACAATTTTCCCTAATATCTTTAAAGAATGCTTAAAATTAGAGCCATAATTTCAAAAAGTCCACATTATTTTGGTCTTGTCCAGTTTTACAACATAATTATTTTTAGTAATAGATTTTTTCAGGAGACTTTTCAAGATAAACTACTTAATTTTACATCATTCCTGTGAGGTGAATGCAAATGTGGTGCAGGTTTTGTTTGGTCTTTTGTTTGTGGGTTTTTTGCGGTTCTTTTGGGTTTTTTAACTGATGAGAAAACAAAGATGGCAGGGTCACCAGCTCAACATGACAGTCAGCATCCTGGAAAATTCTAATTTTTAATAATATAAGTTAAGGTTGTGTGTACATCTCAGATGACATAAGACATTTGGAATTACAGATCTCAATGCAATTTTCCAAGGTCTGATGAGTCAAGAAAGAAATGAGAATTCATAACTTCCCTCCTCTGTGGCACATTTTATAGTTACCAATAGACTCACAATAACCATACAAGGAACTCCAAGGGTTGTACCATTGCAAAATAAAACATTCTGCAGAAAAGTAAAGTCCACCTGCTCCTGTTTTAGCTGGAATTTTCCAACCCTCTTTTGTGTATTCAGCAAAAGCTGGATTCTGGTTTTAAGGAGTCAAAGATAGCACTCACCTATCCAATAGGTGGATTTGCTCCAACATTCAAAGAAGTGAAGAATTAACACAGAATTTTCTCAGCCACAGTCCAGACTCAGGTATAGCAGTGTGGACCCAATTTTCATCCCAAAGGACACCAGTTAGATAGTGAAGTTTCCAGTAAATGCACTAAACAGTATTGAGGACATTTCAATTTCTTTGCTGATGCAGTCAAAAGTCTCACATATGACCTTGGGAAGTTCATTATTTCTCTGGAATTTACATCTGGGAAATCCTCACAGTAATGATTTCTGTCTCTCCTACATACACTGTAAACTCTTCAAATCAGGGTCTGTGCCTTCTTTTGTTGATTTCACCAAAATTTCCCAATTAGCACCAACCCATCACTGCTCTCTGAGTTTCCACAATATATAAATACACTAAGAATGATTTGAGTATTCTAAATCATGCAAGTCAATGTCAGGAGACATTTTATCTTGTTAAAGAGAATGTCAGGAGCCTCTTCATCCCACTTATTCTGCAATTGGTGAACATTCATCCACCTCACTGTGGGTAGAAACACCTCTCACTTTCAGAAGATATGATATTTTTATGCACACACTTATATGCAGCTGTTATTAAGAATGCAGTCACATCATTTTTTATTCTAATAGTGGGAGTGCATAATCAGTTCAAGTGCTTCACTAGTAAGGAGAATTCAAGACAAATTATAAGTCATAGATAATTACTATTAATAGAAAATATTCCTCAAGGAGAATGGAGTTATTAGATAAACATCATTGCAGTGCTTAGTAGCTTGGGAGTGGATAAAAAGAAAGGAGAATGACTTGCTCTGGGATTCCTTCACCCTGTAATAGTTGAAAGGATATTTTTTTAGAATCCTTTCTGTTCCTAGTCACATAAATGCAGATTTCCTTTAGGAGGCATGAGGAACTCCAGAAGAGCCATCTTGGAGCAGTGCAGCATTTGCTGTGGGAGATGTCCCGGCTCCTCAGCCAAAGCAAAGGCTCTCTCACACTCCTGCCTCAAGGGATCACAGCAGAGCTCCTCACAGCAGCACTCCTAGAAGTGGGAATTACTTACCAAAAACAAGATTTCATGCATATGACCTGGCTGCTTTAACTTGAATTTGCATAGAGGTGACACATTTTGCTAGCTGTGTTAAGCTTTTTGCCCTGTACTGGATGAAATGTTTCCAAGCTTGCTCCTCTTCTCTTCTCTTCATCTGAAATTTCTTATAAATTTTTTGTTCTTCCTTTTCTCTCCAGCCCAGAAGCTGGACAGGGTGTCTAACTGAGGCAGTTTAACAGCAGGGAGAGGATCCCTGTGGAATATTGCCCTGCACAAGGCTGCTGGAAGCTGAGAAGGAGCACTTAGGCAGCAGGAACATGAGAGCTGACATTAACACTGTCTTCTCGGTGTTTTGTGAGCGAAAAACAGTCTCCATGGGAGTTCCATGGATCACAATCCCCATCTGTGCCTGACACATCTCTGAGTCTCTGACACATCATTGGTGACTTCCCAGACACAGTTCTCAGCTTTTTTATCAGCACAACAACACAAGCTCACAGACACACAACTCCCCCGTTGGACTGAGCAGCAGGGCCAGGTTTGGCACAGTTTGATCCCCCTCTGTGCAAAGATGTCTCGGGACATCTGTGAACTCAAGTGGGAGGCAATGAGGGCCTCTCCTGCCAGCTGGCTGAGAGGCAGCAGGGATGGCAGCTATGAAACATCTGCTCTTCCACCTGCAAAAGCCATGGTGGCAAAGCTGCCTTCTGACCAGTGGGGGAAGAGACAAATGTATATTTTCTAATTATGCAATTGCACTCTCCTGCTTATTTTCCACTTGGGAAAGCAGAGAAAATTGGCACAACTAGAAGTTTTGCCTACTAAGCATACATGGAATCAGCATCACATACCAGAAACAAGAGTCAAACAATTCTCAACCTCCACCCAAAGCAATGACAGGAGTTATGACATCAAGTAATTTGATGCACAGAAACTCAACAGTGGTGTAGTAGCAAAGAAATGACATGAGGAAATATTTGAAGCCAAAGGCTAGATTCCATGATACATATAAATGTTTCCTTTATAAGTCACAGCAACCAGAAGGGGCATGATTTATCTTTGAGACACTTCAGAGAAGAGCCAGTTCATGAATCCAGGAACCTAGGGAACTTTATTCATTGGAGGTGTGCCAGAGCAGCCCTGTGGCCATCACTGGCCACAAACACACCTGGGTGGAGATTTCAAAGTGTTCTGCACAGCTCAGCAACTTGACTTGTGCCTGACAACCCTGCAAGGTACACAAATAGGCACTCAAATTAGAACCTGGAACAGCTGGTTTTGGTACTCATAGCACAAATATTCTCCACCAAAATACAGTGCATTAAGAATGCCCTATTGACTCTGAAATATTCATACAAATATAAAGTAGGAAGGTGTGACAACAAAGGCTTAGGCAGCTTCAGCAAACTTTCCAAATTTCCATACTGCTTTCAGACTCACTGAGTGCCATCCTAAAATTCTCAGTTGGTCATTCCCAAAAGCCTTCACATGGAATAAAACGCTGTATCACACAGTAATAAGTTACCTAAATTTACCCCTTTTAAATAAATATTTCTTTTAAAAGCAGGTTCACAAGTAAAGGAAAACCTTTAGGATGGAAGCTTGGGCAAATAAAACACAAAAGGAAAGCAAATAACTTTTTCTGCCAGCATCCTGGTGATAGGTAGCAGGCCAGAAGCCTGAACAATGTGAACACGTACAGAAAATGGAAGGATCCCTGTTAAGAAAAGTGAGGTGGGAATCATTAAATAAGGACTTAATATTTCTGAATGACCCCCACTTTAAATCAGGGGATGTACAGTCAAATCCATCTTTGGAGCTGTTCATGCTGTTCTGTCAAAAGGGCCCATCTGTGTCCTAAAAACCAGGATCTCTGGCTGTCTCTGTCATGAATCCTTTGGAATACCCTTCCAGGTGCTTCCCCTGGGAAGTTCAGGATATTCAGAGCATCTAGGAAAGGTCACACTTATGTTCTATAGGATTTTCTTTCCTTCAGCTTGTCAGAAGCTCTCAGAAGCAGGTTTTCAAGCTCTCACTGTTGATGTTTGGAGCTGTGTTGCCAAGGGAGGAGAGCTGACAATGAAGTGCTGTCATTAAAACCATAGAGTTAACTCTTCTTTCAGGAAACAAGCACCAATGTAACATAAAAATAGTTACAGATATTCAGGATTGTTTTGTTGTTGCTTTATGTATATTTTGTTGGCTTTCTTAAAGATGGGAGTAACTCTTCCAAATCTGATGTTTGAAAAGTACCCTCATAAGGCTGGCCAAAATTAGAATGAATAGAACTAGAATAAACACAATTTCGTATTAGTTTTCATCTATTATTATTTTCAGCTCTCCATTTAACTGTGAATGATCATGAACAAAATTTATTTCTCTTACTAATGATACAGTCCTCTTACTCTTTCATGTGGGATCGCTCAGATTGAAACACACTAATGAGGCTTTCAGAGCTGAGCTCACATTTCCCATTTTCTTTGAGCATTGCTTCAGAAAGCAGATTTGCTATTCGTGGAAGTAGAGAAGATGAAGAAGCCTTAAAAATGAACCCAGGGTGGGTCCAAGGGATGATCTTGGATCATCCAAGGATGCACCAAGCAAGGATGTGGGGGTGAGATGACAAAGGAGGCAGTGTGGGCAACCTGCACCCTAGAACATTCCCGCAGTACCTAATGTTCTGTTTTTCAAAGCCTGAGTGCTGACTCATTAATTCATACAGAACCAGGGACACGAGGAACCATGCAGGTCCAGGCTACAACAGAATAATTCAGTGTAAATCCCATGCTTCCAACGGGCTGGGAAGCAGAGAGACACCAGCAATGGGTAACAAAGAGTCTCCAGAAGTTCATTTGTATGCAGCAATAGCAAAGCACTCTTGCTCGAACACAAAATAAAACCAAAACCCAGAACACTCGCACAAATACATTTTTACTCCATAATTGGTTTTTGCTCAAGACAAAATAAAAGTTAGAATAATGACAACTTCTTTTCAGTAGTATCTTAAGACAGTAACAGTAGATTTATTAATAACAAGCAAGCTATACCTGAATGTTTTGGTTGGGAAGCTTTTTCTACTCTTATTTGTATACTGGAAATACATTCAAAAACCTAGAATCGAGTGGTTAGAAATCAAGGAGGCTACAGAAACAGTAAAAAAAAAGAGAGAATCAGAAACTTAGACAGAAAAAGAATTAGAAGAATGCAGTTCTATAAAAGGGCAAAAATAAAAACCTGTGAATATTAACAGGAAGGCAGGAAGAAAAAATGAATACTAAACATCATTTCAAACCCTTGAGAAGGTGATTTCAAAGGAAACAGGGAGATAAATGGATGACAACATGCATATTAATGAGCCCAAAGCAATTCTCAATTACAGTTCATTATCATTAACCATTTGAAAAGTAAAAAGCAGATAAACAACTCAGTCTGCTCCAGCAGGAGTTGAAAATTGCCTGGCAAGAGATGCTTCCCTCTCAGGAATTCTAAGTAAAGGCAAAGAGTGTTTCTCTGGATGTAACACAAAGGATTCAATTCAGATAATAAAAGAAGACCTGGGGAAAGGGGAATTGAGTTGCATTATCCAGAAGACAGCACACTAGTCATAATATTCTGAACCCTCTGTTAAATACATCCTCCCTTGCTGGCTTGCAATAATATGCTGGTCTGAGCACCAAGTTGCAGTGCAACTTCCCTGACCTTTCCACCTTCATTTAACCTTTCCATCTCTCACCCAGCCCAGCTCACTCTGAAGTAATGCCCTGTCAGCAGGTTCCAGGGGCTGCTGATTGTTTTCCTGGTGCTCACAACTGTAGGAACCTTCTCTGAGGATTGCTGACTAAATATAATTCCCATGCAACTGCATACATGCTGGGGATCTATTGACAGCACACACATTATAGGTTCAATGTCAAAAATTTCTTGCCTTGTAACTATAAAATGAATCACCTGCCTGGCTTAGATTAAGTTTTGGAAAGGACAAGGATATCAGAAGGGGGCAGGATTTAGAAACTAAAGAGCAAAGAGACTGGTAGAGAAACTTTGGGAGCCAAGGACTCATGTTACTTGCTGCACAGTGTGCTCTGTTTGTCACACTGAAGTTTTAGAAACTCCTTCTCTCCTCAGAGCCTGTGACTGGCAGCTCTGGTAAGCCTAAGCCATCACAGTCTCCTTGGAATGAGTGTCTAGAGTTTGATAATTTGCAGAAACCTGGAAGGAGTTTGCTGGAGCTGGAAATGAAAGAAGGGAGCTCAACAGCTCCTCAGCTTCACCATCTACCAATACAAACAGGTTTTGATGCTGGCAGTCTGGCACCAAGCATTTCATTCACAGAGCAGATGAGGCACCTAAAGGAAGATTCTGCAGCGCTGCCGGTCAGTCTGTGTCTCACAAAATGGGATGGGACCCTGTCTGGTTGCAGACTTAGGATTTATTATCTTTCTGTATCATACAAGCAAAAAGCAAGAGGAACAGGAAAATGACAACATCCATGCAAATCCAGAGCAGAGACAAGATGGCAGCTCGAGCACAGCCTTTTTTTACAGATTCTTTCAACCAACAGCAAAACAGAAAAGGTGTAAAATCATTTTACTCAAACCAATAAGAAAAGGATGCACGTGGGCTTACAATTAACAAAGGACTTCTATAAACCTCAAACAATACACAATAATTCATTATTTAAGATTGAAACTTTTTCTATCTTTGCAAAGCATATATCTAGGACCTTTCACATCTTGAACTACCAATAAGTTCTTGTTCTTTCTTGTTCCTTATGATAAATATAAATGTGTTCCCTTTGTTCTTAACTTCAAGCTTCCCATGAGAAAGTTTTGAAATTTCCCAGCCTTTCTTAGCTTTATGTCTACTTTCTGGGCCTTTTTAGCATTTTCTGAAGTCTTTTACTTTTTCATATTCCCACACTGGAGCACCCTCCTGCAAAATAACCAAGGGTTTGGCACCAATGAAGAGATCCCCAGAGTGCTACCTTGGAGTCAGCTGACAGGAGGGGTGTAACTGTGCCTCCCCAAGGATCCTGCCCTCCCCTGAGCTCCTGGCAAGGCTTTGTGCCTTGAGGATGCTGTGGGTGTCCCTGTGTGGCACAGAGGATCCAGCTCCACCTCCCCCAGCTGCAGCACCACGAGGGGATGGGCCCTTTTGCCATGGCACAAGCAGCAGCTCCCAGCCAAAACTTCATTAATAGTGTAATCTATTTTGAGCCTATTTCATCCATATCCTAAACCTATTTCATCTGTATTCAAAATTTATTTTTTCTATGCTAAAGCTTCATAAATAAACAATTTATAAGCTTTTTTTTTTCCACCAGACTTTTGACCACATAGAGATAGGAGTCTCGTGAGTGATAATTTCTGTTTCCATTAGGATAGACATATTTATGCCCTAACTGTCCCTATAAAAGTCTGTGACAAGAAAACAGTGGGTAAGAGCTTGGCAAAGAAAGAGAAGTCTTGCAGTAATTTGGTGTGAAAACCAGAGAGGATCAATGCAGTACTTATTTTCATTCTTTTACTTACTAAATCTTATTTACAAACCTATAACTTTTGCTAAATTCTATGCATTCTTGGTATTTTTCCTCTTTTGATGTTACTTTCATAGCTCCATTCTAGACAAAAATAAGAGGCCATTTTGCTGGCCTCTAAATTTTGTAAGATTTTCATAATTGGAGCTTGAAAGAAATTCATATCCTGCCACTGGGTCCTCAGTACAATAATTACAATGATTCCCTTGATGTGAAAAACATTCATTTTAACTTTGTAAAGTAAGTTGCTTTAAACTTTTATTGCCATCATGCATCTAGTATAGAGGGAATAAAGCATTTGTTGAACACTAGACCATTACAATTTCTAGGAACATTTTATTTTTTAATCAAAAGCTGAGAGTTTGTGCAAACCATCAGAAAAAAAAAGTTACCAGACAAAGAATTTGTTCCAAAGATCCATTTCTTTGAACATTACAACGTGGTTCTTGTTCTTTGTGGTGAAATCAGGCAACAATTTGAGTCTGTGCAATACACACTTCATAATGTTTTTTTTACCAAAGCTGGTATTGTCCAGTCCTAGTCAGAATTTCAGAGCAAGTGCTAGGACTTGGAACAAAGGAACAAATCTGTCATTTTTAAACCTTTTCACTAATGAAATTAGCAGCTTTGATGCCCAGTTCTACACAAATACTTCCAACACCTCTAAATGAGAATTATCTAAATTTCCAACATTTTAATAGAGTAAACAGAAAACTACATGTATGTAGTTGTTCAATATTTGCATTTGATCACTAAAATTTAGAAATTGTAACCTGATATTTTGAAAGCATTTGAATATTTCTTGAAAGAAGTCTTTTTAACTAATTACACAGCAGCTTTGTGTAATACATAAATCTGATTTTGTTTTACTTTTTAATTTGATGGAATTCTGTGGGATGCTTTCCCATAAGAATAATTATTTCCCAAAGCAATTGAAATGTATGTGGTCAGCACAGGGTTTGGGAAAACAGAGCAGAAATAATTAATAATAAAGAACAGAAATAATAATAATAAAGAACTGTAACACTTGTCCATTTGTGCATACATCCTTCAAACACTTAAACCAGGGTTAACCTGTTATAAACTCTTTGATGAGAAGGGCTCTAATGACATTTCTTTTAGCAATTAACAGTACCTCTTTTGAATTCAAATGTGTTTAAGCAGGCAGGGCTAGGGCAGAAATCAGGGAACAGAGAAGCACACAGTTACAAGACCTATTGAAATAATATACTCATCTTTTAAAGTGCCTCCCTATGCACCAAGTCCACCATATTCAGGTAGCAATTGATAAGGATGGTCTAAAATTACTTTCTGAAGCAGAAAATTCCATATAGACTTAATAATTATCACCATCTTTTATTTGTTCTTTAAGTGACTTTCCACCTCACTTACAGGAGACCTACACAGATTCACACAACTCACTGGCATCTCACAAAATTATGAAGTTTCATTTCCTTTTCATTGCAGCAGCATGGTTTTCATGACTTCGGGCCAAAAGGGTGATATGGAGAAATCACACAGCTCTTTACTAAAGCCTCCACAGAGCCCTCAACAACATCTACTATTCTCCTATTCCTAAAGTCGCTATCATATGTGGCATTAGGAAAATAAAAAAGGGAAAAAAAAAAACATCCATAATTTATTTCATATTCAATTCTTTTCCCTGCAGCTTTGACTAACAAAGTTCACTATTGAAGGCATTTTCTTCTTTATTGCTCAATATTACAACCACGCTGTATTTCTTCATTTCAGAAGACATTTCAATGTAACATTTACTATGGAAAATGTCTTGATGACTATCAAGCCAACAAAAGTTTCACCATTAATTTCAATAGGCATAAGCCTTCAAATTCATATTAAGAGATATATTTTGCTGATGTGCCAGTAAGCAATGTGATTAGGGGGGTATATTACCCACTGATCATTTCAATGCGTAGCTATTGCCATAAAACATTGGGTTTAACTAAAAGCTTTGATGTCATCAGCATCCATGAAAATGGAGCATAACGAATGTGTGAATGGGAGACCTCTCCAATCTGGAAGTTAATTTGCATGACATTATGACCTTGTTTGCATAGCAGAATATTAAAATATTCCTTTTAGCAAACACTGGCATTTTGAATACCCAGGAAATGCCATGCTGAGATCTTAATAGATTATTTGTTATATTTCAGCTTCCCCAAATTTTTTCCAGATGGGTGTAATAAAAGAAAAGAAATCCTTATTATGAGAGAAAGGGTAGGATTTTTCCCTTTAAATACCCAGAATAATGTTAACATATATTAAGAGACCAGTATTAATTTATTGTCAGTCCTCCTTGTTAATATTGCACTGTATTTTATAGTAATACACACACTATCATTTTCTGTAAGAATGTCTATTGTTCAGAATAAAATTATTTCCTTTATAAAAAGCTGATTTTTTTTATTATTATATTCATTAATGAATGAACAGAAGGAAATAAGGCAGGAATACATTTCATCCATCAGCACAAAATCTTCAGCACCCAAGTAAGCAATAATGCCTTACTACCCTCAAAGGCAACTGAAAGGAAAAAAATAACCTTGGCTCACAGCCCTAGCCCTTAGTTACCATTTTGTCCTGCCCTCCCTCACTGCTGACTTGAGGCCACCATGCCCAGGACTGCTCCAGTGAGAGCAGTGAAAGAGGAGCCTGTGGCCAAGAAAAAGCTGAGCTGCTCCCAGCTCCTAACCATGGCAGCAGCTGCCAACATTCCCAAAGGGATCCCTTCAGCCTGTGTCCCATCCCACATCTGATGGGGACAGACTTGACTTCTCCTATAGGACAGCCAAGAAAGAGACAGCAGATGTACAATCACATTTAGTGTTTGAAGTAAATGGTATTTTCATGTACTAAAGTCTTTGTTATTAATGGAACCTAAGCTTCAGAAATATTTTCAGAAAGTAGCATAAATCTCATAAATCCTTCAGTTCTACACATAATGTCATTGTACATGCATCTAGAACTTTTACTTGGGAACTTATCAGAAGATTCAGGATGCAAGATATTTTTCCTAAATGCCCAGCTTCCAGACTAGCTCTTTGGAAAGCATTCATTCAAAACATACTGAGAAGGGAAAAAAAAAAAAAAGTTTTATGCTTAGGTTAAGCATTCCAAACTGCCTCAAAAAGGGACATAAATATCTCAAAGGCAGGCAAAAGATTATCTAATGGCAGTCCACAGCTAGACTCCTATTTTCATACAGAGTTATCTTCTCCTTCAAAAAGAACCCAAGAACAGCTCTTGTTTTCTGGAAAATGGTACTTAAATAACAGTCTGTTCTTTTCAAGAATTTAGAGATGTAGAATATTCCAACTGATGGCCAAAAAGTTCTTGGTTTTCTATTTATTCTTTTGCTTCTATTCTCTCCAATATGTTAGTATGCTGTTGTTAATGAAAGTGTTACAAACCACTGTATGATTCTGTGATTACCAGAACTGCAAAATCAGGGACAACTGGAATCAAAACCCAGGTGGGTCATCCCCAGTCCTTGGATTGGAGGGGAATGCAGAGTCCTGGCAGGCCCACAGAGCCCAGGCCCAAGGGCAGGCTTAGCCCAACCCCTTTTAAGAAGGATTCACACATGGCTCAGACAGGCAGGACACCAAGGGAGTATAGAAATCTCTGACATCAGACTTCCATGTCCAACTTATATCCCATGAGATTTTCCAGATATACAGTCATTTCATCTGCAAAAAAATATTAGCTGTCTTCAGGGAAAGAGATGAGCATTTCACTCAGAAATGCAGAGGACAGAAATTGGAAGGGAAATCTAAAGCTCTTCTCAGAAAGCAGAGGTTCTGACAGGGGGCCCTAGCCTAGTCAGGCTGCTGACAGAGCTGGAGGGCCATGCACCATTCTCTCTGTTTCCCTTGTACTTGTTTTCCTTTTTCTGCTGTGCTGTTCTTTCCCTGTGCTTGTTGCCTTTGCTGCTTTCTAGACTGTTTGGACATTGTCCAGCTGCCAAGTGTCAAAGCTATTTGACTGTGAGATCTCCACTGTGGAGGGACAGAGCCCAGGCTAATATAGGCTAGTGCTCTGACCTTGATGTTAGAGACCATCTTGTGCTAACTGTCTGGGAAAAGTGAAAAAAAGTATTCTTAAGTGACTTCATTCTCCTAAGACTGACAATGCCACAGAATCATCATGTCCATGTAGGACACGGAGCTGTCGTTCAAAGGCAAAACCCCCTTTTTATTCTTTATGGGCATAGAGGTAGATTCTGAAATTTTTGAAGAACATTATTGTCTCTAGCATGTGCCAGCAGGTCTGAGTTTCTGTAACAAATGTGATAAATCCAAAGCCCAGCTGTTCCCAGCACACAAGCACTGCCTTTGAGGACTGCTGGGTGCACAGCGGGAGTGAGCCAGTGCTGGATCTGAGCAGAACAGGAGGTGTTGTGCAGCAGATCTCAAAGCCCTGGTCTTTCCCCATCATCTCAGGAGAACTTGAGACTCCATCTCCATCGTGCCTGCTGTGTGCAGCACAAGGGGCTGGGGGGTGGCTGGGAGGGACCCACGTGTCAGTTCCTGCCATGCTCTGGGGACACCACCTAAACAGTGTTCATATCCCTAAAGGTTTCCTCTGGTGGAGTGTCATTGTGAAAATACACCTCTGTACCACCTGAAATGAAGGAATGAAAGGTCAAAGAAAAGTAAGTGGACTATTTCCCTTATGAAAAGAGGAAAAACCCCCACCCCTTAAATGGACATGGCATGCCATGGCTGCTTCATGGCTGCTGTGTGCTGCAGTTCAGGCACAGGACACTGGATCCAGCCAAGGAAATGTCATTTAACTGCTGCTGTATTTATAGTGGTACTGAAAGGGGGACTTGTAACACATGCTGCTTCTGACTTTTGCAGCAATATCTGAAAGAAAATAATGAGACCTTTTTTTTGTGATTTTTAATGGAAGAAGACAGTTCAACTTGAAAAGGAAGGCCCAGAGCAAATTTAGCCCAAAGACAATTTGAATAGGGACTACAGAATTTAAAGGTAAACTACAGAAAGGTCACTTAGTAAATTTTCAAGATTTGGATACTTCATAAAGCCTCTGAGGTCTTGTAGACTACTGACCCAGCAACTTTCAGAGAAAAACACATTCTGACTGAATGCATGTTGAAAAGATACCTTGAGCAGAGTGCAATGTTATACTCTTTTATCAGTGACCTGAAAATGGAGTCTTGGCTGCTGCTTCCTGCAGTGCTACTGAAAGCATTGTGCCCATTTCACATGAAAATGGGACAAACTAGATGGGCCATAAGGGCAGATAAGACCTGAAGCAGTTTGTGTTTGGTTAGCAGGTATGGCCAGCATGCTTGGCTTAGTAATGTTCTAGACAGAGCCCAGGAACTTTGCAAATAAAACAGCTTTTCTTTTCTTTTTTCACTAGAAAAAAAAAAATGAAATATTGAAACCATAAATTCTGCAGAACTACACAAATAATTTGAAAAGTTTTGGCTACATGAATCTGTTACTGGCAAAATCAGTCACACATACAGACATATATGTAGATTTAACTTCATGCAGAAATATAATTGCATGCATTTAGAAGGAGGCATTACTATTTTCTCTCATTAAAAAAAACCCTACAGTCATTTTTTTCTGTTTTGATGGTTTTCTGCAAACAGCATAGTTGAGACTGTTAGCAATGAAAGAATGTGTCTTTCCTTTAGCAGCAGATAAAGGAGTCTGCTTGACAAGAGTTTGTTTTAGAGAACAAAATATGACCATCCTTATTTTTACTTTGCAGATATTTAGCTCTTTCTGCTGGGCAATCCAGTCATCCTCTTACCCAGTCCTGTCTCAGGTATTCCTAGATCTTGCCTGGGATACATTTGTTACAGGAAGAAGCCAAAGACTTAAGGCTTTTGACTGAAAAGACAAAAGACTTTTGACTGAAATAATGATCATTTCAGATTTATTTGGTCTATACTCATTCAATAATGTTGTTGACAGGTCACATCACTCTAGTCTTTTCTTTGAGTCAACATATATGATTTTATCAATGCATGGCATGCCATGTCCATTTACGGGGTGAAGGTTTTTTCCCCTTTTCCTAAGGGAAGTAGTCCACTTACTTTTTCATTCCTTCATTTCAGATGGTACAGAGGCACATTTTCCCAATGACACTCCACCAGAGGAAACCTTTAGGGATATGAACACTACTGCATCAAGGACTTGTGAACAAAACTCAGCCAGAAGTGCTGAGTGGGGACCAAACTGAGCTTCTGTACTGGCTCCCGTTGTGAGTTAGGACGACTTCTTAACAAGGGAAGCTCTACAGATTTGGGGTCTTTGAGGTTTTGATTCAGAGGCCTTTGTGAAACACCCATTTCACCTCAGTTTGAAGGGTGCTTGAGCCTGGGGGAAGCAGGAGCTTCCTCTGAGCATCAGTCACTTGGCTTGAACAGGTGCATCTGATTTCAGACATGAATTATGCCCATGGTTAGATAACACATCTGAAACCCAGAGGCTCTGCTGCCTTGAGATGGCCATTCCCCCTCCCCCCAAGCTTATATATAGCAAGAATATTTGTGTGTTCTGAATCATTATTTTTCTTTGAAACATCTAAAAATACTATTGCTGGAGGAAGCCAGCCATTTGAACTATGTATATTTAGTCTTCTCCAGCTGCTGGAAATGCTGATAGGATTTGAATTTATCAGAAATTTGGTTTAGGCTGCAGGTTTTTTTCTTAGCAACAGTTGCTATGCAAATTATTCAGAGAGTTTCTGCTGCAATTGATGCTGGATAGAGATTTGGAATATCAGATTCTTTAAAATCTTTGCTGCAAGACACCAAGTTCTTAACCTTTCAATTTGCTGAAATTTGACAGCTATATCAACACAATCACTTGCCCTTCCTCACTGCTCTTCAGCCATGAAATCTTGATATTTTCTTGATAATACATAGAAAATTTAGTTTCTAATCTTAACAGTATTACACAAGAGAGCAGTCAGAGATGAAATTTTCTCTACCCTTTGGTTACCACAGAGGGCTTAGTCCTTTGTAAAGGGGAAAACTCTACTCCTGCCTAGTGACAGTGTCAGACTCCTGAGGAAAAAATGGGGAAAAACCAGAAATCCCATCTAGCATTATGTCTATTAACATCTTTGTGAAGTTTGGTTCAATTTGGCATTCACTGTACAGACACATAATTCAAGTCATGACTAGGCTGAATCAACTGTTAAAACAGCACAATGGAAGTAGGAATAAAATAATCCCAAATTTCCAACACCCAATGCAAGTCTGTAATAAATACTGATCATCTTTCTCAGGTCATCTCTTGAAGGTGTTGAATTTCTATTATCTGCTACTATGCATTTATGCAAAAGCATTGCGTATAAGCTCTCTTATTCTGCCAAGAGTGCCAGTGGGGGAACTGACCTCATGCTACCACTGCCATTTAGAAGTAGATATTAGATATGGGCTGAGTTCTAATCATATTTCAGTCCAGTTTAAAAGCAAGGATTCATTGTTTGAGTTTCTGGGTAGTTAGAGCTATAGTTCAATACTCAGTCAAAACTTGTGTTTCAAAAACCCCATGAAGCTGATACAAGAGCATTAATTACTCAGAGGTTTTGTGTTTAGTCTAGAACAAGAACTTTAACCACTAACATGTTGAGCTCATACACATAAGTATGTTTCTAGAGCTACATATCTCAACAACCTTGCCTTAACCTAGGAAGAGGATGACTTAGACACAGACTTTTCAGCTCCCTGAGAAATTTTATATGGCAAATATTATCCCTTTGCTCATTCTACTTAGACAGAGGGGCAAGGCAGACCATCACCAGTTGATACTTCCTGAACCATGAACACATGAGAAGATGTGAGAACTGCAGGTCTGTGGTTATATTTTGCATATTGCTACAACACTGATCAGCTTAGAGGAAACCTCTACCATGCAGCTGGCAAGTCCAAGCTGCATCCAGAGGAATGACTAAAATGACTAAGGCAAGGAGATGAAAGGGAAAAAAGCTAACCCTGTCAAAGCTAACTAGGAGGTGAAGAGTAACAAATGTACAGAGGTCTTCAAAAACTGAACAGAAGTTGGGCTACTTGGAAAATTTCCCCCTAAATTCTAGTTCTGTACCTCTGCTGGGTGCATTGATATTGTGTAACTGGGAAGCTGAGCTCAATCTCTATATGCCCTTCTGTAATCTGTGATTACTTCTGCAAATGTCACACTGATTAGCCAGATTCTTACTGTCAGAGACTTGTGCATTTCTGTTTTGTGTAAACAATCAATGAACAAGGAGTCCTCTTCCAAGGGCATGGCAGGCAAATACATTATGTAATATCTTACATTAAAAAGTGGAAAGCATAACACTTGGGATCTTCTAAACTCTCCAGCTAAAAATGGTGTAAGCAAAAGAAAAAATTGTTATTGTGAAGAGAAAAATGCAGATTTCAATTATTGTGTTAAGTAGCATGCAGCAGAAGCAAATTCACAGTTTAGCTACTCCTGTCCTCACTGCCATAAGCCATTGTGGCTCAGCAGATGTGGCACTCACTTAACCTTCTGTGTCAGCTGGGGAAGGTGGGCCTTTGGGAGCTGTGAGCAGCACAGAAGCCTTTTGTACAGGTAGCTTGGGGAGAGGGAAGGGGGTAACATCTATTGTAGTAACTTCTTTGTTGCCATGAGCAATGAATTTACTCACTGAACTGAACTAAGAGACAAAATGTTAATAAAAGCTTGCCTTGGGCAACAACTTTTTTTAAAAAAGAAGTTCTATTGCCATCATCTCTGAGCATTACAGAATCCTCCTCTGACTATTCACGAGAACGTTTGCTCCTGTGGCAGGAGGGCTGCAGTGCCACACTTGGGGTGAGCACCCTTTCTTGGGCAGGGTTCACTGCACCTTGTCTCAGACATGCTGTAAGCAGCTGCATTTCATCAGGAGATTGGACTCCTTTAGCACACAGGGGAGAACCAGGTTTGTTCTGGGTACAATTTCTCCCACAGTGGGGCAACTGTTCAAACCAGCAGACAAAAAGTATACCCTAGAAATGAGTCTGTGAGGAAGTCTAGTTGAGCAACTCAGATGCAGGCACCTATTTGGTAGGGATTTAAAATTAGGTGAGCAGAAATTCCCTACCATTCCATCTTCAGTCTAGTGCATACCTGAAGCCATAACATATGGAAGAAGTTGTCAGACAGATCAAAAATGAGTATTTTAATAACTGTTTTTGAACACTGAGTATCACCAGACAGATTTCTTTATTCTGCTAATTCCTAATATCAAGGTAGAAGGCTTCCCTCTGTCTCAAGAATTGTCTGTTCTACTATAACTTTGGTCATTAACATATTTCTGATAATTTGTTTCTCCCAGGAATAAGCACAGTTCTTTGAAGCCTTTTGGTGTATTTTAGGTACATCATGCTTCACAGTCACAAAATAGGGCCTCTCACTAATGGGTTCATTGGATGGGTCACCAAGCAAAAAAAAAAAAGAGGAATATCCAGTTGCCCTTTACACAATAGGGATTAATCGTGTTCTCTGAGTGAAGAGTAAAGAAAATTACTCCCTGTTTCTTGTCTGGGCAAAACTATGCTCATTTTAGACAGGTAAAAAGAACTAGATGAGTTTGGCCATTGAATTTAAAGTACTGGCCTTATGTACAATATCTATTGCATGCTATGGAAAACCAATTTTATCTTCAGGATTATTTCTAAAAGCACAATATAAAAATGAAAAAACTACAAGTGTATGTTTAAAGTTATAATATAGTCCCTGGAAAGACTGAGGAAAGATAAGCCTAATTTCACATGAAGGTTTCAGCACAATAGGCTATATTTATTTAAACATTTATTCACTTTTCATTTCTTGTAGGAATTAAAGTGAACTATTATCTTATAACTTATTATAAGTGAACAAGTTAGATAAAATAGTATATAGATCATTATCACATGGCAAATTTACTGTTATTTTAATGACTTTGCCTCTAGACTGTAGGTTACTAAGATTCATTGAGAGATTTGAAAGCTAAAGTTGATTTTCCACCATAAAAGACCCTTATTCCACCCCCCTGTCAACCCATTGCTTAGATACCTCCTATATTGGCTTTTTACATAGCCTCAGCAACCCCAGCCTAAGAAAACTAATTGCTTTGCTGTTTTTGAAATTGCTGTGAGCATTCCACTGTGGAGAAGCTGCTTTTCTAAAGCAAACATATATGAGTTTCTGAGATAGAAAGGCTTCAATTGACATCAGAGGGCTTTAGAATTGCTTCTTACTGTTCACACACTTTTTAACAAGGCTGAATTCCCTTTGTAGAAATCATTAGTGTAAAATTCTTTAGCGGACTACATTCACTTCAGTCATTTCAGTTGCTGTTTATTCTGAAATGATTTAACATTCCAAGAAAATGAAGGCCTGCTGCAGTAAAAATACAACTTCTTTCTGTGCCTCTCTGTGCCACTGCATGCAATAAATCAGAGAAGACAGAACAGAATCAGAGCAAGAGTGATTTAACCACAGCCACTTTTCTGATATGTTTATTACTGACCACTACTGCTTGTTATGCTGATTTAACTGACAGAGTTGTGGTACTTTGCATGTCTCACTGCCTACCTGTTTCTGTAGAAGTCAGATCAATTTATCTGACCTTAATCTCATAGCTCAATAAAATGCCAAAATCCTAAGCTAAGGAAGTAAATACCTTCTCCAGTTAAAAGCTATTCTTTTCTATGAACCTGTCTCTGGTGAGAATCCTTTCCTTATGATGTTCAAGTACCATCACCATAAGGTAGGTTTGGGACACTGTTATGGCAGACCTGCTCCAGCTTCCTGTCTATTGAGCCAACCTGTCTGATATGGTCCTGACAGCTGCTATAAATTGAGTAACAACTAAACCCCTCCCCAAATCTCATAACAGAGATCCTTTCTGCCAATGACAGGGCCACCCACTCAACCCTGAAAAGCCCAGTAATGCTACCACTCTGAATTTCACAAACTCAAGGCACAGCAATGGAGGGGGTCAATCTCACATCTTTTCCCTTTCTACAAGCACATTTTTTGGCAGCCATCAGCTACTGAATTAAGTACAGACCTGAAGAAACCTTTCAGTTCAGGATAAAATCATAATATATGTGAAAATCTAGAAAGTAAAAGAAACAAAACCGTGTAAAACTTCTTTTATATTTGTTTTATTGGATTCCTACTGAAAAATTCTCAGAGACAAGCACAAGCCCACAGAGCAGTGTATTTAATGTTTTCAGTATTTGATAACCTACTGCTTAAATTATGAGCCAGACTTGGGGCATAAACCAGGAAGTTTGACATGCAAAGCAAAGAGGGAGCTGAGCACATCCACTTCCATCAGCATTCCTGCAGCACAAGCTTTAGTTACCTGGAAACAACTCCTGTGGTCGTGCATAGCCCATTGTGGTGCTTAATGCAGCTACGAAAAACATCAGTGCTGTCCTTTTCAGCTGGAAAAAAGGGTGTTGCTTGCAGGGCAGGACAATATCAAACAGAAAACAAAGAGACCCTCAAACAACTTGGGATGGAATGAAAAAAATACTTCCGTTTCTTTAAACAAAAACAGAGGAAGTGAAAAAAGGAAATCTGACTCTGCCTGGAAATTTTCAGTCTTCAGTAAAGGTGTGTGTGAGAGACAGAAGAAAATTCCTCTGAACTATGTGTTCAACATTTTTAAATGCAACAGTTCCTGTTATTTCTCTGCTCTTTAAACTGCTTTGTCACAAGAGGCTGTCCTACACTTGATAAATTCCACTTTAATCAGCAGGTGCCTTAATTTATGACTCAGAAGAATAAAAATATTGGTTAATCAGTCAAAAATGTATATAATCAAATAAAGAAAAACTCATAGAACCTCTGAGGCACAGTGTCTGGAGGTGATTAATAATTAACGTCCCCATTTTCAAAGGGAAGTTTTATTCTTAGAGGTGACTAATTTTCCAATCCAAGATTCCATTTTCCTTATTGCTTTAATATATTTTTGGAGTAAGGAGAAATGTTATTCACAAAAAATCATAACTCTCAAATAAAATGAAAATGGAAATGCATTTTAGTACCAACACTTGCTTTCCTGAGGTTAATGTGGAAACTGTTTGTCATTTCCCTCGCCTTATGTATTTCAAAAGAGAGTAGGCTGATACTGTACAGGAAGAATATATTCAGAAATGAATGGCATTAATTAATTATAAACACTGTAAAAAAATATATTCTTACTTGTCAAAATGTCCTCCATCTTAAAACAATGCCTATACCATAATATTTGCCACAATGCCATTCACAGCTTTGTCTATTCTCTCTCACTCCATAGAGAGGTGCTTGAGAACTGAGATGGGTGATTAAAGACTGTGCTCCCATTCTAATATAAAATAATACAAAATAAAAAAAAATAGGTGAGGTAAAATATATTTGATATGTAGTAAAGAAATCAAGAAGCTGCAACACTTTCTCCTGTCTGCAGAACAGATTAGCAGAACTGTGATAAACTATCCCTACCTAAAAAGAATCCAGTTAACAGTTTGCAGTGGACCATGGGCAGTAGAAATTACTTGTAGTTTTACTATCCAGAATTCTAACACTTTAAACTCTGTGACTTAATGAAAAGCACAGCATAACCTTCAGCAGTAAACCTTTTTCAGAAAGAACTCATGTGCTTAGACTGCCAAGTGAATTTAAATACCTTCCTAACAGAGAAACAGAAATTCCCTGTGTGGTGTGAGCAGGCATCAGCCCCACCCGGATCCTCCAGCCCAGCCCTCAGCACTTCACACAAGCACCAGCTCTGCCAGAGGCTCTTGGGGCTCTACCAGCCTTCCTTAGAATCCCACCACCAAACCCAAGGCAGGATTGATTTCCCCATCTCCAACACAGCACATCCCTTACTGGATACTGCTTCATCATCCCTGCTAGAAATTACTTTTCCCTGGAGCTTAGGCAGAGGCTTCTGGAGAGAAAATCTCTCTTTTGCAGTGTATCAGGCTGCCCCAAATGGCAGGTATTTTCAGAGGACTTGTTCCTGGAGGAGGATAACCTCCCTACAAGGTCTTTACTTTTCTGCTTTACCCATCTCCCCCAGCTGAGCTCTGCACCAGCATATTAGCATGCACAGCATCCCCTTCTGAAAAGCAGAAACATTTCCAGCAAGGGCACTCCGTGCCAGTTGGTCTGCTAAGTGGCTTTGCCTTCTCCTTAAAATATGCTTAAAATAAAGCGGATCTCAGCAAAATAGTTTCCCTGTTATTCCTCTCCCTGTGCGATGTATTCAGAGTCAGGACATTTTTAGACCCTCTCCATGAACTCCTGTGAGTTTGCACCCAGCCCCTCTGCCTGTTTATGAGGAGATGTTGCTCCAGGCTGAGGCACCTGCCCTGTGCCCCCACTCTGCTGTGGCACCAGTTCAGACCAGGCACCCCTCGTGAGTGGGCTCTGGGCTCTGCCAGCAAAGCCCAGCCCTGGGAAGCAGCTTGGTGCCATCATCTCAAAGTCAGGACAGAGGATATGGGTGATCTAATGGCTGCACGTGGCATTAGGGTAGCTTCAGTAGTCCTGTTGGATATTACTGTCTACTTGGAAGAAACAGTAAGAGGAAATTTACTGTCTCTGTTTAATCTTTATGTCCTAATTAGCAATCTTCAAGTGCCAAAATAATTTGCCAGATCCTTTCAGGTTTCAACATACAAACTACAGTTTCTGGATGGGTTCAAAACCACTGCTGACTTTACCATATCAGAGGTTGTTACACTGTTTTCTTACACCAAGAAGAGACTTCACAATTAGGTTCTGCAGCCAAGGCTTTCTTGTCAAAGATAAATACAACTGTGACCTGCAGCTACTACTATTAATTTATAATATTTTTTTTTCAGTAATCATGGCTACAGATCAGATATTCATATCAGTTTGCTTTCAATTAATAAAAAAAATCAACTGAGGCCAACATTTACACACTTTTATTGCTACATTTACATATATATATGTGTTTTGAATGTCTCATCTCTGGAGATTCAAAACCCATCTGGATGAGTTCCTGTGTCACCTGCTCTGGGTGACCCTCCCTTGCACTGGACAATCCCCAGAGGTCCCTTCCAACCCCAATGATTTTGTGCACATGCATCCTGCAGGTCCACATCTACTTCAAAGGGCACATACTGGCCAAGACTATTCTAAATACAATTTTTTATGCACAATGGTACAACAGAATCTCTGATTTCATGCAATGACACAACTGGATTTGAGCTACTAAAATTTTATCCCGGCAGAAATAGCCATTTCTTACTTTGTCACAGAGTATGGATTCTGTTAGATCTTAACTACAATTTGAAATATTTAAAATCCTTTACACAATCCCTATGAATTTTATATTTGCCATTTATCTTTGACACTGCATAGAGGAGTTAGGAAATTAAAAATATCTATTACATAAATAGAAACAACTCAAGACAATCAAAGACAAAAGATCCAGGTGGATGCTTCAGTTCAGTAAAATACTTAAGTGTCAGCTCCTCTGAATGAACTGGGACTATTTACATACTTTAAGTTGTATGCTTTGGGCTGAAGGCCAAAGGAGAGTGCGGCTGTGCTGATGATGAGTTTGGAAAGGTTTCACTCTCTGACCCACTCCTGGCCCCAGCTCAGTCTGGAGGTGAGTGAGTGGCTCCCACAAGCCCAGAGGATGGGCATCTCCAGGCTGGCTGCACAGCACTGAATCCAACCCAGCCACCAAGAAACCCAGGAGCAGAACAAGGCTTTGCCCCTCTCCAGGGCCTGCTTTGCTGTCCCAGCCAGCACAGCTGGAGCTCCAGCAGGAGCAGATGGAAGCAGTGAGGCACTGTAGGTGTTTGCTGCTCCACCACTCACGCACAGGTGCTCAGACTTGATTATGCTGAGCACAGAATAGGAATGAGACTGGCAGGGAAAAGAATACAAGCTTAATGAAGAATACCTGTTAAAATACTGACTGGTATCTTTTTTAAACTGTTATAAATATAGACAATACAATCTCTGGCAAAGCCCTCAGACCTTCAAATCTATACTTAGCTCAGCAAGTGACAGGAGTAGAAGCTAAAATGGAAGTGACGGTACGTATTTTAAGAGAACTAATAAATCATTCATCAGTCTCTAATTATCCAACTCTATAATCAGAGAATCAAGCAATAAGTATTTTGAACCCAAATTGAACACTTCTACCTGGCCATTGACTAAAATTGGGAAGCACTTAAAGACTTCTGTTTTGGTTTAATTATAGACAGCCCAATTTCAATCTATTTATTATGTCATTTGCATCTCATCCTGAAAAACCCATATGCATTTCAGCATCTTGAATTGTGTGATTAGACCAATGACATTAATATCTGCAAGACTTTTTCTTTTATTTTGAATAACATTACTCTGGTATGAGAATTAATCTGAAAATACTTAGCCACACTTTACTGTATTTTAATAATGTTCTTCAGCACTCAAATGTTAGGGTTCTTCTTTTGCTGACCTGCTTAGACATATTCACAGGGAAACTGGGTTTTATGGGCATATTGTAAAATCCATATTAAAAAAAATATCCATCCCCCACAAACAAACAAAAAGCCCAATGCCCAAAGATAAGGTCCAGATCTCCTAAGTGTTCTGGCAGTAGATGCCTCCAGCAATGCTGAGGCTTACCAGCCCTGTCTCAGAGATGCTGTTGATAAAACAACTCTAAGCCTTGATAACTTTCCAACCAATTAGGTCACCAACACAACTGAAACCAAGAGGAAAAATGTTCACTGATATCAAAGGCAGAAAGATTTGGCTGATTTATTTTTAACCTGCTTAAAATATGAAGTCCTCCAAGACTATGTGTGAGGGCACTGTAATGTAATTGAATCCATTTTGAGGAGAAGATATTGGTAACAAAGGTGCTAGGAAAAGATTTTCATATTCAAAGGGACATCTTTAAAAAAGACTTTCATTTTTAAGTGGTTTTAAACCTTCCAGTGAAGAATACTTGTACACACTGGCTAAATATACTGTAGAAATTGTAGCAGGTCTGGATGTGATTGTGTAAACTGAATACCAAAAGTAGCCTATGCTTTAAACAGACTATCAAGATTGCTGCTTCATTTAGGCTCTATTAGAGCCTTTTATGTCTGTCAGACATAACAACTGAAATAAAATGTGAATGCGTATTTTTGACTGAATGAATCTTTAAATGTCTCAGAGATTCTCCATTATTGTTAAAGTTCCATTAACATAATAATAAAAATCTTGCACATATCATTATAGATTATAAGCCCTATTCTGTTTGTAAACTTAAAATTTAATGATATTTTACATAAACATCTCCTTACAGCACAGAAGCATAACAAGATTAAGTGGAAAAATAACCTTTAAGAGAGTGAAACTCACATATTTACTAACATAGTCTGTTTGTAGATGTTGTGGTTTGACACTGGCCCAACACCAGGCACCCACCAACGCTGCTTGCTCACCCTTCCCTGCCACAGCTGGGCAGAGGAGAGAAAAAAAGTTAACAAAATGTTCATGAGTTGAGATAAGGACTGAGACAAACACTTCAAGGGCAGAAGAGGACCAGCTTAGAGGTGCAAACTGAATTTATTACTAAGAGAGGTCCTTAAATTTTAACAAGGGAAGAAAGCTGGCATTATTCCCTGCTTATTGAAATCTCATCCATATTATCTTCATAATGTAAGTTTTCATTGAGAAGATAAAAAATAACACCATGAACTAGCTTGACAATCCATACCAGTTTTATGTCTTGACACACAAATAACTGGTATTGATAGTTAATACTCTCATGTTGTATGTGAAGAGTCTTTTTCCTTGAACTTGGGAGAAATAGAGCAGTCACATGAAAAAATACGAAAAAAAAAAAAGGTTTGGCTGGTGTAAAGATGTGATTGTGCAAGGGAAAGAAATAGAAACAAAATTTCACATTTTCTATCAGTTCCTGTGCTTTGTTCTGCCTACTGACTTTATTGACTGGACATGAATGTCAGCAGGTGTCCTGGTACTGGTAGGAAGAATAAAAAGAAGAGATTATTCTTAATTTTTTAAATTTGTTTTAAAACAATGAATGTAGATTACAAAGAATTTGTTTTATAAAATCCTGTATTTCCTTTTTGATTTATTTTATTAGATGTTTGGTCAAAAGTTGTGTTTGTAAAGTGTAAATGCAGAATAATAATTTTGCTGGGAAAAGTAAGGATTGACTTAATGCTGGAGCTTTTCTTGTTTATGAGGTATGACTTGAAATCCTGGAGACACTGAAAATCAGGATATTTTGAGTGCATGTGTTTTTATACATCTCTTGATAGTCTTACAAAAAAAAAAAAAATCACAAAACCTGCAAAGCTGCTCCTAAAAGACACGCGCATTTTTCCTGGGAAGGTTAGTTATCTGTCTACTCATGCCTGGTGCTAATCTTCTGAAGAGTTTTGAAAGGGGCTTTGAAGTGGCAGCAAGACAAGTGCCAATATCCCCAGCAAGTCAATATATTAATTCCTCTGAATACCAACTCAAGGCTTTGGAAATGCACATAAAAGGCCGAGGCAGAAATGACACTTATAACTGCATTCATTAAGAGCAAGTTCATACCCATTTTCTGCCTAATGAGCATCCAAGATAAATCAAACTTACTGAGCTCCCCAAGCTTTGATTTAGAGAGATCCTTAATAACCTAGGGCATAAGATATAAGTGCAACCATAGTTACATCATCAAAACCAGGCCAAGAATAAGGTCTTGATCCTTTGTAATGGCTAAACATCAATTATCACACACCGACACTGAATTTCAGAAACCTTGATTTACTTCCTGATTTGTGAGTAGTTTCTATTCTAAGCAAACAACTGCAAAATCTGAGTTGATGAAAAATGTTGCAATATAAATAAATGTTTAGAATATTAAATTGCTTCCATAATTCATCCATGGCATACACTCACTACATCTCTAGACCTATATAAGAACTTATTTAACTAAACATATTAAAAGCTGAAGAATGGTGCTGGGAGATTAAGACTAGGAATTGAGCATATAATGCATGTATTAAAATTACATAATGTTAATGCTCTTTTAAAGAGCAATTTCTGTAGAGGAATTTAACAAACATTCTGGCTTAAAAATATGATGGATGCAAAATTCAAGACCAGACCAAATAATAGTGCTGTAATATTTGTTTTCAATACAAATTTGACAGTGTTTCATAGCTTTGACTTTCAATTCTCCACATTTTGTTACAGCAAGATCCATAAGGAGTTTTCCTGGCTAGATTTATTCTCAGCTTAATTCAGAAGCACATGTGTAATCCCATATTTTCAAAGGAGCAGTAGCTGCATCAGGAGTGTGTTTCACATCTTGCTTTTCCTACTGTGGTGCTACACCTCTGCTGATTCTTTTCTGTGCAAGCCTTGTCTTTATTTTTCTTGCTATAGTTTTTACTACCAAATTTCCTTCACTTAGCAAGTTTATGTCATGATTGCACACTTGAAACATAGATCTCAATGCATGGACACCCTCAGGTGTCACAGGTTGTTTTTGCAATTGTCGTGACCAGCTCAGGGGTATAAAGTCCAGCTCCCCTGCTGAAACACAAATGCTTCTGCACAGGCCATGCTGGGACCAAGGCTACCTGCTAGTGAGGCAAGAAAACCTGAAATGTAACTTTCTATCAGTGCTGGTAGGGCATAAACCACCCCTTTTGTATGGGACTGTTCTACACTACAATAGTCTGATAGAATTATCAAGGAGTAGAGAATACATGTAGATACTGTATTTGAAGGTCAGAGAGAGAAAAGATGACAATTCACCCTTCAGGATCTTTTAAAGATTATAGTTTTCATTGCTTTAATGTTTCTTCCTCCACAGCAGTAAACCTGTGTTAAGACAAGTTGAAGGGAGCTTGCCTGTTGTGCAGTTCTATGAATTGCCTGTCCCCATCACTTCACTGGAAAAACTCTCTTATGTGGTTATAATAATGGAAGAATCCAGCATATTTTCCAGCAAATTTCAAGAGCTTCAACATAAATTTTGTTCTGTGGTGGTTTGTTTCCTTTTTTTATTTTGCTAAATTTTAATACAAATTGAGTAGAATTACCTGAAATGCCTGTTCAGTTCTGAATCCTTGCTATTGCTTTATAGTTGCACTCCTACTGTAAAACACAGCTTCCAAACTACAGCAGAAAAGAGCCTTCCAAATTATTCCTACTGTATGAGTGACATAGGAGCATCTGATACTGACATTTAATTCTTACCACAATGTCATCATTGTCATCAAACAAGAACACCTTATAGTCAAAAAGTATTTGCTTCTTACTCATTATCAGGAGAGCTCTGTCTGCATCTTTGCATTTTCACATTGAATTCTTCAATAGATAATTTTGTGAGGATTGGACATATCACAAATATATTTCACATTTCTCTACAGTACCTTCAGACACCTCTCACTTCAATTTCAACTGCAGTGGTTGCTATATAGTGGGTGAACAGACACCATCTGATAAGGATTTCCTTGTTACATTGGCTGACTCTTGCCCTCTGAGAGCTTTAGCTTTCCAATTTCTTCCTCCTGTAAAAAACTAATGAGGTCCCTTCTGTGCTGCTCATATTGTCAGCCATTTTTCATTGCAGTGGTCTAAAGACCACTTTAAAAGCTTTTCTGTCAAGGAAGTTGCTCTGAAGATATTAACTTGGCATACTGAAATAAATGCAGCCATTCACCTTAATTATAAAAACTGTCTCTCTTTATAACTCAGTAAAAATCTATTTGGGTAAATAATACTTTAAGTTATAATGCAATTTTAGCACATATTTTCCCAAACTGATTTTTTTCCTTTCATTGTTGAGAGCAGTATTGTTCACTATATAACAGCAATTATATTTAGTTTACATACTTTTTCTAATTTTGTATATTTTGAATAAACCAAAACTTATAAAAAAAATGCAAGAGGATTAGAGTTGTGAAACCATATAACCTATGTTTCTTCACTAAAGACTTCTCAAAACTAGGCTTCAAATCTTGTGGTTTTGGCACTTGCTATTTTACACTGACTTGACTGGTACTAGTCAATATTTTTCCCTAAGTGCACCTACATACAGTAAATAGTCTAGAAGGTACAGTTAAAGAAATTTTACACATAAAACCTCTCCTGCCATATTACACATGGAAATGCCTACTTGAGCTTTGTGTCAATCCAAGATTGTTTTTCACTAAATGTTTGCTTTGATTAGGTTTCAAATATATGATAAGGAGTTGGTGAGGCATCCCCTGTTTGCAGCATATTGTTCTATAAAATCTTGTGGAGGTCAAGAAACATTTAATGAAATGTTCTACTAAACAATGTCACTAGCAGAGTTTTTTTTGAGAATAAGCCCTACATTGACAGTACCTTGTACATCAATTTGCTGAGGAGTAAACTATCTTGTACTTTTTCTCAGTTTGAATTGTTTAATTAAGCTCAGTCACAGTTAGTATTGAAAAGGCTAGTCCTTCCTTTATAAACATTAAAATAGAAATTCATGGCTTTCATTTTTTTTCCTTGCAGTTGTTGACATTTTAGTGATTACACAGGCAGTAAGAGAAACCATCTCATCATTGATATAAAGTTCTGTCAATGGATTGGAGGGGAGATGGCTCTCAAAGCAAAATCCTACACCAAACATCTGAGAAACCTTTTTAAAATGCTGAGCTTCTATTTAAAAAGGCACAGGAAATGTACAGTAGGCAGTCTTGGTGAATTCAGTGTCACTGCTAACAGGCTTAAGAATGGGTATTTGCATAGCATTTGCTGACCAGTTCTAAAGAGATATTTATTTTCAGGTGCTGAAGCTGTTGAGGGGGGATTGCTCAAAAAAAATAAAAGTCTTTCCTTTATATTTCTACTGAGATCAATGAAAGATAATGAAATCCAAACTTCTCCACCCTCACACCCCTCACTAGAACATGGTGGAACAGCTCACAGGGGGATGGCATTCTAAATCACACAAATAATTTTTAATTAGGTGCAGAAATGTTGATAGAGAAAAAGCTAGGTAATTCCCTAGCTTTCAAAGTTTGCTTTTTATTTTGTTCCTGATAATACTCTATACTGTTGAAGCTGTATGTAAAGTTCTGTATTCTGCTGTTGAATATATACCCAGATCCTCATTGCCTACTGACACAAAGATAATGACTGCAGATATTGATCCTGGCTCCTTCCAGTCACCCCCCATGACTCCACATGAGGCTCTCCATAATCCTGCTGGGACACAGGGAACTGGCAGGTCTGTCTCAAGGGAAAGGGGAGGGAGGTGCAGGATGGGCTACATGACTGTAAATTCCTTGACTTGCTGGAGAGGATGAGCCTACCATTCTGAGTATTTCACTTTGCTGGTTTAAATAATTTTTGAGGCAGTCTGAGTTTGTAAAAGGTACTTTTTGATATTTAAAAAAAATCAAACCCCAAGAAATTAAAGAAGTCTTGCCCAAAGTGCTCAACTGTACTTGCTCAATTAATCTGCATGATTGACCTCATTTCTCCTAATAACACACATAAAAATGCCAGCATACAGCAGGGAAGGAAAAATGGGGCTGGTACAAGGACCCCACTGAAAATCCTTTGCAGGACAATAAGCAAATCTGATGATGCAGATTTGGCTGATGATGTAGAATCTGGCTATTCTACACAGCCAAGGCCTATTCTTGCAGAGATGAGAAGGAAAACAAACAAACAAAAAAAAAACCACAGAAAAAGACAAAGGACAAAGGCAGAACTCCATAGGATGTTGAAAGAAACATTATAAGGAGGTAACATCATAAATCAGAGGAACTCATGGCTGCCATAACCATAAGCAGATACATGCAGATCTGCTCCCTAAAAGAATTCTGAGTGTTGGAGATGTGGAAATTGACATGTCTAAAATTTATAACATCAGCCTCAAACACATGGCAAAAGGTAAAATGAATTAATGTAAGATAAAATTTATTATGAATATCTAAATATCACAGGCTGGCTTTGCATTGACGTGTACCATAAACCAGTAAATGGAAGTACCCAAAGAAAACAGCTGATGCTGTGGATCATCACCCAACCTTTATGAATTTTGACAGGGTTACTTCTAGTCTGGCCCTGTAGGGTGAACATGCATTACTACTGGACCATATCAGATACACACCTGCAGACCATCATCTGATTATGTTCAATTTGCAATTATTTGAATTTTCATGTTCTGAGACTCCTCCCTAATGTGAGCCAAACTGCAGGGAATAGGAACAGCCACATTTGCTTCAAAAAGCCACAAGATACAAATAAAACACTAACATAAATCCTCATTTACATAAAAAGGCTATCTCTGAAGCATATTCTGATCTTAATTATTTTCCATCATTTAGATTGTAAGAGCTTCTAAAATATGTGTGTTCTTGGTCTGCTACCTGGAAAATAAAAACCTTTGAGCTCTAATGGAAAAATCTGACCTGCTCCCTGTATGTTTCTACAGCAATATATTAATGGAAAAGGAGTTGTAGCTTTATACGGTAGAAATTATTATGCTTGATGAGCACATGTTTCAAAACTAGGGTAAAATCCGTAAGTTGCTTGGGTGACTGATACTTTTTTCCTAGGTAACTTAATTTCAAGGTCAATGAAAAGATGAAACAACAAAGAGTTCACATAAAAACCATAGGGGTAAAAGTGTGAAGAGTACATGTTCTCTTCTTTGAAGAAAAAATTGGTAGAAAAATATAAATTATAGGCAGAATTATTTCCTTAAGCACCTTTTGGCTGATTCTCCTAAATTACAACAAAATTTGCCATTTTGACAGAACTTATATTTTACAGCAGATATTTTGTGATAGTGAAGTTTTTGCCTTCAGGAGACTTCCTTAGCTTCTGTGTTCTGTTTTGTTTCTTTCTGGGGAGAGGAGCAGTCCAAGGCTGAGCCCTTTCTGGTTGCTCTCTGCCAAGGATCAAGCATTAGGAGATTGGAGTAGCTCCATTTCTGTTCACTGATCAGTTTTATTTACAGGCATGTGCTGGTTTGCTGTCCCACTTGATAACTTTGTATCACTGTCTCCAGAAAATGACCTCTAGTCTCTTTCTTCAGCATCCAAGGCAAAGCATACCTTGATATATTTTAGTTACTAAAGCAAACCTCTCTGCATACTAAAGAAAATACCAGCAGCTTTGCAGTCATGGGGCCATTGGCATCCTCAACTGATCAGAGAAATTCATGACACCACCACAGAGTAGCTGAAGGTTTTGTCACAGAATTTTGGTAAGGCAAGTGTCACATGCAAGTTGTTGTATGATGCAGTCTTAAGTAATTTCAACACTTAGGTGTCTCAAATTATTGTCTGAATTACATATCTTAGTGAATGACACTGCTTTTAGTTTGCAAGGAGGAATGTATTTCCACTCTTGACAAGAGATCCCACACCAAAATATGCTTTGGTTCCCATACCAAACCAATATGGTTTGGGGTTTTGTCCTGAAAAAACAGAGGGTGTTGTTGTGGCATCACACATTGCTCAATATCAAAATATTGTTGTATTGCATATTTGTCCTCAAACTCTCAATTGATGAGATTTAAAAAATTTAAAAATACAAATTTAAAAAGTGTGAAAAGCACAAACCACCAAAGCTGCTACAAAACAGAAGCAATATTTTATAGGTCTGACTTTACAGACTTTTATTACATTTATGCAACTAAGTTTTAACTAAATGTTTATTGGTATTGTGAGGGTACATCTCATTTTTTGTCAGTTACAAATGGTGTCTACATGAGGCTTTTAGGGATCTAATTAGTCAAAGCTGAAGATGGGTGAGATGAACCCTGCCTTTAATAACTTACAAAAGAGGTTTACTTTGAAAATTAATAACTGCTTTAGTGGTTACCTTACCACAAAGTGAGAAAGTCATTATAACGTTTTTGTCAGTCTCTGAAATATTGCTAATAGTAACATTGTTTTGTCCAAAGCCTGTCCAGTCTCATTCTCTTTGCTAAGAGTAGACCATGGCAATCAAGAGGATGGTTCCACAACCATGCCAGCAAGTTACTCTCAAAAATCAGACCCACAGCAGAACACAAGTGAAAAAGTGGCTTCCCCCCAAGTCATACCAGTGACTGTTAGCCCAAGTATTCCTCAAATTTCGATTGCTTTGCTCTTGTTTGGCAGCAGTAAAAAAGACAAAAGGCTCAATAATCCTTTTTAGGAAATCAATACTGACCTAGGAGGCTCAGTTTCTATGCAGACACAATTCCTAATTTTCATAAGCAACAGTTTAAGTTCTAAACCAAAACCAAATTAATATTGGGGCATGGAATCTCAAAGAAGGTAAAAATGCACACCAATACCCCTGCAGCAAAGACCTGGTAAATATGAAGAGTTTTTATGGAAGCAGGAAGTAAAGACTATGGATGCTGAATATGGCTTCATATGAACTTGGTTCATTTCACATATTACCTGAGCAGGCCTCCCTGCTTACATCAGTTCCCAGTTTGTTTGAACAGGGTGGTGGGCAGGGACCAGACCAGGCTGTAACAACCCAGCTGAACTCAGCTCAGCTGGGCTGGTTACAGGTACTGGGCAGCTAATCCTTACACCTACGACACTGTTGATAAAATTCAACAGTAAAAAACTATTTGGTTGTATTCAAAAATATACTTGGATTATCTTGGATTATCAGAGACCTTAAGAAATTGTATTGGTAGAGCTCTCCCTTAGAATAAAGGGCAGAATTAGATTATAAAACAGTATCAATTCCAACTAATATTTACATTCATTAATAATGTCAAAAAAAAATTGATTTTCAATTGTTTGGGGGTTTGATTCTATAGCCCAGTGATTATTTTGTCTGCTTCAGGATGAAAACAATAATTTCCTAGTATAATATAAGCATCCATACAAACTATTGCAAATGCAGATTTGATGTTGAAAAACTTGCCATATAAATATAACTGTGACGTACTTTTCTATTAATGAAATAGATGGAATAGAAATTGTAATTCAATCAGCATGGTTCAATGAACAAGAAAAAAAAAATTAAAAGTTCATCAAGCAGCTCTCTACCTAACATCAAAATTTCAGTTCTGCCTAACACCAGGGGTTCTGCGAGGAAATTCAAAACATATAAATCATGATTTAATCTGTAACAGCAAAAACCAAGCAACACAAAAATAAATCAGTACAAACCCATCTTAGAAGGCAAATGAGTAGAAACAAGGAGCCCTGGGCAGAAGAAAGGCTTCCATCTACCATACTCTGCCCTTCTATTGCCTGTAAATGCCTGCCACTAACACCTGGAGCTTCAATTTCCTAGCACAGCTGCTCTGGGAAAATTACACAGGTTTTGCCCATGTAATTTCAGTACATATAAAGATAAACATAAATAATTTTAAAATAGGAGGAAAATGAAGAAGATTCATCTTTTGGACAAGGACTACAAAAGAGATGAGTGCAAAAGCTAAGCTAAAAATCATATAATTGCATCCCTTTGTTAATGATTGCCCCAGTGTATTCCCCATCTCCGTTTGCTATCGCTCACTATACTTTTTAGCACTAAGCAGGTCATGCAAAAATTAAACTTGAAAATGTGAATATCACTGCAATATTCATGTGGCTGTTTCTACAGCAGCCTTGGCCTCCAGAGCAGGACAGTGTGCACAGGGGAGCTCTGACAGTGCACTGCAGTTGTGCAAGCAGAGCTCCATGCAGTGACAGCAGCAGTCAGGCAGCATATGGTGCTCCCAAATGCAAGACAAATTCATCTTAGGAGTCTCCTTGTCACCATCTCTAGGAAGTGAGGAAGGTGCTGGAGCAGGAGGAATGGGTGAGTTGAACACTGTGCCCCTAACTGGGGAGGGATCCAGCACCTGACAAGGCAAAGTGTGCCTTACTTCTGCTTCACAAACTTTCATATTTGCAGGAAAGTTCCAGCGTAGCACTGCTCCCACTGAAATCTACAGGCATTTGGGCTAATTGAACTTCACAACTGCCAGATAAAGGTACAGAGACAGGGAGAGAAAGTAAATGTATCTAAGGTCACCTGAGAAGTCAGCAGGGTATTTGGCTTCCAAAGCAGCAAAATTCAGCCTAGAGGGACACATTTAAGTTTAAGAATATTTATGACCCATGGCATTAAGTGGATTCTGAAATGTTTGGCTGAAAAGGGATGGATTTAAACATGTTTTAAGCATCTATCTGAATATAGATTGAGATATTCTGACTCTACATCTTTTACTTCAATCAAAGGCAAGTATTTATAGGACAGGTGAACTGAAGTTTTTCTTAATGATTTTCTTGTTGATTTTTAAAAATATATTTTATTGTTTCTTATTTCTGTAAATATTTATTTCCATTTACTCCTATTCCTTTCATAGTCACTAACTTTCTTTATCCTCAAATAATCAATATCAAGGGCTTCTTAATGCACTAAACATTGTATGGTTTGATATTTTTTTCAAGGAAAGAAGTATAGGCATTCAAGAATTCTGAGTAATCTAGAACTTCTCCTTTCATAGGTTTTTGTCTTATCCAACTTTAGGAAAAAATCATCAATATTGTTACTTAAGAAAGTATGAAAATACAGGTGAGTTCATTGGTCCATAGGAACATGAACTGTCATTAAGTGTATCAAACTGCAAATCAGCATTCTAAGATCTGAGTCCTAAACAAATATGTTCTTCCATCTGCAGAGCAGGAAGGACAGTAAGCCACAAAATTATTTACTTATTTTTGAAGTACAACTGATTGACACAGCACAATGCCAGGAGTCCACTCCTCGCTTTCTGTGGGGAGAGCTGCCTTGTTGTTTGAGGACAGCTGATATTGTGCTGTGAAAGCTCCAGGGGACTGCAGATCTCTCGTCAAGACTTCACCTCAGCAGCAGCAGTGAGAGGGTAGGAGATAACCCCACATAGTGCTCATATTCCACTGCAGATAAATCCAGCTGTTGGAGGAAAAGCCTCCTGATCATCATCAATGATCAACACTGCATTTACAAGTCTCCAGTAATCCCCAAAAGCTCCCAGTTGTGACCTTTGCTCTTTTTGGTGATTTTTTGCAAATTCCACAATGGATTTTTTAGAAAATAAATAAATTTACCATTCTTCCTTTCTGACATCAAATAAGAAATCCTATTATTATTTAGGAAAGAATCCTCCACTTTTGGCTTTACAAATTAAATTTTGTGGTGATGTTTGGCAACAGCGTGGCAAGGCATAATTAATTGTTGCCTCTTTGGATTAGAAAATCTGAAAAACTTGTCAGTAACTGGGTTTTCTGTTTGAAATACTGTACTAAAAGACTTTAAAACTCAAGAGACAATCATCATCTCTAAGTTTCTGGGCATCAGCTCTTTTATCTCTTTATCAATTTTTAATAGATAATGGATTCAAAGAAGTGCTACTTCCAATTTTCAACACAGTTCTAGAAAAAACAGTCATATGTCTTTAATGGACATTGTAAGAGAGACTGACTCTTTTCAAAGAGTGCAACTTGTTTTCATGAAGATTCTCTGTTGCATTTCCCTGAAAGTTTCTACTTTTTTTTCTCTAGCTACTAATTTTTGAAGAGGAAAGAGACGAAGAATAAAACCTTATTTTAAAATGAAAGAGGCATAAAAAGAGTGAACTTTTTTATATCTCATCACTTGCCTTTGACAAAAACAAAACAAAACAAAAATCCGCCACTAAGTGACAAGTATATGTCCTGTTTTCTTTACTGTGGCTATAAATTGAAGGAGGGAAAAAAGTTTTTGTAATTTTGTAATGTCTACTAAAAGGTTAACAACTGTGCTTTTGATATACTACTGAAACACATTAAAATAGAAATCAAATTGGAGTCATATATTTTACAAAATATTTCCATTTAATCACACGAGCAGGACTTGTAAATAACAGAGCTCAAAGCTTTGGAGCAGATGGTCTTTCTGTTTTAATTCTTCATCTGATCTGCTGTATGCCAGTAAATCTCTGAGTTTCATTTGCTTTATTCAAATCCCTTGGCTATCCAGGACACATTGTGTCAAAGCATTCTGCTGTGGAATTTAAGTTGTTTTATGTATTACCAAATTAAAATAAAACATATGTATATTTTGCCCACACAAAGAAAAATATAATAAAAACCACAAGACTGAAAAAATATATTCTTTCCAGGTGACCTATTTAAATACTATATATATGTATACGATATATATATGAATATATACCAAAGAAATAGGCCAGACTTCAAAAAGTGCTTACTAGAAATTTAAAAGCAAAAATAGTTCAAACTATGCTAAAATTATTTCTCTATGTCAATTTTAATCCATCATTTATTAAATGTATTTTACCAAATTAGGATTCAATTGGTTTAACTTCACTGCTACTAATCACTTGCACTAACATCAGGGTTCAAAGCACTGCACAGAGCTGTGCCAGGCTGACTGTTTATATTTAATAATATTGTTTATAAAGGATATAGTTCTACATTCCCATGTAACATGAAAAACATAAACTCTTTTTGAAAACTTTATAGAGTCATAAAGCTGGCTTGAAAAAAGCACATCTGCCTGACATCTTCCTTTTCCAAATGTGACTGTAAAACTGCAGAGATGCACATCACCTAATACTGAGTTACCTGGAGACGTGTGTGCAAAGGCATCTTTCCTTTCTCATTTGAACAATTTGTTCAGGAATGAAATCATGTGACCCTAAGACTCACTGGTACTGTGCACACTCCTATATATATAGCTTGAGATTTTCAAAGATATTCTCTTAAGTTAGGTGCCTGAAATCCACAGATGGACTTATCTGATAAATGCATTACCCTGAGTTGTGTTTGGATTAGGTCAGTGGAATTCAGATGGAAAAGCTAAAAAGTAAGACTTGCAAGACACTTAGCTTTTTTCCTTCAAAAGAACACTTTTGCTGGTAAAAACAATTTGTATTTTCTTTTATTTTTTTAGAGCAGTTGTTTTGATAACACAACCCATAAAACAGCCTATTTGTTTGATTACATCCAAATATTTTTAGCGTTTACTATGGAATGACATGATAACTGCGATAACAGCTTTTGAAAGGAAAAGATAAAATCTGGGTTACATGTGAGCACTGATGGACAGGAATCTCAGCCATGGAGGAAAAATAGTTTTGTCCTACTTTCTGAGCAGATGCGAATTAGAGAGAGAATGAGCAACTTCCAATTTTAGGTCAATATTTTCACCCAGTGAGAACTCAGGAAAACATATAATCCTTTGGCACACAGCAATTGTGTCCATGGAGGCAAAAAGGCAAAGAACATCATGTGTAACCCTTGACACTTTAGTAAACTAAAACCAGTTGCCATTCTTTATATACAAATTAAAATAAGTCAAGAAAACTATAGGATGCAAGGCTATGTCTCATGGGCTCTGAAACTGCCTCAGCTCTCCAGTTACTCAGAGGTACATGAATCTCTGTCCATTCAGTCACCCACCTTCCAGCCCATCTTTCTGTCCAGCTACTGATGACAAACAAAGAGAAAATATACTAACAACCTCTTTGTTCATGAGTAATGAAGGACAAAACAAAATATCAAAGCTATGTTAAATATTTAATTATTTTTGTAAGTATCTATTATTCATCTAGAAAAAATAGTTTAAATTCATTCTAAGAATGCAATTAATGCCTTATTGACAGAGGAAGGAATCTCAGTGGTTTTACAGCCACAAAATATCCATATACTTCAATAAAAATCCATTCTGTTGTTTTTGTAAACTCAGCTGAGTTTACCTCAGTTTACTTGTTGCTTAAGCAAAACTGTCTTGTGCTTCAGTGGAGGAACAAAAACAGTAAATTGTGTTAGTTAAGAGCAAATGAAGGTGAAAACGTCGCATATCTGAAAAAAATCCCTCTAGCCACTAAGACTATGTCTGTGCAATAGTGATTTGAAAAGTTGTTACTTCTCATTTCCTTGGGAAGTGAGTAGGTCTTTCTGTTCCCTACTTTTCTGTGCACTGCTAACAGCCTTGAATCAAAATGAGATGAACTACATTGGAAATGCCAAGAAACTAAGCACAAAGTCCATGGCAAGCTTTTAAAATAACCTGTGGCTATTTAGTGCTGATCATAATGACTGGGTGCACCAGGGGACTTTGATAAACAAAATTTCAGCTTTCCTTGTGCTTAGGGAAATGATTGCAGTGTTTGGACTGTTATAGCAGGCACTTATCCAAAATGACTGCCACCTTGGAAGTTATTGCCAGCCTTAGCTATGAATGTCATTGGTTTCTTGGGTCAAATCAAAACCTTCTTGTGCTGTTACAAACAGATCATGCAGTTCATGATGATGCACAGAATGTGTAATATTTCATTTAAAAATCTGGATAAAGCTTGCAACAGATAGCTTAATTGTAATATATCAGTTCAGGTTATCTCTGACAAGATATATGGATTTTGATCTTCCTTGGAGCAGCATCATAGGAAGGAAGAGAAACTGAATCAGTGATGGCGTTGAGAGGAGAAGAGGGAAAGCAGATGGTATTTCAAATCCAGTAGGTGCATATGATATAAGGAAAATTTTTTTCACCCCACAGATGCTGGTAGTGCTTTATAAGGAAGAGCTACTGTTGACGAAGGACTTCATTTTATCTTTACATTAACCAGAGCAAGGACAGCTGACCACGCTGTGCTCGTGGCAGCAGTGTCTGATAGCTCTGCAGAGGGCTTGGAGCTGGTGAAAGGCGCCTCGAGCTAAAGGCACGATAACCTGTGCTGGGCAGGTGAGCGCTGCCTGCGTTCCCCCGCACACCGACACCTCCCCGGACCTGATGCATCCAACTTTCTCCGTGTTTCTCTGCACAAGTGCCGGCGGCCGCCGGGCTCGCCCAGCTCGTTCCCATCTGAGGGGAGGAGGTCTGGACAGGGTTAGAGTGACGTTAATGTGGGGCAGGACTGTGCCCCTCGGTCACCGCGGGTGGGGCGGGGCGGGGCAGGGCCNGCCGGGGCAGGGACTGTCCCGGCTCCGGTGCCCGGCGGGGCCCCGAGGGACAGCGGGACAGTGGGCAGGGGCTGGCAGCCCCCGAGCACAGCCCTCGGCCGAGCCCCGGGACCGCGCCGGGCGAACGTGGTACCTGCCGGCTAAGGGCGTGTGGAAGTGGAGGAGAGGCGCCTGCTCCTGCAGCTCATCTCCTACGGGGCTCGACCAAAATGCGTGTTACCTGCGTTTAATTAGTATTGCACAGCATCTCTGTCCCCGTCTGCTCACAGCCGTGGTCTGCCGCCTGGTCCCTATAGGTACATACACTCTATAGGTACACGCGCGTAGTGCTGCATCCTCTACACTCCTGGGCAGCCTTCATTCATATTTATGCCGCGACTAAATATTCGATCAAAGGTTGAACGCTAACGCAGATCGGTTATATTTTTAATGTACGACCCTTAAAATAGACTGTTTTGTAAACTGCGAGTGTCTAAAGATGCTCAGCGCAGCCTCCCCCGGCCGCGCAGCCTCCCCCCCAGTAATAATAATGCTGCAGATTGTAGAAGGATTTGAGTCTGCAGCCAGAGAGAAAGGGATTAGGGCGAGAGCACTGGAAGTTAAATTGTGCTGCATATAAAAAATGGGCGGATTGGTCTCTAGATGAGAGCTTGGTACCACCTTCCTTTCTAAAATAAAATCTCTCTGGCATGAAGTCACAGCCTATTTCACATCCGGTTTACCCTGGGACGTATTACTACTGTCTTGGTAAAGAGAAAGCTTTTGTTGTATAGCGGCGGTCGGAATATTGGGAAGAGAAATTTGGGTGCTGAGCCCGGAGGAGCGGAGCAGCGGCGGCGATGGCCGAGGCGGAGTGAGCGGCGGAGCCGGAGCCGCGCAGCCTCCGCGCCGGC